>JAWNLC010000242.1:277500-877500 GCA_035041535.1 Drosophila cognata
CGGAAGACTTTTGTTAAAAACGGAGATGATAAGTGTTTCGTAAATTGGTGCACTCCTGATTACGTTTTAATTGCTGTATACTCTTAGTGTACATCACATTGATGAAATGTAGTTATTTTAAGATCACAATTTCAAACTGCTCTTTGCAGTCGGTGCAAATAGTGAGAAATGGATGAGAGCTTCCCATTTGAGCTGCTGCACTCGTCGCAATTGAACACCTCATCGACGCTCGGATGGAGGAAAGTAGTTGAGGATGGCCCAAATCAAGGAGCGGTCGCCTAACCACAAACACTGCCGGAGACGTGCCGCGCATGCTAATGAAGAGACGATGGTTGAATTCCGAATTCAAATACGCCAGTCAGTCAGTCTGTCAGTAGTCAGTCAGTCGACATTGGTATGTGTGCATGGACTGGCAGAAATGTCATTTTGATGATCTCGTTAACAGCCAATTGAAAAGGCCGTGCCCAACGACTATGGGCTATAGGGTATAGGGTATATCAGCACCGACAAGCCAAATGCTGGCTTTTATGGCTAATTAATAGCTCGACCCTAGACGCTCGACGCTCGACTGTGGCCGATGAAAATAGTCTTGTGCAGATGCTTACTTTATACATTTCAATAAATGTCTCAGGCAGATACTATAGCCAAATCATATCAATGAAATGTATAATATTTTAATGGGTTTGGCATGCGCAGTTGATTGGCTAATGTTCTAGGAATACTCTTCTTCTACTTTGATTTCGAATTTTCGTTTGGAATACAAAATTTATCCAGTGCTAAGTGATTTTTTTTTTTGGCTAAATAATAACTAATAAGTTATTTGTAATAAGAAATAAAAAAATGTTTGACAAACGGATACATCTATAAATGAGTATAAGTCTAGTATGTACACATTTAAAAGACTTTTAAAGTATTGCGAACCATTTTTTTAATTCTTGAAATCCAACATGAATTTTAATTCTGGTTTTTATAAAATATATTTTATTTTTATATAAATGATTTTAAATTAAGTATTGAAATGTCTATGAGATTATTATTGTTGGCAATACAATATATCAGTTGGAAATCACTTTGGCAGGATCAATTAGCCATATGAAGAACAAACAAATTTATTTATTGCCATTTTACGCAAACAAGTGTAATAAAATTCTATGCAAATTATAATCCATTTAATAGCCAGATCTTAGTTTGTATATAAAATGAAAAGAGCGCTCTGCTGTTTTTAATGCAATTAAATAGCGATATTGGGAATTAAATTGGCATGCGACTGCTGTACAATTAGATGAACTCTGCTGCTGGCCAAAATAGTCCAATCTGAACGGGTTGGTTGATCCAATCGGTGTGCCCCCCAGCGAGTAGCGATTAGCGACTCGCGAGTAGCGAGCGTCGAGAGCTGCTTAGTTGCTGGCAGCTGCAAGTGGCACCACCTACTCCATAGTGGGGCCAAAATATACATACATACATACATACATACATAGGAAAATATAGAAATTCCAAAGTTATGCCGGCATGCGGCAGGTCCTAAAAATAAAACAAACAAGCGTCGCGACTCGCTAACACATCAAATTTTCGTTTATTTCCGTATCATAACTTTTGTTTATCTTCAGTCTGGCGCTGATGCTGTTTGTTGTGTTGGACCCTGGCGGTGTACTACGAGTTGATGCTAATGTTGATATTCATGTTGATGCTTATGTTGCGTCTCCTCCTGCTTATTGTGCCTGTTCATGTTATGTGTTAAATCGTTGTCTGGTTTGGTTGCCAGCAGCTCAGTGCTGCATCGTCTTTGTCCGTGATCGCGTTCGCGTTCAAATTATTTATTTGCTAAGTGAATTTAATTCTGACGTCCGGCCGCCTTCTCCATTTACAAACTGAACATTGTACACATTATAATTGGATTTTTATCCATAATTCTCTCTAGCGTACGTGAATCGAGACAAGATATATGTATACATGTGTATTGCCCATTTGCTTGCCATTTTTTGTTAGCGTTCTTGTGGTGATTCCAAAAACTTTTACGGCCAGTCATTTGATTAGATATTTTTCAGTTGGCCAGCAGTCTCGCAGCGCGTTGCAGTCGCAGCTCCCCCACGGTATATATATCTATATCTATATCTATATATATATATATATTTATATTTATATATATATATATATATATATATATATGCCTATATTGTATATACCATATACTTTTGTATACCACACGTAAAAGTTTTCCCTTTTATATTTGCACCATGCAAATTCCATTTAATAGTTGTCTCGTGCGCCGCTTTTGTATGCAAATTTTGGAAAAGTGTCAAAAAATTGAAGAGCATAAAATAATCGATGATGATACTGGTTCTTTTTGTTTAGTGTATTTTTATTGATTTTGTTGTGGTCGGCAGAGTGTATTTGGTAAGCAATAACTTGGATGCATTAAAGCAATAAATTAAGGCGTAAATACCAATTTGATTTTTTGTACGCTATATTTTGTGTATTGTTTTGCGGTGAGTATGTAAACTAGATATAGAGAGTTTATATTTATTTATTATGGTTTGTTATTGCTGCGGCTGCTTATACAATTTTAATTGGCTATCTATTTTTGAGACCGCAGCGGCCCGCTCGTTTTTGTTATTATTGGCTAAATACAATACCAAAAATGTATGACTTTGTTGTGAAAAATGATGCTCCTTTCTTTTGGCCTGGATTTGTTTTCGGTCACAGCAATGGCAAAAACAACAGCAGCATCAAAATTATTTGAATAGTCATACAAATGGAATGCTTTTATCAGCTTTGAATACAATAGCATAGCCATCTGATATATGGCAAATATTCGATGTTCTGAAGATTTCTTAGACAAGAAATGAACGGACGCTACGGAAGAAGTGAATAAACAACTCTCTGGGACTTACGTACGTGCTTAAGGAACACGGAACGTGTTCAAACCGCTGACACATGTGACATCGACGTGTGCTGAGAGCCACAACTCCCCAATACACAATACCCAATAGACAAAACCCCAAAAAAAAAAACAACAAAAAAACCAGAGAGCAATCGCCGCACTCCCAGCGAGCAGTATGAATTAAAATAATTGATACTGGCTCTGTGGCAGACTGGCTGCACTGCGGCTGAACTAATTGAGCGGAGGCAAACGCAGTCGACCTCAGGGCCATGGCCAAAAGAAGCTGCCAAATTTGAAGCAGCCCTTGAAAATGATGCTCAAATTATATTGCCAAAGCACTCAACGTTTTGCCGTAAAATTGCCGGACTGTCAAACAGACAACTCAACAACTTGACAACTTGACAACTTGACAACTGGCAGCTGTCAACTGACAACTGACTGCTTGCGACAGCATTCATGATCCGGAGCTCGAGACATAGCCATCAGTTAGGAGTTGGCGGTCAATGTGCAACGTGCTGCAGGCCAATGCACTCTGAACAATAATCACTCTGAAATTAAGAAAATTGATTTACATTGTTTTTCGCCAAAGTGCGAAGACCAGGGATTTATTTCTCGATTGGAAAGCAGATTTTTGTCAACCTATACGAAAAACAAGTAGGAACGTTGCAGTGCGGAATACTCTGATATCAGTGTTATACAAGGTGTTCACAAGGGGCAAATAACATTTCTATTGTGGTGGGCGTAGGGTGGCAGTGGTTGAATAATCATTAATGCGTCTTCTAAAATCTGATGACTCTAGTTCTAAAATTGCGCGAGGTGTACACTTTGCCATTTTTGGGGACGGGAAATGCGTGGGACAATAAATGTTCTTGACAATGTTAGCAGGAGTTTCCCACAAATCTAGTTTAAAATGCTTTAAAACTACTTTTTCCTGCATTCAAATGAAAGCTCTACATGTAGCTCTTTGAAGGACATCCTCAGCAATGTTCATCTATTTATATAGCTTTAAAATTGTGGAAAATATATTTTAGTTTCATCGATTTGTAGATGTATCAATTTTGGAAATTATGGCGGCGTGAGTGCGCGTTGGCTTAAATTCTATAAGTACATTGATACATGAAAGCGGTTTCTGGTAATTTACTTTCCAAATTTAATAATATATATATAATATATATAACCAGTGCCGATCCATGAGCGATATTGCCAACAAAATACTTACCAAATTTGGTGACTATAGACTCAAATTGGACAGAGATATGTGGTTTTCGATTTGCAATTGTAAATGTGATTGATTGAACACCTTGTATTGTTCCTCCGATATCACAGTATAGAAATTTCTGAATTGAATTTCAAATGAACTCGAAATACTTCCCTTTCGAGTCGTCTCAGACCAATCAGTTGGTGATTAAAAATTGAATTGAAAAAAATTAAATTATTTGTATATGTTTTATAAATATAGAAATATCACAAAACAAAACAAAAATAATACGATAAGCCTTGTCGACTAAGAGACAACTGTTTTAATTTTTAAAAAGTTATTTCGTAAATTTTGAAATTATTTATGTAGCTGAGGAGCACTGTGTGCTTGTCACCGCGTTTTGGTTGTTTGGATTAGGTTGATTTTTTAAATTGTAGGGCGACTTTCTGTTACAGCCAACTGGCAACTGAGTGTCAAAAATTTTGACAGACCAAAAGAAAGAGCGAGATAGAGAAATAGAAAGAGAGATAGAGTGAGATATGTACACTGGCCAATACACCCAATTGAAAATCAGAGGCGGCACAAGGTCGTAATTCCAACATTTAAATTCCTACAAAATGCATTATAAACCATTACCGTTAGGTAGAACATTTAAGGAACTTACCGCGTAGCTGTCATGAATTTGCCAACTGGCACAAGTCCAGCTATGAACGGGACGTATTATTGGCCCAGGGGTGGTGGATGAGTGGATGTAGTTGTGTAGGGGGGAATGGGGTATTGGGTTCTCTTTTGATTTGGCTTGCAGCATTCAATTCGATTTAGATTGTGTTATGGACTGAGTGACAATAAATAATGGCATCGATGTTAACACACTGAGTGGGTCCTAGGCGCCGAATCGATATGCATGCAATAATAAAATACATATGAAAAGCATTTTCTTCTCACCCAAAACAATTCGTTCTGTTTGCTTTTAAAGTCGTTGGTATATGCGTGTGTGTCTGTATTTTGTGATATCAGGGTTTTTTTTTATTTAGTGTCGTAATTCTTTGCCGGATGTCAGTGCATTAACCTACAACCCCGCCCCAGGCAGCTCCATCCCGTCCTCCATAATATATTCAGTCCCATACACGAATTGTTTCACATATGCGCATTGGAATTTGGAATGCTGGGAAGCAATGCACGAGTTGGGGCAGAGGGAAGCAGAAAGTCGGACAAAACTCGGATGGTCATTGTGGGAATGCTGCTGGTTATGTGTACGCAATGGAAGTGGAATATTACGATTCAAGTGGTATACTACTATATTATGCACATCTATACACATTGTCAATAAGCCGTTACTTTTATGCAGAGCATCTGGCATTGTTTTTAGACAGTCATTTTAATCTTGCTTCAATACATTAGATTGATAAATGAATCGCCAAAATTTGACTGCGGCTGCATTTGGAATGCTGCCGAAATCTGAGAAAAATCTGAATAAAATATGGAGAGAGAATCTATTCGAGATATTCATACGATATATCGACATAAATTACCTAAAAGCAGGCGCCGATTACCTAATTTCAATTTGTAGACAGATGAAATCTGTTCGACGTTATCCAATTTGCATTATCATAATTTCGAATTTATTTACTAATCAACATGAATTTGCTGTAGTGCATCACTTATTCGCAATTTCTAGAAAAGTATATTGGGCATGTAAAAGAAATTACTATGCAATTCTTCGGGATGCGGAAATATGTTTTTTTGTATGCTACCGGTTCATGTACCAGTAGCAAAATGTCGGCTAAACGGAGTGAATACGTCAAGAGATCTTTTCGTACTGATTTATTGAGTAAAAATTCATAGACGGTGTTGATTGCTTAGTTATTCTATTTACAATTTGACCTACGCAATGAATAGTTCTCTACCTGCTTATATATAGCATGCCTTAATGTTTTGTTATCTACGATGCTGCGTCTGGTACCCTCTGTTTTACTGCAGGCCGTCCGACAGATGGTGCGCAGACCCATTTCTAATCGCAGCCCATGGCTCGGGTGCACATTTATTAGTTGAGTCTCTGCTCAGTCTGAAACGTACGATTTTCTGCTCTTGACGAAATCGTACATCCTCCCGGCCGTTGAATGTAGATTCAACCATCATTCAATCTAATGGTGAATGGTTGATTTGTAGCAGGGTGTTCACATCTGGGCGCCGTTGATGGTTGGACTTGCTGAGGTGATCCAATTGTTATGCGCCATTTTTTAATGCAGTAAATTGCCACCATGATCATCATAAATGATAATCCGATGTACATTGCAATATGCTGATGCTCGATTGTTTGAATGTTGTGTGGTAGATGAAGACGTTTGTTTGGTATCAGGTCCCTCTGTAGTTTGTGAAGCTCATTGTAGCCCAAGACTTCCATGTATTTTAATGTTGTAGTATCCGGTCGCTGGGTGGTTGGTTTGTTGTCCTCCATGTCTCCAAATCGGGCATATGATGTCAACAATGATGTTTCCATAACGCTTTGACTGGTTACGGTTATTAATGAGTTGCGTATGGTACATCCCGCCTTTGCTGCCAGTAGCCCAGTATTATATAGCTGGATATCTGATGTTCCATCAGTGCAGACTGCAGAGAATTTTAATGGAGTTTTTGTTGCAAATATCCAACGGTTCATCCCATACATTTTTTGCCATATGAATAGTTTATTGGTATTTTCAATCTGGCAGGATGAATCTGTTTTGTTGTGGAAGAGTTGCATTTCGCAGCTCATGTCGATAGAAAACAGTGATTGTTTACTGTAGCAGATGAAATCATTTGTGGATCTTTGATGACAGTTTGCCATGTCTTCCGTAGTCAATTCAACAAATTTATCTCGATAACTGTTGATGGCAATAAAAGGTGTTCGAATTTTGAACACTTGAAATCCATGTTGGCCTGTAGCTGGTATAGGTACCAAATTGTATAAATCCAATGTTGAGGTTGATACCAAGGGCAACGTTATTTTTATTATAACGTGATTATCTACTATGGTGCCTTCTGCTTTCATCATTTTGTACGCCATGAGCATGTTCTCTGGGGTGGCCGGAAGCATTTGATTTGGTTTTAAATTATCTCTGATTTTGTTAAATTGATCCTTTAGCTGCCGAGGTGAAACTAGAAGAGGGCTGATGGTATTGTGGCGTACATCAGTCAGTATATTAATGATCTCGCTCTGCATGCGTTGAAGATTGGAAGCAATTGCCGTAAGCTGTGACGTCAGCATAATGTACCACTGAAACGTATGGAAATGAGACTCATTGTTTATCACATTATTAATTTGATCTTCCAAATGGCTAATCGCTTTGAGTACGTAATTTCATCTCGTTTCAAAACGTTAATAGTGGAGTCAATAAGTGATGTTTGGTTTTGTAACAATTCCAGAAGATGGTTTTCGTTTCCTTTTACTTCCAGTATGGTTTTTGACATATCCTTTGCATATGTCGAGTCCAATACTCCGAACAAGCTACTTGCGATGTTTCCCACGATGTCCAATGGTGCTCTCTGTTTGCGTGATTTGGTCAACAACATGTTTTCCATGAATACTTCTTCTTCTATGTGTCGGAAGTGTTGATACATTCCTTTGCATGCAGGTATGTCAATGATTTTCGAACACATTTGGCCAATCTTTGTAGTGCCTTTTGAAAATGTATCTACGTCGGTCCAATAGGGCTTTAAGTCCAAGTAGGCCACAATCGTCCATTCAGATACTGCTAGTTGTGTTGTTCCAATTTTTTCGAAGAATATGCCAGGTTTTGATCCGAATTGGGTTATGTTTATCGATTGAGCCAATGTAAGCGGCAATAGAAGCAACATAACCAACATCGTTGTAGTTAAGAAACAGATATTAATCTGCTTCCTTTTCTTATGATGTGAACCTTCATCTGATTGTTCACTTTCCATAGGTGCTTGTGAGTGGGTTCCTCTTCATTAAATAGAGGAGCTACGTGCTGAATCTCCCTTTTAAAGATTCCTTTGGAAGTTTTCACATCGACAACCCTCACGAAATTGTCTTTTCCATGATAGACTCGAACGATTCTACCCATGGGCCATTGTAAGACTGGAGTATTGTCTTCTTTTAGTAGCACCAGAGCTCCTTCTTTGATGTTAGCTGATGATCTTCTCCATTTTTGACGTTGCTGTAGCTGTTGCAGATATTCATGAGACCATTGTGTCCAGAATGAGTGTTTTAACTTTGAAACTGCTTGCCATCGTTGTCCTAATGTTTTGGGTTGCTGTGTTGGTTCACTGTCGGCTTGTGCGGTTAATGGTTCTCCAATAAGAAAGTGTCCTGGTGTTAATGCAGTGATATCATTTGGATCATCTGATAGAGGCGTTAAAGGACGGGAATTGAGTATTGCTTCTATCTCAACTATGACGGTTTCCAGCTCCTCGTATGTCAAATTTGCCGTTGTAACATTTTTTAATAGAAGATGTTTCGCTGATTTTACCGCGGCTTCCCATAGTCCGCCAAAGTGTGGTGCTCGAGGAGGTATAAATTTAAATTGGACTCCTTTATTATTGCATTCCTGAATAATTGTTGCTTGAGCCTTCTCTGTGTATATTGCATCCTCTAATTCTTGGAGCTTGTTTTTAGCTCCTACAAAATTTGTTGCATTATCACAGTGCAATGTTTGGCACTTTCCACGGCGACTAATGAATCGTCGCAGTGCTGCAAGAAACGCCTCTGTGGTAAGATCGCTTACCAATTCCAGATGAACAGCCTTTGTCGTAAAGCAACAGAAGATTGCAATGTATGCCGTGTTAGGCTTCTTTCCGCGAATTTTATAATGGATTTTGAAGGGTCCACAGTAGTCAACACCAGAGTTCAAAAATGGTCTAGCTTGTGTGACTCGGAGTGGTGGTAAATTTCCCATAATCTGTCCCATTAATTTAGGTTTCGCTTTTGTGCACTGGATGCAGGTTTGAACAATAGTTCTTGCCATGCTCTTTCCTTTTATAATCCAGAATTGCTGTCTTGATATAGTCAGCAATGCTTGGGGGCCGCAATGCATGTTATCCTTATGCACCTGTCCAAGGATGATTTTGACGATTGGATCGTTGAATGGTAACAGCATTGGATGCTTAGCGTCGAAAGATATATGTGCTGCTTCCAGTCGACCTCCTACTCGCAAGATGCCATCCTGATCCAAGAAAGGTGCTAGAGATTTAATGGCACTTTCTCTTCGCGGCTCCTTAAACCTTTTAATTTGTTTAATGTCGTCAATAAAATCGTATCGTTGTATGTTCCGGACAACGACCTTTTTTGCTTCTTGGAGTTCATTGAACTCTATGATTTGGCTGGTATGTTTCTTTCCTTTTCGGAAACGCATCACATAAGCTATGATTCTGACTAGCTTATTGAAGGAACCATTATGCCTAATTTTATAAATGATGTCTTCTTCCCTTGTGATAGTCATTATTGATTTCTGACTATTCTTTGGAAGGTTTGAGCTCTCCATCTCATCGCTAGAAGAGACAAACGGTGGTGGCCATTTTAAAGGTGAACCATGTAAGAACAGAGGGCCATAAAACCACATGCTGTTTCTGGCAAATTTGGCAGCAGACATTCCTCTGGACAGTACGTCAGCCGCATTATTCTCTGAGGCAACATGCCTCCATTCCTTTTGTAATGTTAGTCGTTGAATTGTCCCAACTCTTGTGGCGACAAATTTGTCACGAATTGACGAAGGACTATTAATCCATGATAGTACTATCCTTGAATCGGACCAATAATAAGTTGGTACGTTTTTCATAGATAGGTCTTCTTTAACCTTTTCCACAAGCTGAGCACCCAATACAGCAGCCTTTAGTTCCAGACGTGGTAGTGTTATTGTGTTTATTGGGGCTAAATGCGATTTGGCACATAACAATTGGACTGTGGCTTGATTGTCCTTATGTATTGCTCTTATATATATAGCAGCTCCGAATGCTTTTTCTGAAGCATCAACAAAAGAATGAATTTCTGTTGATACAGGTATTTTTCCACGAAACATATGACGTGGTACCTGAATCGTGTTGAGAATTTTCAGATCTTCCCTGTATTGTTTCCATTCTTCTTGAAGATGAACTGGAAGGTCTTCTTTGTAGTCAAATCCTTCTTTCGTAAGATGTTGCATGAATATCTTTGCTTTTACGACCACTGGTGAGAACAGTCCTAGAGGATCGAAAATTCTGAAGATTTCAGACATCACATCTCTTCTTGATATCTTATCTTTCGTGATGATATCAGTTTTACCACACAGAAGATCTGATTTGGGGTTCCAAGTGATTCCAAGGGTTTTAATGGAGCAATCCTCATATGCGGTATCTTCAAGCTGAACATTAGACACGATGTCTTCCTTTGGTACTTCTTGTAATAGTTCAATCTTATTACTGCACCATTTCCTCAACTTAAATCCAGCACTGTACAGGAGTTTATTCAGCTGTTGTTGTCTTTGAAGAGCCTCTGGTAATGTATCAGCCCCTGTTATGCAGTCGTCAACATAAAAATCATTTTCCAACGCAGCAGCTCCTAATGGAAGTTCCCTTTTTGCCCTTTGTGCCACATACTGTAGACATTTCGTGGCTAAAAATGGTGCTGCCTTTGTTCCATATGTCACTGTTTTTAATCTGTAGTATTTTAGATCCTCTGATGGATCTCTGCGCCATATTATGGACTGATAGTATTGGTCTTCAGGACTCATCCAAATCTGACGATACATTTTTTCAATGTCTGCCGTGAATACATATTTGTGCATTCTAAAACGGAGCAAGATCGAAAATATTGAATTTTGCACAGTTGGTCCTTTATGCATCAAATCGTTGAGTGACTTTCCTGATGACGTGACTGCAGAAGCATCAAAAACTACTCTTAATTTCGTTGTAGAGCTGTCGGGCTTGATTACACAATGATGCGGTATGAAATAGCGTGCCTTTGCCACTTCCTTTGTATGCATTTCTTTCATGTGGCCCAGGGCTTCGTATTCCTGCATAAACTGAATATAGCTGCCTTTAGTCGCAGGATCTCGTGTAAGTCGTTTTTCCAAACTCAAGAATCTTCGTGTTGCCAGATCACGACTCTCCCCCAGGGCTGAAGTGTTTTCTAAAAATGGGAGTCGAACGATGAGTTTATTGTCGACTGCAGTTTTTATGTTCTGCAAAAAATGTTTTTCGCATTGTTTCTCTAACGGAGAAATGCAAGATGTGTTCGTTTCGAACGAGTCCAATTCCCAAAATTTAGCTATTTGGTGATCTAGCTTATCTTCTTCTGTTAGTACTGAGCATGTACTAGTTGTCGACGATGTATCTTTAAGTTTTCCTGCTATGATCCATCCTAGCTTGGTTTTTTGTAGTCTTGGCATTCCTTTTGCAATTTTTAAATGATTATTTTGAATGATTTCAAAATAATATTCTGCTCCAAGAATTATGTCAATTCTTCCAGGCTTATTAAATGTGGGATCCGCCAAAGTAATGGCTGCCGGAAACTTCCAACCAGATGTGTCGATTTTCTGTGCTGGTTGATCAGATATTATGTGAGGCAATACGATCGCTTCTAACCTTGAGTTGAACTTGTTATGATGTGATTTAATCATAACATTAACTCTTGCTCTCGATGTTTGTGTTTGCCCGCCAATTCCATTGATTTGAAGTTCAGTCCTTTGCAGCTTGAGATTCAACTTTTTTAATACTCTCTCAGAAATGACATTGACCTGCGAGCCGGAGTCAAGCAGAGCTCTGAATTCTCCTGTTTGTCCATTATTTCCTTCAATTAAGACTCGTGCTGTGGCTAGGAGTACATAGTTTGTTTGTACACTACTTGCCGATGCTGATACTTTGAAATCAGGTTTGACTTCCAAATGTAACAGAGTGTTGTGCCCTTTATTGCATTTAAAGCAATCTTTTCTTTGGCATGTTTTTGCGGTATGGTCACGCTTAAAACATTTTACACATAATTTCTGTTTTTGAACCCAATTTAATCTTTCTGATGGGGTCTTTTTAAGGAATTCCGTGCACTTGAATATGGCGTGGTTTGGTTTTTCACAGAAATAACAAACGTATTCTGTTCCAGTTGATACGCATATATTTTGTTTAGTGCTCACATTTTTTTTATCAGCACTGCACGTGGCTTCTAATGCCAAAAATCGTTGTTCCAAAAATTTCAACAACTGATTTATTTCTTGCAATTGCCTTGAATTCACAACAGATTGCTCATATAACATATGAGTCTGCCGATCTAATTTCTTGGTCAATATGCACAGAAGAATTGGATCCCAGGTTAATGTTGTGATTCCAATATTATTTAATGCAGATAACGTTTCATTTATGTTATCATGCAGAGCTTTGATTGATTTAGCCTCATTTGTTGTCAATGGATGATCTAATAATTTATTGATCAATGCGTTACTTAGCACTCGTTTGTTGCTAAAACGCTCTTGCAGCATATTCCATGCTGTTAAATAATTTCCTTCAGTTAAGGGTAGATGGCGTATTAAACGTTCCGCGTCTCCGATGATGTTGGTCTTTAAATACCACATCTTCTGAATAATGGGTAATGTTGATTCATGAATCATTTTCTTAAAAATGTCATGAAATTGCTGCCACTTTAAATAATCCCCATTAAATTTGGGAATTTCTACCTTCGGAAGAGGTAGTGCAGCATGCATTTGATTTGTATTGGCAGGTCGCTGAACCATTTCATCGTTTGCCATGGCTTGTGCTGTTATAACAGCATCTTCAGCAGCCAAATATCTTCGATCATCATATCCAATCTTCTTGGGATCGTTGAATTTCTTGTATACTTGGACGTGGATATTTGTTATCTCACTCCAGTATTGGTTTATGACCTTTTGAAATCCTTGGCGAGTCTCATTCGTCATTTTATTCATTATGCGCTCCAAACTGTCGAGCCATACATTTTGTTCACGAATCATTGGCTCGATTTCCAATTCTTCGTTCACAGTCGTCAAAGATACAGTCTCTAATTCTAATGAGGTCGCTTCGCTTTGAAATTTTTCTGAATATTCAAATACTAATTTTTTTACTTTCGCATAGTATTCGTTCGTAAAATAACTGTGGTAAATTTTGGCACCTTGTATTATTGTTTGAATATTATTCTCTTGAAAATATTACATATATTACATTTTGAATATCTTCGCCAGTAATTAATTGCCTGTTAAGCTATGCGTTGAGCTTTGATGAATCCATTTTCTTAGCAGAGACCACGGCTGAGCAAGAAAATGGTGAGGACATGCGTCCCTTGAATAATTGGATTGAAGAATTCAATAAAAACAAGGAAATGGAGTTTGAAACGCGCTTTGAATCCATGCGAGTGCACATGGAGCTCCACTACAAGAAAGTGCTTTGCAAAAAATTAGAAGAAGTTGAAAACTTCATAATAACAAAGAAAGCCGAAGCCAACGAAGCCAAGTTTAAGCTGTTTTCTGTCTGTTTCCTGGTTAAATCCAAGTTAACCCAAAATTAAAGTCATTTGAACTTGAAGAGATAATTGCCTGAGTTCACCTGTCCACAAAAATGTTTGTATACATGTGATGTGAGTGTGTGGGAGGTGTGGCTGGCAGGAAACCTGACACACTTGCCTCCAAGGAGGAGAAGCAAAGCACTCGTGTGTGTGCAGCAAATATAGCCAAATGTTTAGTAAAGATTAGATCTAAAAGGTGCCCGGAGGACAACAGCAAGATTCATGCATCCACCTCCTACATCTGGCCAAACTTACCCCTCGAGCAAGTGCTGTAAATAGTCCGCCAAAGTTAATGTTGATCGGTGATACGCTGACGATACTTGATCACTTTGAAATGCTTTGCTATATACTGCTATATACTGCTTTCTTTTCAGTCGTAGCCTACTCTGAGATTATAATACACATAATAGGAATAAGCAAACGCCTCCTTCGATACTTAATATTAATGGTAACATCAATCGCGCAAACTATGAGTTTTTCATTAAAAATTTGTTTTATTTTTCATTAACATTGAATTACTTAAAAAAAAAAAAGATAATATAATGGTTTTCTGTAAATATATGTGGGAACAATTGAGTTTGGGGTTTGCTTGGCAGTGGAATTTGGACAGCCGTCAAATTGGAATTGGCAACAGTTTGAAACCAAACTGTCCGAATTTGAAGGCTGAAAGATGAAAACCGAAATCTCTAACTAAAAACTGAAAGCTGAAATCTGAAAATCGAATACGAAAATGATGTGTGTGTGTATGGAATGAGTGAGACCGATTTCGTAATACTCTGATACCCCTGTATTATCAGTTGATAATATCATGCAGAAGGCGTAGAGGCTGTGGCTTGATTTTTTGAAGAGGTTTCCAGTAAACTGTCTTATAAATTTAAGAGCTACGGTTACGAAACTTGTACAATAAAAGTATGCAGAAAAAAGTGAGAGTACTGTAGTCGAGTGCGCTCGACTACGATATACCCTGAACCCATTTGTTAAATATATTCCAGTTTTATTGCCAAATTTTCCTTTAAAAAGTCTTGCATCCAAATTTGCTCAGGTCTGCAAATTCTTATGACAGGCCGAGGGACTACAGACTAAAAAGAAAACTATAGCAATTCATATTCACAAGCCCGAACTGACCCGAAATTGTTGGCTACAATACTTGCATATACATACATACATACATACATATATACATACGGAAAATGCTTGAGGCTGCTGATAGAAATGAGATCAATATGTGAATATATTTTGAATCATAACTTGGGTGTTTCCTAACCGATATTAATGAAATTTGGGCAGTTTTTCAATAATGGCATATGCAGATTACGTATTAGTAAGAAGATACTGCATTTAAAATTGTTGCATTTATTGCTATAGGAAATGGAAATGTACCGATATTCGAGAAATGTCGACTGTTATCGATAAAACAAAGCAAAATTAATCTGCGCCGGATTAACGACAACCTATTTTCCAAATTTGAAGTCTCTAGCTGCTATAATCTCTGAGATCGGCGTGTTTATACAGACAGACGAGCATGGCTATATCGACTCGGCTGTTGACCCTAATCAAGAATATATATACTTAATGGGGTCGGATATGCTTCCTTCAGTCTGTTACATACATTTGCACAAAACCATTATACCCTTTTTGACCATTTTTAGTGCGTTCTGGGTATAATTAAAGTGAAGTATAATTTTTTAATGTCGAACTGTTTTATTAAAAAGATTGTTTTTAAATGCATTATATTTTTTTTTGTATAATGTGCGTCATGCTGTCTGTCCGTCTGTAAGAACGCAACTTTTTTCGACACTCTTACGGATAGAGACTTGAAACTTGGAACATATACAGGTGCACGCGTCAGACAAAGTGTAAAAATTGGAATGCTACGTTCACTAAACCGACAAGTCCACAAATCTCCGACAATTTTTTGAAAAATAGGGACCAAACTTGGAAGGTATTTTGCTAGTAACATCCTTTACAGATCAGCATCTACATTTGAAAATCAAGCCTACACCCGTGCTCCCAGGAACTTTGGCAATATAAAACTGAAATGCGCTTATTTCCCACAATTTGTAAGTGTAAGTTATTGGTAACTCCCCTAAAATCGGATGGCAACGCCCTCTCCGGCCCACCAAACCGATACACCTATTGTGTTAATCGATAAATTCATATATCTCTCACAATTTGAAAGCCAGACTCACCCTTAAAAAATCTGAAAAATTTTGGAACACAACCATTCCCGCCCCCAAAAACGATAAAACTCTATAACTCCCGCAATTTAAGAGCTCAAATAATAAAATATTATGTTGAACGCATAATCTGATCTCTAAAATTTTGTTGCAGTCTTTTTTTTATTTGTATTTTTTTTAAGTTATTGTGAAAAATATACTATTATGTTGAAAGCATATTCTGATCATAATTTAATAAAACAATCCAAACCAAATCACCCTTTCGCACTGATCGTTCGAGTGGACAAGCACTTTGTTCGAATTGTTGTCACGACAGTAATTTCAAGCTGCCACTTGGCAATCAATCCAACTTGCCACTCATTTACCAATTTATCCATCAATCTCTAATTCCATCCATCCATCCATCTATTCATCCATCCACCTTCCAGCCGCTGAACATAACGTTTCAACGAAGCTCTCTGTGTGCTTCGTTCTGCGTTCGGCGTTCGGTTTAAAGAGCGCGTGAAGTGAAATTCCATGAGATGATCGCCAACAGTTTGGGAGCAATTGAAGGCAGTGTGTAGCCAAAAATACAAAATCTTTGTGAACATATGTATGTCCAAGGGAACGGCAGGGCGGTGCAGGGCGCGGCACGAGACGGGCGAAATGTATTGGCCTGTTGAAAATGGAAAGTAAAAACTGGCAAAGCGGCAAAAGCATTTGCTGCATAGCCGTCAAAGCAGACAGACGACTTGAAGAGGCGGTCACCTGGTCGCTTACACCAACCCACGTAGAGCGGGAAATACTTAGAAAACGTCAACGCGTAAAATCACATGAATCAGAATCGAATTCGAAATCGAAATTTAAATACAAATAAAATCTCGCACATGCCAGAAAATTGAATATCACTTGTGTTGTACAATTATACACACAAGCCCAAGCATGTGTGCGCGTGTGTGTGAGCGTTTGTATGTGTATTGCTCCTTGACCCATGGTAACTAAATCGCGGTTTTTGGCTCTCCGAATTTCGTTTTCTTTTTGTATATATTTTTTTGTCTCGTTTTCGTTTGGATTTGAATTGGTGTGTGTTGTGTGTGTGCGTGTGTGCGTGTGTGATGTGTGTTGCGCCGTGCTGCTAAACTAATTTTAGCATTGGCTGGTGCAATCAACTGCACCGAACGGATTGCATACGTACGTGTATACCAAATAATGTACCCAGCTGTATCAAGCAACTTGTGAGTGCTGAGAATCCAACCAAAATGCTGAGCGTCATGGCAACGCCACAGGAAGTATTGGATGTGGAGATGCGTAAGTTTCAATGCTGAATTTAACGACAGAATGCTTTCCTTTAAAGCTAGAACACATGTGTACTTTTATCAAGCAGCTATTAATCCACTTATTGGCATTTAAAACTAAAACATATTGGATTTTTCGCAGATCACGCCAAGCCTTTACGACTTGGATAAACAAATGTTTTTTTAATGAGTTTTATAAATTCTTAAAAACATCATAGTTTGAATAAATGATAAGCTATACCATTTTTTTTTTTTTTTTTTTGCAAATTTGTTAATGCATTTTTTGGTTTATTTTTAGATAATTAAATCATATTTATTTATGCTTTATTATTATTTTTTTTTTAATAATTCAATCGCTTTTATTATTATTTCTTAGTTTCAATATTTTTTTTGGAAACATTTTATTTTCTAATAATAAATTTTTTTTTACTTACTAATTTTGTTATTTTGCTTTTGTTTTTAAATAATTGAATTGTTCTTATTTTCGTGCTGGCAACAATATCCAGTGATGGACCGAATGAAATTGGGGCTCGCCCTTCAAATTACACATTCTCATTGTTTACAAGCGGAGATATAAACAAATTTATGAAAGTTATGCAAAATATTTTTCAAACTCTTTGCAGCCTAACTACGAGTATATACTATGTATGTGTGTGTGTTTATTCATTGAATAGTAAATGATATGTTCTGTAAACAAAATTTCTTACTCACCCGTATATTTTCTTATATATCATTAGAGCTGTAATGGACTCAGTCCTCATGTATTGAAAAAGTATAAAAAATTGCACAAATTATTTCGTTTTTAACTACTTGATTTAAAGCTAAATCTGAATTATTAATCTGAATACCGAGAGTTTCAGATTTTGTTCATAAAATGTATTCTCGGTAGACGGTGCAAGTACATTGATATTATGGTCTCTGAGAAGACTTATTTTATGTGATACAACTGAAAAGTTGGGTAGTTTTCAGCAATAACCAGTGAATGTGGGGCTAGGGTCTATGCTGCGGCGCTGTTTAAGCAATCCGTACTCAATGTACCACCCATTGCGCTTAAATTGCTTCAGAAATAGCCGTACGATTCACATTAAAATAGATTCCCCTGATACAATTTCCACCCACACATTAAATGAAACTAATAGTGTTAAGATCCAACTGAAATTGCTGTGCGTGCAACACGTGCAGGCATTTAAGTTGCGGCATTAGTGGCAGGCTGCGCAGGGGTGAGGCATCATTAAAAGTTGCCCAAAGATGCCCAGCACATGGCTAGCCACAGTTGCAAAACCATTTTCAATCGTTGCCTGGTCATTGCGAGTGTAATCAAATTTATATAATACGAGCAAATTATGTATATAAAATCGCGGGATAAAAAACAATAAATACGAGTGCAATATAATTTGGAAAATAAACAACAACACAGGTTGCGAATTTATCAAGGCGCAAAAAAAACAAAAAGTGAAAAAACAAAACAAAACAACCCCTAAAATAACTTGGCCAACTAAACCAAATTGGCCAACTGGGCCAACATATGTTGCTCGATTTTTTGCCGCTTAAAAAGGCAACCTATTTTTGTAGCACACAGAATTATGGACGGTCCCATAAAGGTGGCAATTCACCGTTTGATGTTACTTTTTAATGTCTTTCGCACGAACTTGGAATTCCCACAGCACAATTCACGAGAAGCCCATCGACTCGAACCAAATAACCAAATAACAAAATGAACTTGAACTGCCAAATGGAAATGTACATATATTGCATTGAAGCTATTCAAAATTTGCCAGTGTGCCAGTTTCCCATTGTTTTTTGTTTCTTTCTTGGTCACACACGTCATAGACTAGATGTCAAATGAAATATCCAGTTATCCAGTAGTCTGGTTGGACCATTTTTATGCTCTGATCCAAAGGTATCGGCGTATACATGTTCACGCCCACACCCTCAACCTCTTCGGCCTTCAAATCTGAAATGAACATATCTTCCATAATTTGCAAACGAGAGTGACCACATTTTGAAAGTATGTTACCGCTAGCTCCCCGCCGTCCTCTCCCTCTTCCAAAACCGAAATACCTGATTATGTATAACAATACATCCATATATCTCACACAATTTAAAAGCTAGAATTACAAAAATTGGAAGGTAGTTTTCTAAGACCGCCCAAAAAAATTGACTAAGCAAGTGTTTATGTATACATATATATATAAATGTAATCAGGTCTGATCGGTTGCTATATTTCAGATTTTGTTAGGACTTAAGATAAGAGTCACAAAAGTATTGGAGTATTTTGGACATGCTTAGAAAGATTTACAAAATTCATATGTATTCTATTGTATAAATGTTTATAAATGCTCATTGCCTAAAAGTTATAAAATATGTAAGTACAATGTATGTCTGAGTCTTGTCCGTGATCCGTGAGGCGACTTGATTGTGGCTACTTGTGTTTTAAATTCATGTGACGCGTGAGACCCAAAGGACGGGTAAAGAACTCATTGCAAAAATTACATTTGAAGCCAAGGGAGACACTATTTGCAGTTCTTGATGTGTTCCTTGATATGGCTGGTGCTTCGCTGTGATGATCGAGACTTTGAATGCTAGCGTTGGCGGGCGCCGGGAACATCTGTGATGGGTCCCCGTTATTGACATCCGGAATACCTGTCATTTCATTGTGATTTTGCATGCTAGCGTTGGCGGGCGTCGGGAACAGCTGTGATGTGATCGTGATAAGTTATATTTATAAATATCATCTGCTGAATTCACTTACTTGTTGTTCGATTGCATTGGCATCGCCGTTGGCTTCGGCTTTCTTTGTTATTATGAAGTTTTCAACTTCTTCTAATTTTTCGCAAAGCTCTTTCTTGTAGTTGTGCTCCATGTGCACTCGCATGGATTCGAGGCGCGTTTCAAACTCCATTTCCTTGTTTTTATTGAATTCTTCAATCCAAAAATTCGAGGGACGCATGTCCTCACCATTTTCTTGCTCAGCCGTGGTCTCTGCTAACTCCAACTCATACTCGCGCAAGTAATTCCCCTCCAAGTCAATTGTTGTCCTGCCTTCGTTAATGCAATTGCGCAGTCTCTTAGAGTTCCCCAGGCAGCGCAATTTAAATTTGTAAAATTTTTCTAATGTGTGTCTGCACTGCACGCACATTTTTTTTGGCAACTCGTCTGTTGGTGTTGCTACCAACCCGAGGCATTGAAGTATGCGCTTCGGGATCGCATCTGTCTTGCCGTCACAGCATAGGATGTCGCCCTCTCCAACACGAGCCAAACAAAGGCGGCATATGTCCTGAATATTAGCCATCGAAACTTTTTACCAAAAAATAATTAAGAACTTATTGGCAATTTCCACACAATATTTCTGGCAATTTCCACACACGAGTTGTCAGCTGTTAGAGTAGTCAGAGTTGCCACTATCTGTGTTGACGATATGTAATACAACATTTAGATGATTAATGTTAATAACTGGGATATAGATATAAGCCATTTTGAAACGATGTAATTAGTTTAAGCTGTTTTCTGTCTGTTTCTGGTTAAATCCAAGTTAACCCAAAATTAAAGTCATTTGAACTTGAAGAGATAATTGCCTGAGTTCACCTGTCCACAAAAATGTTTGTATACATGTGATGTGAGTGTGTGGGAGGTGTGGCTGGCAGGAAACCTGACACACTTGCCTCCAAGGAGGAGAAGCAAAGCACTCGTGTGTGTGCAGCAAATATAGCCAAATGTTTAGTAAAGATTAGATCTAAAAGGTGCCCGGAGGACAACAGCAAGATTCATGCATCCACCTCCTACATCTGGCCAAACTTACCCCTCGAGCAAGTGCTGTAAATAGTCCGCCAAAGTTAATGTTGATCGGTGATACGCTGACGATACTTGATCACTTTGAAATGCTTTGCTATATACTGCTATATACTGCTTTCTTTTCAGTCGTAGCCTACTCTGAGATTATAACACACATAATAGGAATAAGCAAACGCCTCCTTCGATACTTAATATTAATGGTAACATCAATCGCGCAAACTATGAGTTTTTCATTAAAAATTTGTTTTATTTTTCATTAACATTGAATTACTTAAAAAAAAAGAAAAGATAAGATAATGGTTTGCTGTAAATATATGTCGGTTAGCCCGTCCGAACGGTCGTCTGTCCTTCCATATGAACACGCGTAGCAATTGAGTTTGGGGTTTGCTTGGCAGTGGAATTTGGACAGCCATCAAATTGGAATTGGCAACAGTTTGAAACCAAACTGTCCGAATTTGAAGGCTGAAAGATGAAAACCGAAATCTCTAACTAAAAACTGAAAGCTGAAATCTGCAAATCGAATACGAAAACTAACCAAGAGGTCTAAACAATGTCTGGAATATGTTTTCTCTTGCATTCAACATTTGTTTAGATATCGTCTCGTCATAAATACGTTTTGCAGCTCTCCGGCGTAGACAAAACACGCGAATAAATGGCAGCTTTTTGGCAAACATACGTCCATTTGTATATGAGAGAGAAAAGATTCTGGTTGCATTGGACAGGACGGGGAGGGAATGGGAGATCAGACAATTGTGCTCGACTTATACGCGTATTTATGCATATCATTAATATAAATATTTTTGTGTTTGCTTTTTGCAATTTTGCGATTTTATGGGTCTTGTAAAATTGTTGTTTGGATATAAAATGACTTGTTTTTCAAGCTAAATACAAACGTTAACAACAAATACAATGAACAGCAGCGACCACAATAACAAATGGCCCAGGGCAATAACTACAACAATACAACAATTTTTGGTTTTTGTGCGTCGTACGAGATTCGCGTGAAGCAATAAAAAAATATTATTATTATTGCTATGCAGTCAAAGTACAGAATCAGATCTTCAACAGACACCGAATCGGGGAACTACATAAGTTTATGCACATATTGTACATAGTATATATATGTATATGTGTACATATTTTGGTTTGTCTATCTGAACAGTACATTTCGATTAAAAACGAACTTCAAGAAAGAGGACACTCTATAAGAATCTAAGGACAACATCTAAATGAAGAAGAATCCATTATGATCAAAGTAATTGGGTTTTTATATGTGCTTAGCAATTACAACTCCGGAAACAGTTCAGTTAGTAGAAGTTCATTTGTAATAGAATTTTAAGTTTCGACTAAATATATTAAATGATACCAGTACAAAATATTCGTTCATTATTTATGTACAGAGTAAGTTTGTATGACAAGTCGTCAGGTCGTTAATATTTATGTGGCACATTGTCTGACATTCTGTGTCTAGAACTAATGGGGTGCATATTTACAGTGCCGATACTTAACGCCTCTCGAAACACATTATCATCTTGCAGTTAAGTAAAAA
Organism: Drosophila cognata; assembly: GCA_035041535.1. Classification (NCBI taxonomy): domain Eukaryota; kingdom Metazoa; phylum Arthropoda; class Insecta; order Diptera; family Drosophilidae; genus Drosophila; species Drosophila cognata. The sequence goes on from JAWNLC010000242.1 coordinate 299,853, forward strand.
TTATGACGCTCATTTGTTTAAATCAAATCCCAACACATAAATGACAAATTAATGGTACTGGTTAATAGTTTCGAATGAGAGCTCATATGAATCGAATAATAAAGTGAATAATTTACGCGCTTAAATGTCAGCCGCATTTATGCCCTCATATTAATTCATTAAAAATGTATCTTTATTTCAAATGACTTTGTGCCAAATAAAAGATATGCTTAAGTAATTAGTTTATACATATATATACTGTAGCAGTCAAAACTAAATTATCTTTCCAATCACGACTGCTCACTTCACTTCATTCACAACGACTTGCACTTCTTCCTTTTGCTAGGATCACACAATTGATATCGGTCGACATCGGTATTAGTGTTAAGTACATAGTTGCATGTTAGATTACAGTCTTAGTACTAAGTCACTAGTGGACTAGATGGGGATAGCCCATTACAAGAGGCATGCTACAATATATACACCGAAAAGGCGAATGAGCAAGATTTTGTTGATTTTCACTCTGCACTCAGGCTTCAGTTCAAGGATATATTATGTCTCTGAATATGCCATCAGTCAGATGCAGATGGCAGATGCGTATACATATACCTAAGTAAATATATTTACATGAAGAATGTATAATTTGCTTATAAGTACACATATAAGCAAAGTTCTTATTTTACAAAAATCTCTGGTGTCAGAAGTGCAATAATTTAACAACATAATAACAGTATACTTTGATCAATTTGGTAGATTATTTATGACTTTTGCAGATGATAATTCTCTGAACATTAATGGCTGAAAAGATTATAACGGTATTGTGCCGGGTATGTAACAGGTAGAAGGAAGCATCTTTTATGCCCATATATTGTTGAGCAGCATCAACAGACTATAGATAGATAGAAATGGGACACATTTTGGAATATAACAAGGGTGTTTCTGATCCTATCTTCATAAAATTGGTGTAGTTAATTAATACGCTGACAGGTGAAAGCGAAAGCCCCAAAGAGAGCAGCTCCAGAAATATACGTGAGCCCTCTCCAACTCTTGACTCCAAACTACTCTAATTCTACATGTTTGGTGTGCTATTCCCTGTGCTCCTACCCAATAAGTATGCTATAAATAAGACGCTTAGTAAAGCGGTACATTTTTTTATTAGAAACTGGGGAGTGAACTTTATAACATTCAGAAAAAACATCGCCATGACTTTGGGAAAATCGCCAATTCTTGTGGGTATTCAGAAAATATTTAAAAAAAAAAAAAACAAAAATATACTAGAAAAAAAGTTGCTAATTTTGAAGACATTTGTTTTTTGTATGTTTAGAAATTATTGGAAAAAACACCTACGCAAAGCAACCTCGAAAGTAAACAGTCGCATTCCACATTAATTGCAGACAATAATGTGAGCTCCAAGGACCAAACGTTTGAAATGAAGAGTTTTAGTTTTGTACGTTAAAGTTTTGTATTTGCCATTGACTGATTCAAGCAAATTGTGAAAAAGAAATATCTGTATTTGGTTTGTTAGTTTTCATTTTAATAATAACACAATTCAAATTTGTATTTCAATTTTTAATTTTCATTTCATAAATCAAATGTGTTTAAGTTTGCGAAAATATTTGTGTCCATGTCAAGAAAGTGGAACGTTAAATATTTGCATAATTCAATATGCTAAAAAAAATGTTTAAATGATTAGATTTCGATTTCAATTTATTTAAGAACAATTTTTAATTTTGATTATAATGTTCCGCAATTAAACACCATTAAAAGATGTGTACCAGACACGTTGGGAGCTTAAGATGATATAAAAGTGCATCAAACTCGATCAATTCACATCATTCTCGAGCGACCAAGTTACACGGTATTACTTCAGCTAATAAGAGAGATTGCAATTCTCAGATGTACTTTTATGATCATGATTAATCGATAGGAGCAGGACTTAGAATCGAGTTATCAGACAATCCTAACATTGATATAATTACTGAGCCAAGAATCCCTTCCTTCTTCTCTTCTTAAAACTTTATGTTCATTTTGCAGTCAATTTAAGAATCGCTTAAATTTGAAACTTACGCCAAGTATCGATTTGCTTCTTCGTTCGAAACAGAAAATACTAAATTACTTGTGTATTTTGTATTGGTTTGATTGCTCAGCATATATGTATATGTTCTTAATCTGGTTAAACAGTCGAGAGACTCGATGTATGAACAAAAGAAACAAAATATCCATATACAGACTTCAAATTTGGAATGTAAGTTCGTGTTTATTTTTCGATTTTGTCGATAAGTCACCATGTTTCGCGAATATCTTTGCAAATCGATTCCCGATAGCTAATAAAGCCTCCATTTTAAAGTTAAAGTATTCCAATTGGTACATAATATTTAACGACATTGATCAACCGTAATGAACTTGTGTTCAAGTGCAAAGCATTTTCTTATTGATAATTGAAGCGATCCGAAATAATTAGGTGTATTCATACACACATAAATATGAATGTGGACATGCTTACAATCGATTGTGCAAAGCTTCTTAAAGGGAGATCTGTCAATAAAACTAGAATATTTTTATCAGATGTGTTCAGGGTCGAGCTCACTCGACTGCAACTTTCTTGCTTGTGTTCTAATGTGATTTGCTGTGATTTGCTCAGCACTTATAACTACTTCAGTCATTTTGAATGCTCTACAGGTTATTTTAAGGTCGTGCTTTTCTCAGTTGCTGTACGCATGTGTGTGTGTGTGTGCGTGTGCGAGTGCGAGAATGTTTGGCTTGGTTGCAAGGGCATTCAGGGGCAACAAATATTGCGTATACGCAGACAAGATTGTTGTGCGTTTTATTTTTCAGCAGTTGGCATTTTGACGCTGACATTGACACACTAACGATTCCGCAAAAATGTGCACACACACACACACACACGCGCACACACATACACTTGCATGCAAGGAAGCTGTTGTTGTTTTTGGTGTTGTTTGCTAATACAGCAAGTGATGGATGGCCACAGAATTTGTTGTTTTTATTGGATGCGGCCCTCTGGCTGTGCGGAAACTGTGCGTAAAATTTAGCAATGCGGCTTGTTTTATTTTATAATCAATCGTTTTTGTTGTTGATGCTGCTGTTGCTGCGCAAATAAATGGCAAGCAAACAAAACAAACATATACCAAATAAATAAAAATTGCCCAACCCAAATCAAACGGTATGTCGCTGCAATGGCCATAAACTAAATTCAACAAGCAAATGATGAATCACACGTGCTATAAAACTACACACACAACACACCCCGGCCCCAACTGATAGTCTGAATAAATATAAATATATATATACATATGTATATATATATATATATAAGATGCATACATAGATTTACATATACATATATATATGTGTGTGTGTATGTACATATATCAAACAATAATTCGCTTTGTCGTGTGCGATTTGTTGGCACTTTGAGGCACGATAAAATATGCAACAAATGAACATGGCCAAAAACAGCACCGCACCAGATACGTTGTCACGTACGAACATGTTGCAGTTGGCAAAAAGCCAGAAATTAGCCAGCTGCGGTTAGGATAAGAGTTCTTCAACCATTGCCTAGAACATAGAACAGGGCGAGAGGACCTCTCTGCCCCAACAAAGCAACACACACACGCACACACACACACACACACAGAGAGAGAGAAAGAGAAAGAGATACAGGCCGATAGTGAGAAAGAGAGAGTGCCAAAAGCAAATGTTTAGCCAAAAAGGTCGACATTTTCTTAAAGTCCATAAAATATCCGATTGTACGAGCCAAATAAAATCAGTCGACAACTGTTGGCAAATAAATCAACAAACTTAAACACTTTCAGCTAGCTTGAGGCTGATAAGTAAGTGAAAATAATTCTTCTCAGATTGCTTACGACACGGTTTTGTAACTCTTTCGCTTTCGTTTTCAAAATTGTTGAAACTCTATGAATTACTGGTGTACTTCTTACAGTAAGCCCTCTTCGATGCATGCTCAAGTAATCGAGCAGAAATTGAAATAAGTTGACGAACCAAATTTAATTTTTTTATGTATTTATTTGATTTATTATATTAATGGTTTGTTTGTCTAGACAAAGTCATCTCCTTTTAAAAGTCAGTTCATTGGGCAATACAAAATGTTACCTTGATTTTTTCAATTTACCCCTTTTAAGTGGGTTACGTAGAGCGATAGCGTACTGCACTTGAATATCCTCTCTCACGATAAAAACGTGAAAAAACCAAATCACTCTACAATGCCATTTTGATCAGCTCGCATATTCTAAACAAAAAAAATCTATATATATATAAGAAGAAGAATCAGAAGAAGAGAGATATTCAGAAAATATATATATATGTACATATATTTATTATATTGTGCATGTGTGTGTGACTGAGTGTGCTTCGTGCTTCTGTGTTTTCTGTATACCTCGAACCCATCGAAAATGGTAAAAAAAAAGTATAATGTTATGCTAATTGATGCATCAGGCAGAACCAAAAATCTCCGATCCCATAAGGTATATATATGTATATTCTGGATCAGCATCAACAGCAATGTTGAGACCTATAATATGGAATATAATCTCTAATTTACCAAGCGCAGGTCAAGCTGAATTTATTTTATCTATTACAATCACCCATTTGACCAAAGTTGATACAAATCGAAATCTATGTTTGTCGTAGTTGAGCAACTGGGTTACCTTAACAGTGATACAACGAGAACGAGAAGTAAGGGAGATGAAGTCAAACGATTTTTCCAAATCGATAAATCACATTACAAAATAATTATGCCTCCAAGCGGTCCAAGCGGGCAGTCAGTAAGCAAATTAATACAGGGTATACGATAGTCGACTGACGAATTTACATGAGATTTGCTTTGGTGTTTTTTTTTATGGCAGTCGAGTCCTCGAATCGAGTGTTACCCGCTTGTTATGTTTTGTGCGCATTCTGCGCCATTTGGCACATTGCCTTGCATATTTAAAAAAAAAAAAAAATGAAAAAAATATGGTGAAAGAAGAGAAACGAATACATTGAATGCAAATTTGAATGATTTATGGCATTCACAAGTGCAAGAAGAAGTGAAAAAAGAAACCGAATTCTACATAAATGCATCGCGTGCGAAATGAAATATTCCCTTCATCTACGATATGTATTATATTATATATTTGTGGGGTTTTTTATTATACTCGTACAAGATAATATTAATACAATATAATTAATCGCGTATAATGTTTTACGTAGTCGTCTTTAAAATCTCTCGTCGTTTGTCGTCTTGAGGCACAGCCCTAACACAACCTACTCACTCAAAGGCCGAAGTACAACTCCCTCTTCGCCGTCAGCGCATGTTGCTCCTCCTCTTCGCCGATTGCATAAGGCATAAAGCAACGCACATATTTATTAAACATATTATGATTTATAAATTATTTATTTTTTTGTGTAATTTTGCTGTAGACAAACTAAAACTAAAAATCAGCGGCATCCAATTGATGAGCTCTTTTGCTGTTCTCTGTTTGCAGTGACGAACGCGAACCCACTGCAAGGCACTGTCAATGTCATTGGCCTCATCAGCAGCCCCAATAATAACAACAACAATAATAATATTAATAATAATAACATTACCAATAATAATCATAATAACAATAATAACAACGACAACGGTAGCATCATACACAGCGAGATAACGCTGTCGACCGCAGACGAAACAGAAGCTGCAGCTGGAACTGCAGCTGGAATTGGAGCAGGAGCAGCTGGAATAGGAGCAGCTGGATCGGAAGCAGGAGCAGCAGGGCCCGTTGATCACAGCTTTGTGTCGATACCCTTATTGGAGCGTCGGCGTCGCAGTCGCAGCCACAGTCGCTGCCGCATTACGCCGCTGGCGCCCATCATTTGCATACGACAGGGCGGCGGCCATCCCGAGGATATAACGCAACTGTCACGTTCCGTGTCGTGCTTCGTCCGCTTTCGCAGGAGCTTCGCCAAATGTGAGTGTCCGACCCCAAGCAATCCCATTCCCCATCCGCGATTCTTATCTGCATCTGTGCTTTTGTGAGTTTATTTTTACCCAACTGCAATCACATTAGACGCTTTTCATTTGCCACCCGCCGGCGAAATCAATTGAACTATTCAATTTTCCCGTTTTGTTCGCATTTCAAAATTAAGTCTTTCCTGCATTTATGCGGTTTTTACAGTTTTGGGCAAAATCATGGGCAGCAATAATCCCAGCGAGGCGGATCGATATGACTATTATGATTGTGAGTAATTATACAAATATTTTTTTATCTATTTCATTAAGTTTATGCTATGCAATCTACTTTGCTCGTAGATAATTATAAAATCTATTTGTAAACTATTTGTTGTCAGAAAAATCGAAGGCAACGACCTCAGTCGTCTGAGTGTCTTGTGTTTTTTGAAATTTTAGATGTAGTTTTAATCTAAATGTCATCATATATTTTCTTCTCTCATTTTATTTATTTGAAATCTGTAACTATGCACAAACGAAGACAAGTATTGTTTTTGCAAATTGGTTTACTTCTGATTAAGTTACGTCTGTGGAAAGTTTTGAACACTTCGTACATGAAAATAAATTGTCTTTTAAGCTATGGTTCTAATGACAATAGGATATAGTTTTTGATATAGTGCTCCAATCCTGCCGACTTCGACATATGTACAGCCTGCAGCAAAATTACGAATATTTAATATTTAAAATTTTCACCATTATGGCTACAAGTTTGCATAGGAAGAGGCAGACAGCTAAATTGACCAGGATAACTGATCAGAAATATACATATATACACCATATGGGCTGAAAGACGTCGCATTCAATGTGTTACACATTTTACGCCGAGTGAACAATCCCATTCAACTCATAGTTGTTTTGCTCAGTTTTACTCAATCGAAACATATTCGGTATGAATTTGTTGCTTAAATAAATGCAAAAAATGTGGGTTAAGTAAATTTGATTTTGTGTGGATGGTTTTTAAAATGGTTTGCAACAAAATTAATTACGGTTGGTGAACACTAAATGCTGTTTGAGTGGTTGTTTGGCAGCTTGCAACGGCATCAAGTATACGCCATATAGAGTAGCTGATGATGCAAAAAAGCAGAGGGGTTGATGGTAGGGTAGTAGGTTAGTAGGATGGCAGGGGGCGGTAGGAGGTAGGCGAGCATACATTGAACAACAGGAATCCATTACAATATTTGCATCATTCGATTCTTTTGTACCGATTTTGCGTTTTCTTCTTTTTTGTTTTTGTTTTATGTGTTATTGTTTGTCCCTCTCTCTCTATCTCTCCCTCTCCTTCTCTCTGTCTGTGTTGCTTGTCGTCTCTCCTTTGCGCCTGGGTCCTTTATGCGTGGCTGGCACTTCAAACCGAGCGGTAAGTGGCTGTGAAAGCCAACAGAAAATCAATAAGACCCCAGAGACACTGGAAGCTATAACCGTTAGCTGCCATAGAGGGGGTGGATGGTTGAGTCAAAAACGGTGGAGCTGATAGACTAGAAGATACACAGTAAGACAGACACAGAGGCAGATATAGAGGCAGAGATAGAGAGAGAGAGAGAGAGAGAGGCAGAAATTGACATTGGGCATAAGTAGTATTTATGTTGATATCTGAATATCTTCAGTCATCTGTCAAATATCACGTTTCATGTTTACACTTTCCTACTTCTACTTCGACTTCGACTTCGACTTGGACTTGGTATTCGACGTCGACTTCGACTTTGACTTCGACTTCTTCGACTTTGCCAGGGACTTCGTCTCTGCTCCTCGCTTCGTTTTGGTATCCATATGTGCTGCTTTGTTTTTCGTGTTTGCATTTGGCATGCTGGGTGTTGAGTGCCACTGCGGTACATTTGCCAATACGTACGTTTCCTACTGCTTGCTGCTTGCTGCCACATGCAAACAAGAGCCGCAAACAATAATAGCAACAAATGCAATAACAACAACAACACGTCAGTCCAGTATAACAAACAAAATACACGTTCTAGCTACCACACGATTGTGAAATAGAGCTAAACTTTCCACTCAACCCATAATTGGTGCTCAGTGCAAAGGGAGTATTTATTTCGAATTTAGAGGATGATTTTTTGACAGTTGAACAAAGGTGCTGAACATAATATTAAGAATCGATTAAGAACAATAACTTTCAATTGGGTATTTAGGTGATATTCATCAATTGATGTTGTATTAGTAAACTATATTATAGTCAGGATGTGCATAAACGTATATAAATGGCTATTAATGTATTACAACAACAAAATATATATATAAATTTGGATAGATGCTGATCAGAGGTCTTGTTTTATACTAATAGTTATGTTGTTAGAGAGCGAGTAAGCGTAAAACTAATATTGCTTAAATTTTGAGCAGTTTCTCATTTTGCTTATGGTCGCCTTGGTTCTTAGTAATATGCAAATAATATATGATAGAAGTGACTGTGGCTAAATATCAGTTTTGGGCTAATTAGGCTTACATGGTGTAGGCCATCTTAAAATCGTCTCTTCTCGACATGTCCAGATTCCGTCCATGTTATATTTGCCAACATTGAATTTGAATATGTATTTTGGTTATTGGGCTCTTAATTAAATAAATATAAAATTTTGCGCGCTTGCCCACTAGATACCCTGTACTAAGCACAAAGCACAAAGCACATATAATTGTTCAACATTTTATTTCCAACGAAGTTGGAGTGCTGGGCATAGTCTCTTCTTCTTTTTTTTGGTGTTAACGTTTTTAACTTCCATATTACTAAGCTAGTAACGCTTTACGAATTATGGCCTGACTGGGATTTCCATGGGTTTGCCCAATCCTTGCAATATATGCTGCACCATTTCAAATTTTAATATCATCGGATTTACTATTTCCTTGTATTTTTTCCCATCATTTTACATTTTTAATTTTATTGTTCGCTTTAATTTTCAATAATTTCGTTTTAAATTTCATCCATTAAAACATTTTATTCCTTATTTTTTGAGAGCTTACCATTTATTCATTCCACATTGAATATGAACTCCGAGCTCAAAAACTAAAAGTAGTTTGCGTGCCACTGTTGTTGTTGATGCTGTTGACAGTGGTTCAGTGGCTCGGTGGTTCATAGAGAGTCGACTATGGAAATGGCCTTAACTGCGTGTTTTGGGTATTTGACTTATTTGGTTTGGTGTTGCGTGTGGTGTCTGTCAAGTATACAAGTCTAATACAATGCAATCGATTGATAATCCTTGCGCAATATGTTCAAGTTTCAAGCACAGACAACACACACACACGCATACAGGCACGCACACACACTCACACAGACGCACGCACAAAATTTGTTGTGCTTTTATCAATGTCGCCAGCGTCTCCCGTTTGGGCCTTTCAATGTCTATTTCCCTTATGTGCGTGTCTGTGCAAGTTTGTGTGTGTGTGCATGCCTGTGTGTGTGTGTGTGTGTGTGTGTGTGTGTGTGCGTGTGTGTGCGTGTCTGGTGTCTATTTCTTTTTAACACGTACTCAACTTATTTAATGTTTCCTCTTCGTCGGTGGTTGTGGCGGTGGGTGGGGAGGGGGTGGGCAACAACAACAATGCTTGCCTACTTTCAAGCGTTCAAATGGGACACAAAACAAAACAAAGCAGACAAAATGTCCTTTTCTTTCTGCACATGTTAATAGTTTCATCCAAAGGTATTTTTCTTGTTGTTATTATTGTTGTTGGATTTTAACAGCTGTCCCCAGCTACATTGCTGACGAAATTCATAGCAAACATCTGTCGCAGCAGCAGCAGCAGTGCAGCGACTCCCCTACACCTGCCCTACCCATCCAACATGTTGGCATGTTGACAATGATAATGAAGCGCGCGTCTGGGCATTCTGCTGAGTTGCTAAGCAACAGGTAGGCCCACATTTTTGGGTTGGCCTGCACACTTTTACACACACTTACTTACACTTACACTTACACACACCCACCCACACACATACATGCATGCATGCATACATACATATTTGTATACAAAGAGTGAGAAAGTGAGAGAAAGAGAGAGAGAGAAAGAGAGAGAGAGTGATAGAGGGAGGGAGGGAGAGGGAGCATGCAGCTGTTTTTTGGTGCTCGTCGTTGTGGACAATTCCACTCCGTCGTGCTCTTAGCTTTTATTCGATTCGTGTTTGCCGCTGCGACAAGAGCAGGGAAATTTGTACCATGTGCGCTCTCTCACTTATGCTCTCTGGCCCGCTCGCTCGCACTCTGGACATTAAGTTGTGCTTGTGAATTTCCCAAAAATATCCCAGTACTTCATGCTCGGCAGCAATTGTCTCGCATGCGATACGGCAGTCGGAATCGCAGCCGCTGCCAACTCTGGCAAAATGGGAATACGCCAAACGCTCTGCATTCGTGGACAGCGTCGCGACGCTGACTCTGCTGCTGCTGCTGCGTGTGTTGTGTTCTGTTCTGTTCTGTTGTGTTGTGTTGCTGGCTTTGGCTCTGGCGCAAAGTGATTTCAGTTTTTAGTTTCCGTTCAGCATTGCCGACGGCACGACGTGTTTGTTCTTGACAGAGTGGGGCGCGGGCGCCGAAGCAGCAGCAGCAGTTGTAGCGCAATTTCCATTGCCTTTTGCCTTTGCCTGCAACAGAACGACGACAAAGGCGACGATAATCGGCGACAAAAACCAATCAGAACAAAATCAAAATAAAGCATTAAACAGTTGTTCATTTGGTTAGTGCTCAACACTTATATTTTTTCTCTCCATTTTTTTTTGTTGTATTTTTGGTGTAACTTAATCAACTAACAAAAATGCAAATTTTTCGAAAATTTGGTGTTGGCAGTTCTGTGATTGTGTGAAAACTACAAACCTGACTGAATGCATCCTATGAGAAATTAAAAAACTTGCCAGGTAATGAAATGTCATAAATGGAATTCGGCAATTCATTTGCAAATCCTCAAATAGCAAATTTAAAAAAAATGTTCAAAAATCAAAGTGTTTTGAAACTCATATATTTTTCTACAAAACTAAAAGTACAATAATAGTATACAGAAATTACACAGTAATAAATAAAACAAAACTGAAATATAATTTTCAAAATGTCGAACTATTTTATTAAAGTGATTAATTGTAAAAGCATTCCATTGAAGACGCCTTAAGATTATTTGTTTATTTCTGTACAATGTCCGTCATGCTGTCTGTCCGTCCGTCCGTCTGTGTGAACGCAACTTTTTTCCACACCCTTAGAGATGGAGACTACGTCTGGATAAGAGTGCTACATTCACTGGGAAATCGATAAAATCGATATTCGCAAATCGATAAGTCCACATATCTCCCACAATTTTAAGGCCTCAATCCCGAAATGTGGTTGGTTGGTTGTTGGCGATGTCTTCCAAAGATAGGCAAGTGCCATGTCCACCCCCGCTGCTTCAAGTCCACCGCATCTAAACACTTTTAAATGACCACACCTTCCGCAGTTCTTTGTGTTAGAGCCGTCAAATTTGGTATGTACATTACTGGTAGCCCACACCTGCGCTCATATTCGCCAAAGCCGATATAAGCATATCTTCCGCAATTTTAAAGACAGATCGGCATATAAATTTTCAGACCACGCTCACCACCGATAAACCACAGTGAAAATCGATATATCCATACATTTGAAAGGTATATTGCTAGTAACTCCCTTAAAAAATCGGAAAGCCTATATCTGCCGCAATTTAAAAGTTATTGATGGGAAACTTGGAGGGTAGACTACTAACATCGTCGTCAAACATCTATTTCGGCCACACCCACTCCCGCCCCAAATTCACAAGAACCAATATCTACTGCAATTCGAAAGGCAAACTTGAACAGTATTTCTTGGCCACACCCACCCTGTTCCTTGCTACCTGTTATCAGCTGATATTACAATTGGTATCAAAGTATTTCGCAGTAGGCTAAGCCCGATAGCTACGTTCTCTCTTGCTTAAACAATATATATGAATGTAATATTATTATTAAATGTCGTGTATAAATAAGTTGTATGTTTAAACGTAATATTTGCGTAGAGACGAAATCAGGGCACAATGTTTCTAGTAGCGCCTCACACAGATATGGATTTATGTTCCGAGTCTTGAGCGTAAAGTCGAAAGGCTACGTATACGGCAAAAGCTTGAAGCAAAAACACGAATATTGGCTTTAATTGCATTTTCAGTGTGCCATTTTAATATATTAGTTTCGATTTCGCTAGCGATTTGATATTCTGGTTTCAAGGCTAACTTGCAAGATGACCAAACAAAATCCTTTAAGTTTTAGACTTCAAGTAGACTTCAGCTAAAAACCAAAACAACGTATGGCATAAATGAGGGGAAAAACATCTGTGGCAATCAAGCTGGGACAGACAAGCCAAATGTGTTTAGGCAGCTATAATCGGAAACGATTCAAACAAGTATATATCTATATATATATTTATATTTATAAGTGTAATCAGGTCTGATCGGTTGCTATATTTCAGATTTTGTTAGGACTTAAGATAAGAGTCACAAAAGTATTGTAGTATTTTGGACATGCTTAGAAATATTTAAAAAATGCATATGTATTCCATTTTATAAATGTTTATAAAAGTGTGAAAATAGATGTAAGTACAATGTATTTGCTTAAAGCATGTTGTACAATTCTGTTGTGTTTTATATTAAACGATATCACAACTGCGAGGCAACTTATTCCAATTCCATTTCCAATTAAAACTCGATGTCTGAGTCTTATGTGCGATCCGTGAGGCGACTTGATTGTGGCGACTTGTGTTTTACATTCATGTGACGCTTGAGATTCCAACGACGTGTAAAGGACTTATTGCAAAAATTACATTTGAAGACAATGTGGGCAAAGAGGACACTGATTGGAGTCCTTGATAAGTTCCTCGACATGGCTATTCAGCAGTGGCCCACTTGTAAACTCTCTCTGACACACCGGGCACGAATACAAGTCAGGCATGCCGCTCACTATTCTCGACCTGGTGCTTCGCTGTGATGATCGAGATTTGACATACTGGCGTTGGCGGGCGTCTGCAACAGCTGTGATGTGATCATGATAAGTTATATTTATAAATATCATCTGCTGAATTCACTTACTTGTTGTTGGATTGCATTGGTATCGGCTTTCATTTTTATTGTTAAGTACTCCAGCTCTCCCAATTTTTTGGCAAGCTCTTCCTTGTAATGTTGCTTCATGAGCTCCCGAGAGGATCCGTGGCGACTGGCGAACTCCTCTTCCCTTTCGTTATTGAATTCCTCAATCCACTTTTTCGAGGGAGGCTTGTCCTCATCATCTTCTTCTGCAATTACATCCGTGGACTCTGCTAACTTCACCTCATCCTCGCCCGATTCATTCCCCTCAAAAACAGTCGTTGCACCGTCGCTGACTGTGCGAATGGAATTGCGCAGCTTCTTATTGTTGCCAGAGTTCACCTGTCCACAAAAATGTTTGTTTGAATGAGTGAGACCGATTTCGTTATATTGTGATACCGATGTATTATCAGTTGATAATACTTGTTTGATTTTTGATTGAGATCGCCAACTTTTTTATTGCCTTTTAATTTTACTGGCTCTCACACGAAAACTGTTGAAGATTTCCGTAGTTTCTGGAAATGGGAATTTTGCTTTAAGGATTTATCGTTGTGTACATAAATGTGTATTGACATGTTTTCAAGTTGACATCTCCCCTCCCCTCACAATCTTTCCACCCAGTAGGCGTGGCAAGCCAATCTTAGCTCTTTCTTTGAGACAAATTTGAGCGATCTTGTCTTCAGAACTTTGTTCGATGCCGATTTAAGCTAAATAAATAATTGAACTCATTGCTTGGCGGAGTGAAAGGCGGACAGACAGCAGAACGGTAATAGAGTAAAAAGCCAAGTATAAGTAAGAGTAAGATAAGACTTGGCAATTTAAGCAAGAACCACTCGCAGACTCGCAAGTTGATTATTATTTATTAGTTCTCATATACTATGTTGGCATAAGAATAGTTAATAAGCAAATAAAACAGAGATAACAAATACAAAAAACCTCCTCCACACTCAAAAAACCATTTTAAAGCACTTAATTTCGCAGCTCCCGTAGCCACAATTATACAGAAATTGAGCATACGCCGCTTTGCTGTGGCTCATTCCATATGTGGCTTGTCTTGCAGCTTGTGCATGCGTGGCTTGGTGAATGCTAGTGTGTGTGTGTATGTGTGTATGTGTGTGTGTGTGTGTGTATGTGTGTGTGTGTGTTTGGGTGTGTCGCTGTATGGGTGCGTGTGGCTTGGTTGGTTTGCAAAATGTTTTAAGCAGATTTTCATTTAAATGCGCATCTGAGCGCCAAGCTTTGCATGGCATGCCAAATATGGGGCATGCAACTGAAATTGAAATAGCTGCTAATACATGTGCATATGTGCAAGCTAAAACCTGACAACATAGGCTCATACTACTGATTGCATTAATTCTGTGATGTTTTATGTTGTACTGGATACTTGCAAAATGCATCTAAGATCTGGCATCCTCCGCTCAATCAAAATATATTTAAAAGCGTCTCAAGATAGGCTCATATCTTGTATTTTAGACTGTTTCATAGATTTTATATATGTTTTATTTATTCAAGGTTTTTCTATTTGTTTTGTGTGTCAAGTTGATTTGTGACCCTTTGTGTAATTAATATATGATTGCTGAAAACGCAAGTCCCATCTTTCAGCCCGACGCGTCGACTTGCCACTTATTCGTCAGTTCTGGGAGTGCAAATTGTAAATTGTTGACTGAACAAAGGTGGGCATCGGGGGTCATCGCAGCGAACAAGTAGCTGTCTGAGTCGTAAATACTCCGTTTGTTGTTGCTTCGTGGCAAATACAAATGTTGTACGGCTTCCAGCCAAAACGTAAGCTGTGCGTTTATGTACATACATAAATTGCAGCTGCATCGATGCAATGTAATCATCATCATCGTGTCATCGATCGACACTATTAGATGATTTTTGAAGAGTTCGCTTTGCCCACACCCACGCCCATGCCCATCCCACGTCCAGATCGTTTCATTCATTAAAATTGCGGGCGCCGATTTTGTGGCATAAACAAAATGGGGTGGCAAAATGCTAAAATCAAATGAATTGAGCGTAATTTGTGTAATTTCGGCCAGGCCACAAGTTGGCCGCGTATGGCAAAATTTTAGAAATTTATGAGCATAAATATTTGCACTCTACTTTGGCTTAATTTAGCTGCTTGCCAGTTGCCAAAATGACTATGGCCTTTAAGACTCACAGCCAGGTAACGAAAACCGCTAAACAGTTGGGACATTTAAGCGGAAAAATCTTGTTGTTGTTATTGCATAAATCAAATCGCCGATATAAACAAAAGTCATATACAACAACAATCCTGTTTACGATGTCATACACATATATATAATATATATATATATATATATATATATATATATATATGCATATTTGTACATGTTCAGCCCAGCGTCAGATAAGAGCAATACCCTGATAAAAAAAATAAAAGAAGAGAGAACGTTTCAGTCGGGCGTAACCGACTGCGAAATACTTTGATACCACCATAAGTTATGCTAGCTGATAAGAGGTGGCAAAGTGCAGGGAGGGTATAGTCAAGAAATACTGTCCAAGTTTGCCTTTCAAATTGAGGTAGATATAATCTAGTTATCTTCCTTCGAAGTTTGTAGCTCTCAAATTATGGGAGATATGGGATTTTGAAAATTTTTGGAGGCTGGAGTGAGTGTGGCTGTAAAAATGTATGGAGAAAGTTCCAAATAATCTTCCTTCTTAGTTTGGTAACCTTATCTTTTAAAGTGCGGAAGATATAGGAATTTCGAGGGTGGGAGTGGGCGCGTTCCAAATTTTTTTTATTTTTTCCGGATTTCTCTAGAGTGTTACCAGCAATATACTCTTCAAATTTTGTGACTAGCTTTCAAATTGTGTCAGATATATGGTATCATCGATTTGCACTAACAGCTATATCGCATTAGGGAGTCGGCGTGGTCGTGGCCATCCAATTTTTTATCGATCTCTTAGCGAAGTTAGCAGTAAGATACCATCAATATTTTGTGATTCTAGCTTACAAGCTGTGGAAGATATGCGCATTTCAAATTCCTAGTGCCGTGGCTCCTGGTGGCGGCGGGTGTGGGCGTGGTCCAAAAATGTATACGCCAATTTTTGGAGAAGGTTACCACCAAGTTACCTTCTAGATGTTGGGAGATTTGCAGATTTATCGATTTACACTTTCGGAAATATCGGAATTAGCGATTACATAAAAATGTGTACGTGGACATAAAAATGAAGTCATCGGTCTTTAAAGGCGGCTACCAGTAATATACCCGCTAAATCTGACGGCTCTAACTTACTGTAGCCCTAAAATTGTGGGAGATATGTGATTTTATCGATTTCTTAGCCACCTAGTGGACGTAGCACTCCAATTTTTACACTTTGTCTGACGCGGGCACATACCAGTATATGTGCCAAGTTTCAAGTCTCTATCTCTAAGGGTGTTGCGTTCATACAGACGGACAGACAGACAGACAGACAGACAGGCAGGCAGACAGCATGACGGACATTGCACAAAACCAATATACTATGATACGTTCGGTATCAAAGTATAATTGAGCCCAAGTAATAATAACAGAAACAAATTCAGAAAAAAATCAAGAACAGAAAACACCTATCTTCGACAATTCCGAGCAAAGCGAAGCAACTTTTGATTGATTTCTGGCAGCAGCAACCAAAAGCAAGCAACTGTCGGTGAGTCGAAATACAAATAAATAATTAATGAGCCGTGTGTGCGTTTAAACAATTGCACAAACAATAGCCAAAACAAAACACACCCGGCCAAAAGCAAGTAGCAAAAAAAAGAACGCTAACCCCAAGCCAGCAGCAGGAGCATAACAATTGCTACACACACTTACACACACACACACACACACACACACAAAAACAAAATAGAAAACCTCGCACACAACAACAGCATTTTGGACAACGATGCATTTTACTTTGCAGCCAAAAATCAAAAAAAAAACAGCTAGCAGCGAACAGACACAACTAAATAAATGATGTGCTTGTTTGCTGTGTTGTTGTTGTTGGCTCCAGCACTTTAGGGAAAACTACTTATTTAATGACATTACGTGCATATGTTGTCGAGTAGAAAAACCTTAGTATTCTGGGCAATTATTTACTTTTAACTTAGTTGGTGAAAACCGATCAAATGATTAATTAGTTGTATATTTAAATGTAATATTTGTGTAGAGATGAAATCACGGCACAATGCTTCTAGCAGCGCCTCGAACAGCAATGAATTTATGTTCCGGCTCTTTTAATAGTTGCATAGACCATTTTTTCCCTTTATTGTTAAAATTTAACATTTCAACTTGGAAAAAATGAAAATCCCCAATTTTTTAAGCCATCCACGGCTTAAAGTGGAATTGATATTTGCCACTGACCTAATCCTCAAAAAAGTCCATTGCCAAGGTAATTAATTCGCGAAAATTTCAAATTATCGCAAAGCTAATTTTTCCCCGGCAAATGGTTTTCATTTGATAGGAGATTATTTGGTTTGAGAGCTGCCGAATCCCTGGATTAAAGATAGCAAATACCTTGGAGAAGAGTGGGAAATATTACATTGCTGTGATTTGATTGAAGTGCTGGCCTTAGCCCTGTCCCTGAGGAAGCAAATATCTTTTAAAGTGTCAAACAAATCAACAAGCTAACAAAGAAATAAACAAAAAATAATAATAATAATCTGGTGATCCCAAAGAATTGCAAAACAGTTCAATTCAATGTGGAAAATAAATAAAAGGAATAAATAAAACATGTGGACCAATAACAAGGTTCACTAAGTGAAAAAGGTATATGTGTAAATATGTATACGTATATATATATATATATATATATATATATATATATATTATCTTTTAATTGCGTACAGAGCTTTCGTCGTTTGCAGACATCCTCCCTGGCAAACACATTTAATAAAGTCTTTAAAGACAACATTTTGGAACTCTAATGTAATTTATCCAGCCCTTATTGAAATCCCTTAAATTAGTTAAATTCTTGTATCCTTTTATATACATATACACATACATTCATTTTTATATGTATGCATGTGAAAATGTATCCCCAGCTGTGATATTGAATTGAATTGAGAACGTGTGTACAACTCATTAAAGATTAGAACAAATATTTGAAAATCAAACTAGAAAAAAGAAAGAAAAGCTAATAAATAGCCGATATGAAATAAATAAATCCACACTTACATAAGTATATAATAACATAACAGAATATATTCTGTAAAAATGAAAACGAAATATCCGGAACAAAATGAATTCATATAAGACAATAAAATAATAAAATGAATAAATATGAATACATTTTTGATTATTAATATATTTTCCAAAAATACGCTTAAAAAAATAATTATGGTTATTTATGAAAATGAAATTCAAATTGAAATAAAATTTTCATGTGAATAAGTTTTCCAAAAATACACCGAAAGAAAAATTACTTCCTCTAAGAAAATAAAATAAAAATTCGAATAAAAATTGTATTTGAATAGGTTAAATAATAAATAAATAAATGTACCGTTATTATTTTTTAAGAACTCACACAATACCTGAACCCTGTAAACCTAATTAAAACAAAATTTATTTTTAATTTTAGTTTTTTAGATACATTTGCAATTAAATTTTATAACGTTTTGAAGATCATAAAATGAGAGCCAACATTTTTTATCTTCCTAGTCATGGGGGGGATCTACAATCAGCATTACCCTTGCAGGTCAGGGTCGGGTCGGAGGCAGAATGTAACACCTAGACTCCCTCTTTTTCTCCTTAATTTCCATTCATCCCCTTTCATTTCTTCCAAGTTTCATTTGGACTTGTTTTTGTGGCTAGTGTTGTTGTTCTTTTCTTATTCGTATTTGACTTTGATGGGCAATCCTGTTAAGTATTACCCAAAAAGGGCTTCTAAGGACCCAATAAATAAAATGTACGTAGTGTGCTGCGATATACCAACAAAAGCACCGCCCACATTCCTGAACAGAGCTGGTTCGTTGATCGGTTGATTATTACAAAATGGCAAATGCAAAATTTAGGCAAACTGAAGAAAAGCAAATCATTACCCGATTTCTTATAGCATATTTTACAAAAAAAAAAGTACGACCATTACACTCTTTAGCGTAAAGTCGAAAGGATACGTATAAGGCAAAAGTTTGAAACAAAAAACGAATATTTTTAATTGCATTTTCAGTGTACAATTTGAATGTGTTAGCTTCGATTTCGCTACCGCTTTGATACTCTGGTTTCAGGGCTAACTTGCAGGATCCTTTAAGTTTTAGACTTCAAGTAGACTTGAACTAAAAACCAAAACAACATAAACATGCTATATATGTATATGGTCTCTTGTCACCTAGCTAAACTGGATATAAGCAGTAGCGGGATCTGCTTATCAAGTCTTAAGCTCTGAAGACATAGAAACCCTTCAAAAATTCTTGAATTTGTGTATGGATGAGCTGTAGCCTCCGAATGGGCAGAGTATATCGGACTAGGTAGTAGTTCATGAAGCACTCCAATATTAATAAATGAAACAGAATTCATCATCTGATCCCCACACTTTGAATTATTCCCTTAACTCATTAAAAATGTGCAAAAGTTTGTAACAGGCAGAGAAACGCATCCCCACAAAGTATATATATTCTTGATCAACACCAAAAGCAGAGTCGATGTGGACATATTCGTCTATCAAATTTATATTTGGAATATAGGTTTTCCTACACCATACACAGATCAAGTTCATTTCATTTTATTGATAACCGTCCTCGTTTCGCAAATTTCTATGTATCGTAAGAAGTATATATTTGTACATGAGAGAAGCTACTGAAAACATGTATCTAAAAAGTATTTGCGAGATACTCGTATATAATTAAAATGATCACATTTAATTAATTAGCGCAATGTCAAAACATGAGCACATATACATACATACATACATGTATGTACGAAGTTGAATGTAATTGTTATGAGCAATGTAGTAAGAAAATACTATATACGTAATTGTATTTACAAGTTATCTTACATCAACGGCGACATTGTGAGGTATGTATGTATGTATGTATGTACACACACTCAACATACACTCTCGAAGTACACAAATATAATTAAATACCCCAGGCATACTCAAATATAATTTATAAATACGACACATACAAAAATCAGCAAAATCAAAAACAAACAATTCAGAAAAGCTATCTTAGACGGGCCGAAGATTAAATACCCTTACAGACCGAAGATAATCTGGCGACATCTAAATTTAAGTTCGGAGGTGGGAATATTCTTATGTTTCTCCTCGTTTTAAGCGACTTTTAATTATGGCTTTCCAGTTTCACGTCTTGCTTCAAACTCAATATTGTACGGGCAGGAGGCCATTCAAAAATGCATAAAGTCTTTCGGCTTAAAGAATAAAAACGGCTGAAAGTAGGCAGCCAACACAAGTTAATTTGCGTTCAAATATGAATAACATATATATATATATATAACATATCAGGTATAACTGAATTAAAAAGACTATTTAAACAGCAATGGGAAGAATTACTGAAAATCAAATTCAAAGATGGTATTTGGTGGGTTTGCAGAAAACTGTGAACTTCGAGCTCATCTTCATCTATCAGATGAATTTATTCAATTTAAAAACACATTCAGAAATATTTTGTAATTTGAATACTTTCTAAGGAGGATTTACTGAATCGATCAGCATGCAGACTTTCTTGCGCTGGGGTTTCCTTCTATTGCCATTTGGTTGCAGCTCTTTCAATTTAATGCAACTTTATAGTAACTGTTATAAATGTGTTATATAAGTTGATTGCAGCTTTCAGAGAGAGAGAGAGAGCAAAGTATTTGTAAATACGCAGGCTGGTCTTAAATCATGCACAACAATGCCAAATCAAATATCAAGCACAATATTCTGATGGCAGAACGTGGATCACTACAAATTTTTCTATATTTAATGCAACTGCTAAAAGTGCCATAAACTTCATATTATAATTTCTTTTTGACAATTGACAATTTTACAGGCTTTGTGTTTAATTTTGAAATGCTGCAGCCAATTAACAATTATTGGCTTGCAAAAGTTGGCTAAAAAAAAAACGCATAGAGCTTAGCATATTTCTATTGCTCGGGTATATCCTTAATTGTGTCTTTTGTTGGGTTTGCCAGTCGAGAGTCAATACAAACATATTCAACATTTTGTAATACGCAGGAGAATGATGATGATGACTTGAACGATAGAAGCGTCGCTTGAGGCGTGAGCTTCTCATGTGGATTTTGCAAATAAGTAAAACAAATGGGTAGGCCATAGAGACAGACAGAGACAGAGACAGAGACAGAGACAGCAATAGGTAAACAATGAAAATAGGCGGGAGTGAGAGAGAGTTACAGAGAACACTAACACCAACAACAATAACAACAAAAACAACAACAACAACAATACCGCCAACAAACAAATGGAGAGCGACAGGCAGCAGCAAATTTAATTTCGTAAGTGATTTTTGGCAAGACAGGTGAAGGCGTTTATAAATATAGGCGATGTCGGCATAAATTTGTCGGCCTGGGCGATTGCATGACTGGGTATCGAGGCCAGCAACGCATCGTTTATATAAATTTAAAAAATATAAATAAAATAAGAGTAAAATCAAAGCGAATTTGAAATAATCAAAGCATTCGCGTCTAGTTGAGCGACATTTAAATAATAAAATATATATATACAGTGAGCGACAGCTCAAGTCGAGCAGTGTCAAGTAAATAATGTAATTGCCTGCCATAAACTAATTATTTATTATTTTTCAAAAATTCCAAATACCGATGGTAGGTACATGTATTAACCACCAATATGAATGGATGACCGTCATAAACTGAGGTTTCCCCACCTGCTAGGTAGGATTATGTAAAAATGTAGCCTATTTTTAGGTGACAGCTTATTTGGATCAAGTACATTGTGGACACCTGGGAGCCATAGAACCCGGATTTTTTACCTAAAGTTGAGTATTTTCGGAATAAATAGATCAATACTTCGTAGTCAGTTTAGTTATATCCTGCATCCCGAGTTCAATAAGCCCACAAGGACTATGGACAAACGGACTACCATTGAACAACGGAAACTCATCCTAGAACACCACAAGAATGGATATTCACATTGTCAAATAGCTGAAATGGTCAATCTGAGTAACTCAACCATGTATAACATCATTCGGCGCTTCGT
Organism: Drosophila cognata; assembly: GCA_035041535.1. Taxonomy (NCBI): domain Eukaryota; kingdom Metazoa; phylum Arthropoda; class Insecta; order Diptera; family Drosophilidae; genus Drosophila; species Drosophila cognata. The sequence goes on from JAWNLC010000242.1 coordinate 322,027, forward strand.
CGACGCAAATCGGATTGAGGGCAAGGGCAGAATGGCACCAAACCCGATTTTCACCGAAGAGGAGGAGCGGAGGATCATCAGGAAAATAAGGGAAAATCCCAAGCTATCGACTCCAAAAATGACTCCACAGGTGCAGGACGAAATGGGGAAAAAGTGCTGTGTGGAAACTGTGCGCATTGTTCTGCGCAAACATGACTTCAATGCCCGAGTACCACGGAAAATGTCCATTATAAGCGCATCAAATAAAGGGACTAGGATGACGGTCGTCAAAAACCCACTTGGACAAGGATCTGGAGTTTTGGACCACACTCATATTTGCAGATGAGTCCAAATTCATAATTTTTGGCTCGGACGGACGGAATTATGTGTCCAAGTGGGTTTTGGCGACCGTCATCCTAGACTTATGGCAGGCAATTACGTTTTTTCTTTAACACTGCTTTATTTGAGCTGTCTCTCACTGTATATACACAAAACACACACGTACCGAAAGGCGGAATTTACCAAATTGTTGTGCTTGTGGGCGTGACTCTATCTGAATAACTTCAGCAGAGAGTCGCAACTGTATCAACGTACATCAAATGGGCTGACTCGATGCATGAACAAACCAAAATACACACAGTCAAACACACACCCCGAGTTTCACTGAACAATCGCCAGCAGAGTGGGGCGTATGCGCAATATAACTGTACAGTTGGTTGCACGCCAGGCCCCCCCTCCCATGTAATGCCATGCAAGAAACATTGGTTGGAGATTCACTAAAATCAACTGGACTCAGAAAAAAAACCTATTTAAATTATAAAAGGAGGTCAGCCAACGATAAACAAACACATTTGATGTAAGTCTGAACATTTCGTTTTCAAAATATAATTATATCCTTTGAAATTGGGTAAAAAGGGTATACTGAAGTTGTGCAGCCTTCTGACTTGTTTTGTTTTCAACTTAATGAACAGCTGAGTATCAGAACAATTTTAAATATTTAGCTCATATGTGTGTCTGATTGTCGACAAAGGTGCAAGTTGATTGTGGCAAGATTTATGCGTCTGCGATTGTTCCTAATTGTATGTGCGTGAGTGCACTTCCAACTAAATCTTGACAGGGCCAAAGCCAGATGCTTGACACAGACACAGACACAGACACAGACACACAGACCAACAGGCGACAGATCCAGAGCATTCCAGACAGCGGACTTTGAAATATGAGGCGCAAAAGCAAAACTAGAACACCAATTCCAGTCAGACACGGACCCGTACCCATACCCGTACTCAGACTCCGGCTACAGACCGAAGCGCTGGCCACGCGAGCACGGAACGCATTTTTATAATTTCTTGCTTTATTTCTTGCCGTTTTTTTTTATATTCTGATTTTTGAAGACCTTTTTTTTGGCAGTTACTTTTGCACAGTATATAAAAAGCCGGCTGCGAAAAAAAGAAAAAATTGACACAAAAATTGATTTTTGTGGAATTCTCTTGTACTACCTCCCTCGTTTGTTATTGTTGTTGCTGTTGTAGTTTCTCACAAAGTGTGCCACATTTTTTTTATTGTATTTGTTTCTTTTTTTTGTGCGTGTGCCTCTCAATTTTGGCTGCTGTTGTTGTCGCTCCTTTGCCCCGCAGCTTCGCTGTGCGCTCGGCTCTCTCTTAGGGCTCAGCTGTAAACAGGTTTTTTTTTGCTGTCGCTTGCAACAGCAAATATTAGGGCTTAGAGGCTTTCATGCCATCCTCATCATCAGCCTCCTCATCTGTGTCATCCTTGTTGTTGTCTGTAACGATTCTCGTCGCTTTTCAACTGTTCTGTAGGGTATTCCCGAGAATATAATATTCTCTTCTTTTTTTCCCCTTTTTTTTTACTACCTACAAGGAAGCCACTGGATCACAGCGGAGGTCGGGACCTCTTTCGGGAGAGTGGGGTGGGGTTGCCGTGTCATATGACTCTATCACATAATGCTTAATTATTATAGGGTCCCTCTTGAATTCATTAAAAGTGCTAAGCTTCGAAAGGCACAAAATAATTAAACAAAAGCAGTTATTATTAAAGGGGGAGTTTTTGCTACCTTTTCGACAGTCAACAAATTGCAGCGGGATCTGAGGTGGTGATCGATCCTCGCTGTCTTTACCCACCCAACCATGAATCTCCAGAGGCGATGTAAGAGATTCCCGTTCAAAAATGTCCTATTCCATTAAATCATTTCGGCAGGCCTTAGATACACGACAATTATTCGACCATTTTTGTTAAACGTTATAAATTCTCAATTTTATTTTTCCTGATTTTTCATGTTGGTATCATTTGCCAATTAATTGCTTAAGATGTAATATAAATTGCAGCTTAAATTCGAATATATAAAATATAAAATTTAATTTGCTTAAAAAAATTCACATTAATACTTTTAATTTTCTTTAATCGATTTATTTTTTTTTTAGTTTTATTTTTGTAATACTTACAAAATGGTTAACTATTGTGGTACAATGTTTTATCTATATATTGTATATTGTATATTGTATATTTTGGATATAGTTGCCGAAGTGAAAAGAGATAGATACAACAATATACAGGTTTTAATTTGCTTTGATTATTGTTTATAAATATTTTCGGTTTTTCTATTCTTTTATTTTTGTACTTTTATTTATTGTGTTCCAATTTTAAACATAAAATGTATGTATTTGGTGTCTTTTATTCAATTCACTTATTATGTACACTTAATTATATATTTTGCTTTGTTCTCCTAACTATTTCTCACTCACTTCACACAGAGTAATAATTTCTGTTTAAATTAATTCATTAATTTATTTGGCGATTGTTCCATGTCCATGTCACGTGATTGTGCGTGGCTTGTTTAATTTTCGATGTTGTTTCTCCTTTTGTTGGGATTTGCACTTCATTTGCGTAATTCGATTAATTGTTTTAAATTGTATATAATTTTGATAAAATTTTTCAGTTTTTACACTTTTGTTCTTGTGGCCTTAATCGCCACGGTTTTATTGATTTTTTTTTTGGCACAGTTGCCACTTGATTTTAAACACAACAAAACCTTTCAGACCGACTTTTTCTTACTGCAACTCGCACGAATCAAAAATTGTTTAAAATAGGCATTTTTCTGGGATCAGCTGGCTTTTATAGCCTCTTTTCTTGCTTGCTCCAGCCGCCTGGCGAGATGAAAAGTGGAGACAACAAAGTTGGCTGCTTTAGAAAAGCTCCCTTAAGCGATCTATCGCTAATAACCTTGAGCATGCTCCGTTTGCGTAAAAGCTCTTTTCTCTAAGCTCAGCTTTTGGTTTTACGCGCTTGGGTGCGCTGCTTTGTTTATTTAAAGTCCGTTATAGCGCAGGCGACAAATTCGTCGCAAACGGTTAGCGCTGCATTTTTCTAAATTTTCTTGCGTTGCTTACTGACCATTAAAAGTCTTTGTTGTTGTTGTCGATGTTGCCACGTAGTTGTTGCTGCTGCCTAAAGTCCTTTTGCTTTGTAGGTCAGTGCCTGTAAGCGCCTCGTTGTCGACGCCGTTGTTATCGTTATTGTTGTCAGTTGAATGTAATCATGTGCTACTCATACTTGTTGTTGCACCCCCCGCCCACGGCCACATTGTACATCGCACATCGTACATCGCACACTTGGTGCAGCAGCACAGCTTGCCCGCCTACCAGATTCTTATTTGCAGCACATCGCTGGCATAGAATGTTAATTAGTTATTTTAGCTGGACCTATAAAGTCGCTTTAATTTCATTATAGTTCTTTGTCACAGTTTTTGGGGGAGTGAAGAGTGTGTGATGTATTCAAGAAATTTCCGTGCGCCCCAATAAGTAGGCAAGCCTATTATCACATACATTCGCTTACACATGGTTTCCCATTATGCCTTCCAATTGTCAGTTGTCGGCCTATCAGTCAGCCAGGCAGCCACAGTCAGCCAGTCAGCCAGTCTGTCAGTCAGCCAGTTTGTTAGTCAGTCAGTGCTACCTGCTGATATTGCTAGTGACATTCAACAGGCGGGCTGTTGCCATTTTAATGTGCCACAACTTTAACACGCTCGATTAAAGAGGGTATACCCTAGTCTTACAAACATTTTGCTTCAGACTCGGCTGCCAGCTGATACTCGTATTATTATTTTCATACTTTTGATGCTGAAAACCACTGAAGAATTAAAATAAAAATAAAAACAAAATAAAATACCTTGGGCGAAATGAAAATGAAAGAATGTTTCAATTCCAGGGTTTTTCGTCGCCGACTCAAGTACATTGATTTGTTTTTTTTTTTTTTATTTTGGTAACAGGTAGGCGTCGACAATGTTTGTCCTTTGACATTTACTTTTGCTACACCAGCGACCGCGCACACACTCTCGTCCTCGCCCTCGCCTTCGCCGCCGTCCCGCTTTCGCTCTGTCTCGCTGAGCCATCATACTCGGAGACCTTATGAAAAAAGCGGCATTTTGTAATAACATTTTGAATAAACGTGGCGCGCAATGGACGCGTTTGTTTCCGAATCGAAAATCGATAAATGGCAGCCCCTGTGATCAATGTGTGATGGATATGTTCACAGTTCAATTAGTAACGCATATTTTGGATGAGGCACAAATTAATAGCGGAATATATCTTTAGTTACTGACTTAGTGTCAAAGTGCAGCTCACCGTCCATAAACAATTTATGAAAAACTGAAAAGGTATTTTTTGGAAAAATGTTTTCTTACTTACCTCTAAGTAACACACACTAATTGCCACTGTACCCAACATTTGTTACATTCACGTTCACAACGTTTCGCGATTTCATTACGATAAATAAATTAAAAATAAATTTGCGAAGTGAATAATTAAATAATTAATTCAAATAAAAGACAGACTTTACCCACAAGGATGATTTCATTTCTAATTTGGCAAAAGCATTCAAGAATGTACGAAATATTGTCAATGAAATCATGCTTTAAATCGCAGAAAATTAAAAAATGGGGTTGTTCCCAGATTAAGCAACATAATTGGTGGCAAATGAAGGCGCTTGTTAATAATCGCTGTAATGAATAATTCAACAATAATAAATAAGGCAAGGGGCAAACGCTAAAGACTAAGGAGAGTTCATGCAGCTTCCTCGACTTATGGGCTTGCCAAGTACTTTACTTAACTGCATACCTGTGCATTATTTAAACGCTCACACACACACACACGCACACACACACACACACACATCGGGAGGCGCAATATGGACATGTGTTTATAACTGTTTCAGTAACTAATTTGAAGTGCAAGTCATAAACAATCCGCTTTTCAAATTGTCGGTTTTTGATTTTAGAAAGAGTTTTCTCTATACACACCTTTGTGTGTGGTTGGGTGTGTGTGTGTGTTTGCTGACCTTCATTAAGTTCGTTTGTTCATTGAGTTAGCAGTTTTCTTTTATTTTATGAAAGCATTTGGCAAATGTAATTTTCAATTTCAAGCGCGGCGCCTGCTGTGCAAATGGGCGTGACAAGCTTATCGTTGCCGCTGCCCCCCACCTCGTCGCACGCATTAGCAGCAACAGCCAGTCTCGGCCAGCGGACCAATGTTTTATGCGTGCCATAAAAACATAAGCGCCTTCAACAATAAAATACAATAAAAAAATTGTTGTTTTTGTTCTTTTACTGATGCGACAATATTTTCACCCCAATTCTGCACAATGCACTCTTTGCTCTCCCTTCTCTTTCTCTCTCTCTCTCACTCTCTCTCTCTCTCTCTCCCTCACATACATCAAAGATGATGCGATCATAAAAATGCTTATGCTGTCGTTGTGCGTATATATTTATTCTCATTCTTCTGAGCTGCAATAAAACTTAAATTTGCTGTTGGCCGCTTTTGGGGCGCAAATTGTGAATAAACCATACAAAATATAAACTGATTGCCAAGCGCTCATAAAAGCCAGTGTACGACTGCAGTTGTGTGTCTGTGCATGTGTGTGTGTGTGTGTGTGACGAAACGAAACGTGGACAGAGTACACTGTGAACACACTCGTCCAAAGTGTCGCACTCGAGTGAGACTTATAAATAATAAACTTATGAAAGCAACTTGCGAGCGGTTGATATAAATAAAATAAAATAGCAAAGCAGAAAAGCGGCAAAGCCAACAACTTTAACAAGTAGGCGAATGCACAAACACATTCACACATAAAGCTACACACACAAACACTAAAGCACACACACACACACATGCACGCGAAAGAGACGGCAATGAAATCGGCCGGAAACTGGGAAAAATGGGCGTGTGTGTTTTGGGGCAAGGGCGTCGTGCTCGCCAGCCAACCTCCCAAGCCTCCCGCCAAAACAACAACTTGCCTTTGACATTTAAAAGCATATTGTAATGAATATTAACGCTCACGCACAGACACAAGCCAATACACACACTCTCTCTCTCACACACACACACACACACACACACACACACTATATGGGTTAACAAATCTTGTGGAAAGGGCGTTTTTTTATTTTCTACAATCGAACGCCCAAACAAAGGCCGTTAATATTGCGTCCAACAATGAATAGGAAGAAGATAAGGAGCGAAACATATTTGGAAGGCAGTCCCAGCTGGTTGCAGGATCTTCCTATATCATGTTCGCATACATGCTGCTCCACAATAATATATACACTTATATCCAGTACCCTACCGCTTAGCCAGCCTATGTTTATAGACCATTTATTTTATTTAAAAAACCCAAAAGAAAAATATATAAATTGATATGTATATGCATACATATATATATACAATCCATCCTAGGCCATCCTAGAGATATACTTAATTGCTCGTTGCCGATGTCTCGATGCAGATAAAATATCGATACTCGATCATCTGCTCTCAACAGTGAACCGTTAGATATGCCCCACATTCAGTTTTAGTACTTCTTAAAAATTGCATCTCTTAATGCATCTCATATTTTGTATGTTTTTGAAGTTATGTAAAGGAATACCTTTATAAAGTGTTTGCACAGGCTTCAATACTATTATTATATTATTATTGGTATTATTTTCAATCTTCAAATAAGCCACCAATAACCAATTTTCAACCTCAGCTCTTAGAACAATTGAACAAATTCATTTAAATTGAATTAAAATTGAATTATTCCACATATTTTGGAATTTGTACTAAATCCCATTATCTTTTACTCAGGCAAGTTCAATCTATATCCGTCGCGTATTCGTATTTGATTTCAGCCGTTATTAGGAAATCCAGTTAAGAAATACTGGCGAACTGTTATTAGTTGTTGAATCGTGGCTTGCATTTATTTGTCACTAGCATTACCAGTTAATACTAACGATAATGCGCTTTGGCTTGTTTTATGTTGTGCATGATCAGAAAATCCTTGTAATTATGAGCCTGAGCATTTTTATAAAAAAAATCAATTTGAGAAAAGAAAGAAAAGACAAAGTCCACGCAGCGCCTGTTTGTAGACGAGTTACTGGCCGAAGGCATTGTAATGGAAAATGATGTGCATTGCCAAAGGCATCGTCATCGACACCTTGGGTGGTCTTGTCGTTGTGGCCTTAATCATATCCTTTGTATTCATCCCTATCGATGCTGAGCCTTTAGCGAAAGCAGCTGTTAATAGGGGGTAGCAACTGTTAAGCGCTCTTTGAGCAAACAATAAACGTACTTAGTATTCGGGGTAGATTGCGATTTGGGGTGCACACAACTGATACGGACTGTGAATTTGACACGGTAATCTCTTAAATCATAACTAAAGGTTTCATGTTAATTAAAAGCGCTTTGATGCTTTGCGCCGGAGAAGCGCGCTGCTCAGCTCTGCCCTGCTCTGCGCATAGCTATTTGGCTTTTGGTTACTGCCACTTTCGTGGGGCATGCTTGCAGAGGTGGCTTTCTCTGCGAGTCCAACATAAATCCAATGCTATCTGCAGCAATAAATCAGTTTTAATGCCATTTCTCCGAGAAGTCGCTGGCGACGAGACACGCAAAATAAGAGAAAATTCAATACTTTGATTATATGAAAATCATTCGCTCTCTCCCACTTTCACACACACCCACACACTCTCTCTCTCTCTCTCTCTGTCTCTCTGTCTCTCTTTCTTGCTTTATTGTTTTATGGTCTTCAAGGAGTTGAAAAGTTTATTTACTGTTTCCTTGCCTGCTGTTGGTTTCTTGGGTTTCTTGTTTTACGATAATTTGATTTAGAGTGCCAAATGCAAAAAAATATCTGCCATAAATTTCCAAATAATGTTGTGGAGATTAAATTTAGCAAAGTCAGTTCTCTGACAATGATGCCTAAGATCTTCTTCTTCTTCGAATTATGAATTTCGCCTACGGAGCTTTACATGGTTTTCCAGTCAGTAAATTGCAAGTTGCATATTTAAAAAATTAACATGTAATTCAAATAAGCTTATTTGGGCACAAAACAGATTTTTGAATTTGCATTGCTGCAATTCAGGCAAATTTAAATCGAAATTCAGAAACATCCGCATAAAGAGTCCAACTCATTGTGTCTGTGAAGAACTTGTCAGTTATTGGAAGCTTTGCTGCCTGTCTGTTGGTAGAAGGGGCATGGGATATGAGGTGTTTTAATAATGACTACGAAGTCGTTTAGTGCTGACATTTCACTCGTCAAGGGTTTATGGCTGTGTGGGAGACACTCATACGCACGCACACACACACTCACACACGCACACACGCACACACATTTAGTACATATTGCGTTGGCAATTGGACTGCACGAGGCTTTTGTATTTCTCATTTATAGGCAGTGCCTGCGTTGCCTTCTGCAATGGCATTAGCTTGACGGCACTTTGACGTCTGCCAACCCGAGGGGACCTGGACCTGGACGTGGACTTGTTGCCACCTTAGCAGTACGCACTATTTGTTCAAAGTGGAGATACGACTATTTTTAGAATTGGCCAGGCTCATGTGTGCGCACCACAATGCCCGCATCATGGCAACCAAGTCGGCTTGTCAAGCAAACAGTCACTCAGTAACTCAGTCAGTCAGTCAGTCAGTCAGTCAGGCAGTCAGTCAGGCAGTCAGTCAGGCAGTCAGTGAGGCAACCCGTATAAATTTTACATTTTTAATTTAACTTGCCCAGTTTTATTTGCCTAGGCTGAGGCCAAGTGCGTGCGTTGCCATAAAACGTGCTGGTAAAACACCTTGTGGTTTACAGCCTTAAGCTGTCATTCCATTTTCACTTTTGGTGTGCGTAATGGCTCCTGGATAGCTGTATCTGTTTCGGTGCGAGTGCTTGCGTGTGTGTGTGTGGCTGTGTGAGTATGTGTGTGCGTACTTAATTAACTGTGCGTCAACAAATACCTTGGCAGTCCGGCAATTTGCCGAAATACCCAACCCAAAAGTCAAATGCCAAAGGCTAAGCGCAGAACGCAGTCGAGTGCAGCTAGCAGCCAACAGTTAAGTAATTTCAATTTGAAGCACTCAACGTCAGATCGCGCACACAAACACAAACACACACACACACACACACACACACACACACACAGCTGTGCGTTGGGTTTGCCTGCATATTAAAATGCTGTCAAAATTGCACGGCTAAATGTCATTTCATTTTGGAGCTGTGCCTTTACTGGCAATTTGACACATGTTTAGAAATGGCTGATGCTGAATATATTCGTGACGCACTCAAGCGCACACAAACGAACACACACGAACAAACACACGCACACACTCACCCATAGGCATACGCATGCAGCTTGTGTCTGTCGCTTGCAGTGCTCTCGTTGATAATGCCTAATTATGATGACATACCAGCTCTCGTGTAGACGCATTGTCTAACTTGGCATTTAAAATTGCGCATACGCCACGTTGGCCAACGCCATTAAATCATAATACAGGCTCTGGCCGGGCTCTCTTAGTTGTTATTAACTTTAATTGAGCATAAGATTAGTATTATACGCCTGCAGAGTGTAACGCTCTGAGGAAGACTTAAATAGAGTATTAATGTGCTCTTGATCAGCATAAATAGCTGAGATAGTTCGTCTGTGTCAGACACTTCAGACACCTTCAGCTTAAAGATTCAGTTTGTTATTTATATTCATTACGTGAAACAGCCTAAAAGCTATTGGAGGAATCGATTTGTTCTTGAAGTGTTTTCATATTTGAAGACTAGTATCATAGATTTATACACAAAACAATCACAACAAGGCAGAGAAATGAAGAGAAGAATTGCCTTGGCGCTGTCTCGCTGCTTGAGTTGCTTCCAGTTCCGTGGTGTAAGCGTTTCTCGCTCCGCAAACAGTCGTAAATTGGAAAGCCTCGTGACGAAACAGTCAATCCTTTTATTTGGGGATTTTGAATGGAAATATTTGTTAAGTCGTATTGTGTTTGGCCAATTACTAAGGCTTGCCTTAGAGACTCAAACTTTCACGGCAAAGCAAGTGTATTAAAAATGCATTGCACCCTTAGGAACAAGATGGCGAGTAGAACTACCCAGATACCCTGAGTGGGTAGTTTATAATGGAGTGGAGCGGAGTTCAGTTGAGTTGCGGGCAAAAGCAAATTCTTCACCTTAATTAAAAAAGTTTACAATTTCTTGCCGGGCTCGGCGACAAGCCAACACGCCTCCTGAAATCTTTTGCTGCTTACTCTTCCTCTCCTCCTCTCCTATATATATATATATACTTGTATGTATATATTTCTGTCACATACTCGTAATAAACAGCCAGTGAGTCAAAATACCAACTGCACAACAATGAAAATATGACAAGTTTTCTCTCGCTCGCCCCACTTTCCCTCTCTATCTATCTAACTCTCTCTCTCTCTTTCTCTCACTCACTCTCTTTCGCTCTGTATCTTTCTCATTATCTGATACATCTCACCCCAGATTGTGACCCACGGGAATCAGCTGTCAAGGTTTTGTTTTTTTTATTATTATTTTTTTCCAGCCGAAGAGGCTGGTAGAAAGTTTGAAAATAAACTTGCGTCATAAAAATTTCAAAAGTTTCATTGCAAGAGTAACGGCAAACACACACACAAACACACAAACACACACATACATATGTATATATGGCTCCAACAAATGGTGCGTTCGCATTTATTGCAAGCTTTTATGAAATTTGGTGAATTGTTAATTTAAGAAATTGTTCAATTGGATTTAGTGAAATTTTGAAAAACAAAATGAAACTGAAACCTAGAATAAATAGCCAACTCTTCACAAACAATAAATATAACTGGACTTTCAACTGCCTGCCAGAGTTTGAGTTTGGATGCATTGCATAATATTTGCCTAATTAAAAACGCAGTTTATGGAAACTTGGCTTCGTAGTTGTTTTGTGAAATTTAATAAACATAATTATGGCTGCAATAAAGTGAGGTTAGCCAGAGTCAAGTGAAGAAGGTGGTAAGGAGGGGAAATGTGTGGACTAACCGCATTTTAATTGGCAATCGCCAGAGGCAATCAGCTGCGGACAACTGCACATGCAATGGGTAGCGTCGAGTGCTAGCACTTGCAATTGTATACAAATATATATATATATATATATATATATATATATATGTATATGTGTGCATATCCGTAACATCAATGAAACAACACAGCAAGCAGGCCAGCAGGCACACAAAGTTAGTAACAGTTACTAGATACTCAATGTAACTGGAATACCATATAGTAACTAGAGATCGACACCCACCCTCTCACACACACGCGCACAGATACACACACACATTTACAAGTCTGCTACGAGTTTCTAAAGTTTTGCCCTTTGCCTTTCTGCACTGTTGGGTGTTTGGCTGTATCTGATTCCGCATTTGTATCTGCATCTGCAACTGCATCTGCAACTCTCTAATTACCTGGTGAACTTTGGATAGGTTTTGACTTTCCCCTTTGAGCAAGTCTCTTTTGACAACCGCTGGGGGGCAATCACAGCATTTAATCGAAGTACTGCGCGATAGATAATTGAATCAACCTGAAATCCAGTGGCTTAATTGTGTTTTTTTAATTATAAATGTAAAGTTGCGCATACCGAGTAAGAAAATTGAGTTACTCTCAAATTCCTTTTGGCATTTATTTCATAACAGTCGTGTTATTAAAATTGAATAAACTAATTTGTATATAAATTGTTAAGCTTTTTGAATAAAAAATATGAGTAAAAGTTGTTTTAACGCATTTTTGAAATTGCTACGCATAAGTGCCATGCTGTGTTCAATGTAGCAATAAAATATCAGTTACATTAACCATTTGGTATTTTGGAATTGTGAACTTATTTTATTTGCGGATACGTAAACGTAATTTAAATTGATGAGTTTTTGTTTAACGTGACATCAATTGAAAATGCAAGGTAACTGCGGCAAATGGCTAAGACCCTCCCCCCCCCTCCCACCGACCAGCCCGCACGCCCCACCGACGCCGACGCCCATTTGGAGCATTAACTTAATGAGCATGAAAAAAATGTACTTTTAATTATGTTGTAATAAAGATAATTCAGCCAGCGGCGAGTCAAAAGCGAAATGTAAAATTCGCTTTCACTTCCCAGCACCAGCTGCCCTTCTGCGCATCTACTTCTCACTCGCACTCTGACTCGAAACGTTCTCTCTCTCTCTCTCTCTGTTGCTCTTTCTCTTTCTTGTTGCCCTTTCGTGCTGTGCCTTGGCTTGCAACTTTGGTCGTTTGCAAATAAAGTGCAGCATACTTAACGGCGCACCGAGAACAAAAGCCATCGCCAGGCCAAAGCGAGCATTTATTAATTGACTGGGTCAATTATGTATATGTATGGGGAACGCCAGAGTGTAATATGCACTCAGAATTCAACTCGACTGTGAGATACTCCTCGAAACACTGTCCATATTGGGCAATGATGCGATCAGGTTACTCTTATAAAGTACATAAATACAGCTTCGATTACAAACAGAAGTGATTTACCATAACAGACAATCGAGTAGCTTATATAAAAGCCATGCTGGCAGACATACGCAGGGTAGTTTGTGCAGGGCTGCGGTGCTGGATTTTGATTCGGAAGCAGTTGAAGAATAAGAAGAAGCAGGCAAGTGCAGCAGCAACTGCAAAATCAGGGCAGCTAAAGGCAACAACCGGGAACGGGCCAAGTAAAATCATTTCGTATTTGTTGTACACTTTTTTTATTTGCTTTTGCTTTTATTTGCTTTTGTTGTAAATCAATTAAGGCTTAACTGGTAAATGGCAACTGGTCAATGGGTGCGGTTTGGGCTTTGGGGGCGTGGGCAAGGGCATGGGCATGGGCATGGGCATGGGCATGGGCATGGGCGTGGGCGTGGCCGTCTGCATGCCATGGTCATATGAAAAGAATTTTTGGCCACTTTTTCTAATTGACTTTACTTGCACAAATGACGTTTAACAAATGGCTAAAAGGGCTGCCGTTGACTGTGCCAAGCTGCCCTGGATTTTCAAAATGACCCAACTATTTTTATGACTCTATTGAAATTGGCCAGCCAACATGAGTTTATTTATTGAGCACTCCCGCACCCGCACCCACCCTGATTGTCCCTTCTCATATTTTATGCAGTGCGCCACACACCACCAAAAACCACAGTGGTGCAATTTGTTAGCCAAAGCCACAGACAGACCTGCAGGCAGTCCAGCTTAGCCCAGCCCAGCCCAGCCCAGAGCCTGAAGCAAACGGGCAGCAAGAACACTATTACACACTTACACATTATCGACACGAGTGTATGTGTGTGTGCTGTAACATTGTTCGTCCATTGGATCGGTCAACTCAATCAAACAACAGCGGAAAAATCAACCAAACTGTCTGGACACTGCAACCACCAGCTCAAAGTAGTTGCTCAGCGATGCGGGCTTGAACCATGACCCTACTCTGGACAAGGCCATCACCAATAACAACAACAACAGCTGGCGGCCATCAGTGACGTTCGACATTTGGCGTCCCATTGAGGAGGCAACGTCAATTAATGGCAACTATAGCCAGCTGGTCAATAACGAGGCGAATGGGCAGCAGCAGTCGCCTGAATTGTTAATCGACATCGATTTTGTTATGAAACCATATTTAATTAAGTTCGACAACTTTTCTTAATTGTCAATTCGATATCCATGCCTCACCTTACGCCTACAAAGAGCAATGCTGAATAAAGACATATCTTAATTACAAATAATGAATTTGTCTTTCCTCATTAATACTAGTATTTTACTATTTGAATAGGCCGATTCCTATAACTGCCGCTAATTAAGCCATCATCATTTAAAAGGCCTGCTATTATTAGAAGCCGATTATTTCTTATATAATGATGGCACAGCTTGTCATATTCTGCATGTTTGCCACAGACATGTCAGCGTCCCTACTAAAGCCACAATTCTCTGCCTGAGGTTAGTTTCCATACGACAATTTGCCACATCACCCACTTTGTCACCCAGCGCTCTGTGCTCTTTGACCAGTGTCCGGCAATTCTCAGAGAAGCCTTCTCGACTTCGGAGTTAACCAATTTTGAAAGGCCTTAACTCTCTGACTAATTGGCCACAAAGTGACCAGACCGTTATTGTTTTGCCTCTAGGAAATGGTTTCTCACAAACACTCATACATTCCATTAAATGGAATGGTTTTGGTACAAGTGCAGATTGAATATTGCCACAAATTGTAGACTGTTTACCCTCAAAGGTGGTCCTCAAAACGGAAAAAAGGGTATGATGAAACTGCTCAAGAGTATGCAAAAATATCCGACCCCATGAGGTATATATATTCATGATCAGCATTAACGGCCGAATCGATTTATGAACAAGTCGAACTTGGAGACTACAAGAGCTGGAAATTTCAACTTTCAAATTTGACTCTTCGTAGACCCCTATTATTGATCAACTTTAAGAACGCACTTAGACATATCGAATATTATATATTATATTTTATATAATATATATATCTTATATATATAATAAGATATATATATAATAAGAAAAAATTACACATGAATCTCTGCGAACATATGGGTGCTAGACTTTTTAAAGAGAAATTTGGCAATAAAACTAGAATATATTTAACAACTGGGTTCAGGGATATCGTAGTCGATCTCACTCGACTACAGCACTCTTACTTGCTTTTTTCACATTGAGCAAGCTTACCATGCATTTACAAGTTGAGATTAGGATATCTCCTACTTCAGCTATCTCCACTTGAACATTTGAGTTTTTATCATTTTCGATTGTATTTATTAGTAGTCGAGTAAATATTATTATTATTATGGGGGGCTTCAAGCATTACGACGTAGTTAAATTTATTGTGCTTCATTCTGAGCCAATAGCTCTTTTGATTTTTGCACAAATTCAATAATTTTTGTCTCGTGGATTCCTTGTCATATTGGTCTTCTTTTGAGGAATCGTCATCATTTTCATAAAATCGGTAAATACAGTTACTGATTATATCCAGCTTAGCCAGAGATCATCTGGTCTACAGTGTCCTCTCAAGCGACGGGTGAGTATTCTAAGCCAGTTCTCCCCATGGATATTACATGCTTAAATCATTTCTGAATATCGCCGCCTAAAACACACTTGGCTTGCCTTATAACTTATGCCTTTTCGCAGCTTGATTGCCGTCTATCTTCTCCCTCTGACTCTCTCCCCCTCTCCTTCTCTATCTGTGATAGCGATTCAGAGGTTGCAGTTCATTGATTTGCTTTGCATGTGATAATGGCTCTTCCTATTCCCAATTTGCCCATACCACTTACTGCATTAAAAATGCATTGTGCATTGTGATTGAGGCATAGGCTGAATTATTGATGCGGATTTAATAAATTTAATTGCGTACCCCATACGCTGACCGCTTTGTGGCCAGCAGGTGCAATGGGCAGGGGCACAACAATGCAAATGGTCGGCCCTTGGGACTGGGGATGTGGCTGCAAAAAGACTGTGCAACAGATTGAATTTTTTTTGCGTCGCTGCTATTGTTTGTGGATGCACAGGTGGACTAGGAGGGGCATATAAATAATTTTGTTTGTCCGTCCGCTTATTAAACACATTTACACATATCTGTGTGCCTTGGTTGACCGCGATGACCAAACAAATAAATCAACAATTGTCCATATACAACGAGAGTGACAGAGACAGATGTGGGGACTTGAGGAGCAACAGAGATAGAGATAGAGCGTGTAATAATTTTAATTTCCGCAAAATTCATCCAATTGGATTAAGTTTGCAGCGTGGTGTAATAAATAATGTTGCGAAAATTATAAATCGCACAATAACAAACAATTTTTTAATGATTTCGAAGAGAATAATGCACGCAATAATAACTGAATTAATTATGCGGAAATGCGTGTTAACCAAACTGATGCGGCAATGCATACCCAGTAGAAAAACAAGTAAGAATGCTGTAGACGAGTGAGCTCGACTACGATATACCCTGAGCCTAAAACCTCTTTAAAAAGTTTTGCACTCAAATGTGAGCAGCGCTGCTAGTTCACGCAATTCTCAATGCAGCCACAGGCACTGAAGAGTTCTTTTACAATCTTGATGAAATTGGGGCCTCTAATTAGTCTCTGTCCAAGAAATTGTTTTCCGGAATCAAAATGTATGGATATTCGAGACGCGGAGGCAGTTATCGATTAAATAAAGCCAACTTTAGCAGAAACAGGCATACGAAAACATATTGTCCACAAATGAAGTCTCTAGCTCTCATAGTCTCTGAGATCCGCGTGTTCATACGTACGGTCGGACCGACGGACATGGCTATAAGAAATTGACACAGTCGCACCAAATGAAAAGAAACTTCTGACATTTGAATTAATCAATATGATTCTGTTGTCTTAAATTGTAGCAAATATTTGTCGAATTTTTAAGAACTAAATATTTGTCAAAAAACAAAAAAATTTTGGTAATTTTCTGTGTTTAATGTTGGGGGCACACCCAAAGTTGAAAAATATTTGTCAGAGATATCTCTCGCTCTCTCTCTCTCACACTCCCTATGTCTGCCTGTCTCCAACTCTCATAGTCTTTCGGTTTGGCTTTCAGATAATTGAAACTGATAGTATTTCCGCTGGTCATAAATATTAAATATTTTAATTATTTTTTTGTGGCTGTCCTTAAAGCTCGCTTGCAATTCTTTGTTTGTTAATGATATTTTATTTTGTTAAGTAATAAAATTGCTTCACAATTGACACGAAAAATGTGCAAATGGCTGTGCCATCTAATAAGGCGCTTAATGCAATTAGGGGTGTGAGAGGGGTGGTCTGTGCACGGGTTGGGGGGGGGGGGGAGGCTATGCGATGTGATGTGTTGCGTTGCGGTGGCCGTAAAACAATGCCAAAGTGGCAAGATAAAAGCTCCAGATACAAAAAAGGCAAACAATGAAATGCCCGACGGCTGTGCGACGACCAAAAGAATGAAAACGCAAAATGAGCTGCGCCAATTGAAGACACACACACATACACATACACTTACACACACACACACACACACACACTCCGAATGTGGGGCTGGAAGCGGGGGCGTGCGCGTGTGCCGGTCTGGGTCTGAGTCTCCTGCCTAACATGAAATGTTTAAATATTGTATTTTTTTGTTGTTCATATTGTGACTGTTGTTTCTTTTTTCTCATATTCCATGCTCGCTTTCGCACTCTCTCTCTCTCTATCTCTCTCTCTCTCTCTCTCTCTCTATTAATCTCACTTTCTCTACGTCTCATCGTGCTTGTGTGGCATTTTGCGCATACTTTGGCGCTTTGTTAGAGTTTATCAAAAGCTTTTGATCTCGACTGTCTCGACGACTGTTTCGCTGTCCGATGCCTCGCTATAAGAGATTAGATGCCCCGTCCAAGTCCTTGATATACAGCATATAGAGCGAGAGGGGCAAAGGAGATGGGCGCAGAGAGTGAAAGTTGTTCTATATTAGAGCGCGAGTGCACAATTCAAGTTTGAGTTTGAGTTCGGGAATTGCTCTGTGTATTTGTGATTTTAGCATAAAATTTGTATATTGTTGCTCTTATTCCCATCTCTCCCTCTCTCTCTCTCTCTCTCTCTCGCTTTCAGTTTCATCTGCTGTCTCTCTCGCATACAAGAATTATGTCTGCTGTTTATCTTCATCTCTTGGCCCGCCTTTTGTCCCTCAATTTGTTTGGCAAAATATTTGCCGTGCTGGCCTTTTAATGGTATCGTCGGCGAGTTCGCCTCAAATTGAGTTGCCGCCGCACACCAAAAGGTCAGGCGAGTCAAATTTCTGGCCCATCCTCCTCAGGCAGGATGTGATGCGACTTTAGTTCTACATTATACACACACTACAATATGGCATGAATATGCACAATTTTAATTTACTCAACGAATAAATACGTGTTTATATGTGCGTGTAGGTCGAGAATAGGTCATCCAGATCCAGTTAATGAAAAATTCCATATTTCGTTTTCAATTAGTTAATAGTTGTAGCAAGAATACATTTTTCATTCTCTCAGTCGGAGCATTTTGCAATTCAGATTTACTTCCCTTGATAGGGATCATATCACAATTAAGTGGAAGATTATAATAAGCGCTTAAAAAACATTTGTATTCCATGCATCAATTTATCTTTATTTTGGACAGTTCTGGCTAAATGAAACGAGTGCGCAGCACGGAAATCGACTCAATTCAAAGGCCAAACTGAGAATAAGATTAAGTCAAGTGTCTGTCTGTCTGTCTAAGCTGTACCTGGGTCTACAGATAATGTTTGGGGATAAGGCTAATAATGATGTAAGTGCTGATGATGATAATGATGATGATGATGATGATGATGATGATGATGATGAGGATAACGGAACGAAAATCTGCACAAGATACCTAAATTGACTCAGTAGTGCAATTATTGCTAATAGGGCCTAATAAGCACGTCTTAAGTGCTTCTTGGCACAGGGACACGACAGGACACGCAGGAGGCCGGCCAAATAATAATGTGATAAGCTCGATTAAATTTTCGCTGGGGGGTTAGCTGGAGACAAAGAGCGAGCGAGAGCAATAAAAATGCGCCATCATCGCAATTGCAGGGCATGAATTGCAGTTTAAGAAATCATTTTCAGGCACATACACATAACTATGCAGAAAAAAACACATATACGCTCACACACACACACAGACATTTGACCATTAAGGTCGGCGACTGCGGCAATGGCGGCCGTCAACTGTGATGATGATTTTGCTCGAGGGTCTTGCAATGTGGGAGGTGAAATGTGATTGTGTGTGCTCTCGTGTGTGTGTGTGTGTATGTGTGTGTGTGTGTGTGTGTGGGTGTGGTACACTAAACAGCAGCCGCAACAACAATAACAACAACAACAACTGAAATATAAGCAGAAGCGGCAAAGAGTACTGAAGTGCCTTTAAGGGACATTCAAATATGCATGAGGCAAGAAGTGGAAATACATACAACATAAGCAAGCCAGCAAGCAAGCAAGGAGAGGAAGACGCAGAAGAGGCAGAAGCAGCAATCAGCAGTGAAATGAAGTAAAATACATATAAAATAAAAGAAATGCCATAACACACATACCTACCATGCATATGGCGGCTGTGGACGTTGGACTATGGACTATGGACTATGGACTATGGGCGATGGGCGATGGGCGATGGGCGATGGACTGTGGGCTATGGGCCATGGCAGGTTGCGTCGGACAGCTGCCGTATTCAAAGCCGTTGTCAGAGTTCGTTTTGGGTTCGGGCTTCCTTTCTGTTTTTTTTTTCTTTTTGTTGTTTTTTTTTGTACGCCATGGTGGTGAGAATCTCCTAGAGATACAGAGGCCCGGGTCATCAGCATGCACGATTCAAAGACAACGTCAATGCGTACGTACTTAACTCACCCCGACACACACACACCCCAGAGTCGGCGGTATCACCGTAAAGTATTACTTCGCCAGGGTGAGTTGCCTAACTAGGCACTCTCCGTCACTCGCCACTCAGTTTCGCATAATCTCAAATCCTTCTGTATGCAGAGTCACCAAGGACTCTGTTGGGGGAACCGACATTATGGTTTTCCTATACTTCACGTACTGGTACATCCTCCTTTCGTGATGGGCAGGTCGGGCACTCTAGGGTATCCTCGGGCTTGAACCTGTAGAAGTAGGTCCTGTATCCTTCGTGACCTGAGAGAAATAGGGTTAGATGGTAATCCAAATCAACTGTTTTCTGCTGGATTCAGTCCTCAATGTTTGGGATCAGCCCATGGGTCCACCGTCCGTTGCTGGCCGCATCCCATCTCGGCTGCCACGTGGTAATCGAGCGTCTCGCCGATCGTCTAATCTCGGCTATGGACGTTGTGTGATGATATCATTCCGTCACTAGCATTGGAGTTCTATGAAGTTTCTTTTAGGCATAGCTGAGTCATAGGTATCTGTGACCCTTTGCATTAGCCTATCTGCCACATTATCAGCAGGTCGCTCAGGCTCCTCTGTCTCTTCCTGATACAGTGAGTCCATAATCGTGTCCTCGTCTAGACAACTCCTTTTCCATTTTTGACCGTTTATTTTGGCTCTAGTACGATTCTGTTTCTTGCCAAGGACCTCAAATAGGATCGCTTGGTGTTCGCTAAATGTAGACTCCTCGCTTACTCTCCACAAGGTGTTTCTACTCAGCGAGCCACTGAGGAAGGTGAAGTCTATGATGGATCCTCCACCTGCCTTGCTATACGTGAGCCTCTTCCCATCGATATTTGCCCGAGCATCTGTTGGAACGTTCCTAGGTCCCGGCTCGGGGACGCGTAGCAACTATACATAGTTATCCCATCGATTTTGTCACGTGCAAAGCCGACGTGGGCCGAGGTGGCGTTTGGAGAGACACTCCTTGCAAATACATCGCAGCTCTCCTCCGTACTACTGTTGTTGTTATTTATAATTATCTAACTCATATGATTGGTTCCCAACTCCTAGCCGTTATTCATGGTCGTTGTATAGTCGCCTCAAAATGCCATGGTTATCTAGGCAAGAATGGAGGCCATGCGAGGGTTGACACCCGCCCATATGGGGTCAGGAATCAGAAAGTTTCAACTGAACCTATACTGACAACTGAAT
Organism: Drosophila cognata; assembly: GCA_035041535.1. Lineage (NCBI taxonomy): Eukaryota > Metazoa > Arthropoda > Insecta > Diptera > Drosophilidae > Drosophila > Drosophila cognata. The sequence continues at coordinate 342,908 of JAWNLC010000242.1, forward strand.
GACGACGTCCAATGAAGCGTACTAGAAGATTTGCCAAGTGTTAACGGGATGGAGGCAGTTTTAGCATTGGCCCAACAGCGATTTAGGCAGGATTTCACTCTGCTTACTAAGGTGTTGGACTGCTTCATCAATTCTTTAATGGTGCTCCAGTGACCGTGTCCAAAGACGTACTGGTCTCCGTGTTAGTCGCCTTCTCGTGTTTGATTGGCCGGTACGCTGATGCATAACGGCTATCCGGAGGATACCTGGCTTATTGCCGTAGATCGCGAGTTGCTTACAATACTCAGGACAAGAATAGACTTGGCCATTCCCAAGAACTCTTCGCCTACTACAGGTGCTAATCCCCCTATCATGTTAGACGCCTCATACGACAAACTATTACTCGCTGTGGTGGTATTCTTATGATTCTGATTATGTGCCACGTGTCATCTACGTCGTGTGTGTGTGTGCGTGAGTGTGTGTAAAGCGTAAAATGAAACTTAAGGCAGTATAAAAATGAGCTTTGGCTAAGCTGTTATTGTTGTTGTTGTTATTCACATGCTCGAACACACTTACACACTTACACATACACATACACTCACACTCACACACACACACACGACGTAGATGGCACATGGCACATAATCAGACCCAAGTTCCAGAGTCTGTCAGTGTCTGTGGCCAGCATCCGGTTGAACCTTTGTGTCGGCTTGGTTGGGCTGTGTGTTGGTTACTTGGTTAGCCGCAAGGCCAACGAACGCAAAAGGCAAAAATGTTGCAATAAAAGAAAAGTTAAATTGTAATAAAGCGCCCAAGGGGCAACAACTACAGCAGCAGGCACAACAACAGCAAGTAAGTAAGTAACTATATAGCAGCAGGCGCGAAAATAAGAAAACTTTTTGTGCAAAGGGCTGAACAATTGCCATGTACCACTCACAATCTCTATCTCTCTGTCACTCACTCACTCTCTCACTCCCTCACTCTCTCTCACTCTCTCTTTCTTATGGTGTCACTGATGGCCTTTTGGGAGGCGCTACATTGGCCACATTTAACAGCAAAGCACTCGCAAAGGACAATCTGCTTCTGTAGCTGAAGCTGATGCCGATGCTGGCTCTGTTGCCAAGTCAAGGGAACTCTACATTGTGGTGCGGGGGTTAGGGTGCGGGGCACTGAGTCAAGGACTGACTGACAGGATAAGTGCAGAGCAGACAAGGCAGCAAAATACACACAAAAATTAAATAAGTAATTGTTGTCCTTAGTCCTTAGAGTCGCGGTCGCCCTTTGAACGTTACCCACACATACCGAAACTCATTCAAAGACTCGCGTCGGGATTTGCCAAGGCAACTGACAACTGCAGCAAAATATCCCCAGGATGTGTGCACTCTTTACAAGTAGTCAAAGTTCTCCAAGTGGAATACAAACAAATACATCAAAATAATTGAAACAAATAAAAATAATCCACTTCAGTATTTCGCAAACCAAAAGGAAACCAATACATGAATTTGGTGAACCCTTCGTGTCACTTGAATGCATCGCATGAAAGAACAGAATTGATGTGTTCCATTAGATAATATGACCTTCCTCTTGGGGAACTTATAAACTTGCTTATTTTGTGAACTTAATGGGTATCTCATTTTTGGGATTCTGGAAATTAGTCTTCAAAATATATTTGGCTAAACTGTAATTTTGAAGCGAAAATAAACCACGGCCGTTTAAATGCGATTCATGGCACTAGACGGTAAAATCTTACCATATCTATACTTTGAAAAACCCTAGAAAACAACTGAAAGGAATCCAAACATTTGCTCATCATTATTTTCAGCCTTTTCGCTGATTATTATTATTATTTTTATTAATTTTCGAATATAAAAGAGGCATATTTATAAACCCTGTTCATTCTCAGATGATGTTTTCCAAAATATGAATGATTGGAATGCATATTAACATCCTATACATATACATATACATATACTTACAAAACAACATCAAACTTTGTATTCGACTTTATTTATAAAACAAATTTCACCTTGCTGGCGGCGTTTGTTTTTGCTGTATTCGGTCAGCAAGAGTTTTTGCAATGAAAGGCCCTTGGATTTAAATGGCACAAGCATCAGCTGGGGTAGTACTCACTTAATTTTGTATTTTGCACTTATATTTCTAAATATACATATGAGATAGCCTTTGAATAGGTTTCAGGGCCGGGCAAAGCTGAGCGGCATAAGCTTATTAAATTCCGTAAGGATTTAACATATTATGTCAGCTACTTACGGTGAGGATCAAATGAATATGCAAAAATTTACAAAGTTTATACCGCCCTATTCAAACGTGCACACAAACACAAGCACCCAAACATACACATAAAAGGACACTGACTCACACACACATACAGCGGAGCGCGACAGGAGTCCACACAGAAAGAGGCGCAAAGCCTTTAATGTTGACCAAGTCGTTGACACATATGCGACGGCAGTTGCTCCAACTGTGCCAACAACCACCAGACGCACCACTCCAGACCCCTCGAACCATCCACCAACATATGAGTTGTAATCAGAGCACAAAATGGGTATTTAGGGTATTACAGCCCCTTTTCATAGAGATTACCTACTATAATCACAAAAAAATTATATCAGAACGCTACATTCATTAATTGATGAATTAATGTAAATGATAATTTATTATTAATTTAAATATTCCTTATTGAATATGTATATATGTATTTATATATAGGCCAATACACATTTATATAAGATTCTAATCTTCATCAAAAGATTAAGGCAGTGCATAACTCAGTCGTGTTTGGTTGACTCGCCTGCATGTTAATATCCAAATTTGCATTTGCCCAACATGATTTGAGAGCTTTTGACTTGATGCAACAAACAGACGTTTGTCTAAGTCGGTCTCCAGGGAAAACACCAATTTTTTGTTATAATGAAGCAGTGCAAAGGTAAATGTGTAATTGGCAGAAGGAAGCGCTTCCCAGCAACCGAGGCAATTTAGCCTTGTCCATCTGTTTGCGAGAACAGATCCTTTGCCAAATATTTTCTATATAACCCATTCAAACTTTCCTCTGCACAATAAATTGAAGCATTTTCTACATTTCTCTTAGCTTCCATCAGCATTAAAAATACAGCCCCAGTCAAATATTGAGGATTCAATTATCAAGCAAAACTATTGAAACGAGCTTAAAACGACTGTCTAAGCACAAAGCCATCTGGTCAACATAAAAGTACTGACTCTTTGGCCGTGTGTATAATATAGTATTCCACTTTAATCGTAATATTCCATAACCAGCAACATTTCCACTTTGACCATCCGAATTTTGTCAGACTATCTGCATCCCTCTGCCTCAACTCGTGCATTCCTTCCCATTGTCAAATTACAATGCGCATATTTGAAACAACTCGTGGATGGGACTGAGTTATTGCTATGGGGGACGGGTTGGAGCGGCCTGGGGCTGGGATCTAGATTTATGCACTGACATCCGGCAGTGAATATTCGAAACTAAAACAAGTGAGAGAGTTGCCGTAGGACGTAACCGACTACGCAATACTCTGATACCAGCTGATAACTAGTAGCAAGTAACTTTCTTGTGGGCAGTTGGTTGGTTGTGAATCGACCATTGCCTATTCATTAATGTGGCTTTTCAATTTGGTGATGCTAATTCTAAAATTACGCTATATATGGGTTATTCTGATTTTGAAGGTCGGAATGGGTGTTACTAGTAATGTTCCTATCAAATTTGGTGAATCGAAGATTCATCTGAATGGCATTTTAGCAAACCAATATACTCTTTTACATTCGTTATCAGAATATGAAAAAATTTAAACGATTACTCAAAAAAGAAATTCAAATCCGGCAAATCAAAAAATCTGTGCTTCGACCGCTGGAGAATTGAGAAGCGACGAAATCAATTACAAAATTGCGTAATCTTAGCATTAACCTCAAGTTGATGGTCTTAACATCCAATTGCACTACTCCCATATACACTTTTCAACAAATTTTGAAAAGGTTCTGTGCTTTTAACTTCATTGGCTCGAAATTACTATAATACAACTTGGAGAAACATTGAAAAGATTCCATGACAGGAATCAATGCCTACAAAAAGCACTCTAATCGTGTTGAAGGAGGCGTCTTCAATCCCATAAAGTATATATGTATATGTAAATCCGCTGGAGGGGCATGTAATCTTTGGCTTGCCTAAGATATCCATTCTTTCTTGTTTTTTATTGCAATTCGGGCAAATTTGGATGACTTGAAGGTTTGCCGTAAAAGAGCATCTTCTATGCAAGGCTATATACAAGCGTAATGCATCAGCACAATTTAGCATCAGCATCAACGGCTTCATTCGGCATTTCCATTTCCATCGATGGCATTCTGCTGCGTTTCTCGAGCGTACTCTTCTGCTAAACTGAATGAAGTATACATTTATTATTTATTGATAGACTTGTGCAAGTGCGCAACAGCAACAGCAACAGCAGCAGTATGAGAACCTAAAGACGAAGCAATTTATATTTGTACATATGCATATGTATATATACATATATCTTATATATAATATATATATATACAAATGTAAATGTGTGATTCTATATGTACGGCTGTTACCTGGCACTTGGCAAAATTGCTGACGCTGCTAACTTCTTTTGCAGCACACCTGTTTGCCAGGCTGCCTCCCCGCTGTTCTCCCCGTTCTTCCCATGCTGGCTCCCAAAATGATTTATGCATTTCAAAGTTTTGTTGTCGATTTTTCGCCCAACAACGACAACAACCAAAAATAACAACAACAATAGCCATGTTTAATGTGATTTTCTTTTTGAATGAAGACTACCAAACAGCTCAAAAAGTGTATTCTTCGAAAACGTTCTCACTCACTCACTTCACTTCTCAGTTCTGTCAGTATTAATTTTCACAAATTGTCTGTCCTTACGATCCGCTTTGTAAAGAGCTGCAAGAGCTCAACAACACTTGCTTTGTTTGGATTGCATTCTGAAACCATTGAAAATGTGCTGAGTCAGTTATCAGTTGTCGATATATGCAGCTTGAATAGAGCAGTTGAACTCTTTCATTTGCACTCATTTTAAATGTTCGATTCGACCAAGGACGTTTTTAGGAATATTTTTGTATTTACCCTATTTCTGTATCTATCTCAGAGGGAGTGCTAAAACATCCAATGCGTGTATGGCACATTTTACATTATTACCTTGATCATTTGGAAAACATGGAAAAATGTGATTTGATTGTATTTCTATTTTGTCTCTTGGTCTCTTGTGTAAAGCCTCAATATATATTTATTTATTTATCTTTTTTTATATTTATTTCAACCATACGTTCAAATTACTAAGGCAAACCGCCCCAGGGTTTTTTATTTTGATCATAAAAAATGTATAAATATTGGTTTCCTGTCAAATATGTGCGGTTTATTTTTATCGGATTTATTGGGAATTCAAGCTCATATTCAAATGCAAGCCTGATTACCATCCTGACGTGATTCGAATTTCATAAGATTTCCGGTTTGCTTGAATGCGAATGTGAATCATTTATTTCGCTTTGATTTTTTGCCCCATTTCAAACTGTCAACGAATCAAGCATGCAAACTTAATTTATTGGCATGTCGGAAATGTTGTCAACAGTTAAGGCCGCGTGAAACGAATAGAAAACAATGCATAAATATCTATTAAAATTGAATTGAAATAAATTATAGTTTACAAAGCAGCAGCAGCAGCAGCAGCAGCAGCGGTAATAATAATGCGGCAACAGAGCTTAACAGCATGGGTAAAAGGAAGGTGGTGACAGGGGTGAGGCCATAGGCTATGTTGAAGGTCAGGCGGTGCTCTCCAGCTAAGCTGGGCAAGCACTGGAGTGCAAGGCAAACACTTCGATGGCAAGGCAAAATCAACGACGTGAACAGAGGAAATTAAGTGCATGGCAACGAGAACGAGGAGAGACGATGATGATGACGACGTTGTGGGTAGATGGAAATTGAAACGATGTTGATGATGATCATGTCGTGCTGGTGTACAAGATGATGATGTGGACAACAAAAGGACTCGCATACTTAGACGCACTTGAGCATAAGAAAAGAAAGCAAAACGCTAGGAAATTAAGCTGAATTGTATTATAACAATTCAGAGTAATCGGTATGCGGCTGCAGTTGCTCCGGCTGTGAATCCGCAATCGAGTTTGGCTTCAGCTTTTGCGCTTGGGCCACTGCTGATGAAGTGTACCGGATGCCGGAAAGCGGAAAACGGATATGCCGCTTAAAGAAAAGAAAAAGGTAAACTGTTTGAATCGACTGCAGCAGAAAACGTGTCAGAATGTTGAAAATTATGAGTAGAAAAATGTATATATAGCAGTTCTGGCCATGCTTCAAGCTACGCTCCAGCCATGTCCAAGATACCGGAGTGAGAGGCTAATTGATGGCATGCACCACAGGCGAACCACCAGCACCTTTCAGTGGTGCCCTGCACAACCACTGCCACCAATTCACAGCACGAATGTCAAGTGCACTTTGCCAGAGTGCTGGGTGGTTTATTATATCTTCCCACGCTTTCCAGCGAGTGCTGAAAAGTGGCAATGAAACCACAGCAGACTCGCCTCTGCGGCAATATGTGCTGTATTTAAACGGGAAGGTAAAAGGAAATTGGATTTTTGTTGACATTATTTTACAAATATCCGGGCGTACAAATAGCGATAACAATGAGCTAATACATTTGTTGTTTCTGCTGCTGCTTTCTGCTGTTCTTGTTCTGGGCAGTTTGGACTGTCTAGCCACACATACTTACACAACACACACCAACACACACACACACACAAACACACAAACACACATGCCATAAGTTATTTGCAAGTTGCTACTCAAGCACATCCGATCCGAAGTGGAAGCTAAAGCTGATTTTGAAGCTGCCTTGCCAATTTCAATGGAAATGCTAAGCATCGTGTGCATGTGTGTGTGTGTGTGTGTTGAACGGTAAACATATTTTGATTTTGCATTATAAATTGCTGTATGCACAGGCTTAAGAAAGGACCTACCATTTCTGCATGAGCCACTGATGCACCTTGTGCCTGGCATTTTTCAATATTGCATTTCCCCGTTTTGTTTGTGCTTTGGAAATTGCATAAAATACTTACTGACAACTTTTGTGGAACTTGCTACATTTATAATAGTATATAGTACATGTGTATTTTCCTTGTCAACTTTGTAAGCCAATCAAATTCTTATTTGATTTACTGATAACATTGCATAGGCAAGAAGCATACCTTCGACTCTTCCCAAAACAAAAATAATAACAAATAAAATAAATAAATAATAACATAAAAAAATATGTCTCAGAAGGAATTTTGCATAATGTGAATTTCATAAATGTAAGGGTGCCAGTAAAAAAAAAACACACGATATGTTTTTCTACAAACTCTAAGTTCTAGAAGAAGAACATGGTTCATATGTGTTCATAAGGCAAGCATTTTTACTATTGCATAATTCATTTCATAAATTTGCAAATGATTAAAAAATGATGAGGGCTTTCTTGTGACTGTTTTGTGGGAATGGGACTGATACCAATAGAGACTGAAATCCAGACACACACACATGCACCCACACAAACGCATGCACAAAAGAGCGCAATGCACGCGCATAAATATGTGTAAGTGTGTGAAAGGACTGTGTGTACCATACTGATAAGCGGCAATTTTAAGGCTTTTTTCGGCTTTTGCGTTTATTTATTTATTTATTTATTTGCCTTGCGAAATTCATTTTGAAAAAGACTTAAATAAAATTAAATCCTCAACTATGTGCTCTGCTCTGCGTCAGCAATATTTGTATTATGCGAAGTGTATAAATTCTGCAAAATTCAATTAACATTCTTTATTCACTTATAGAATTGAAAACAGAATCTTAAACATATTTACTTTTGTTTCTCGTTGAATAAAGAAGAATTACGTTTTTGACATTAGCAGAAAATTTGTTATGCGAATGGAGGCAAGTAGGAATGCTGTTGTTGAATGAGCTCGACGACGATGTACTCCGAACATAGCTGTTTAATTTACAATAGTTTTATTGGCAAATATCGCTGAGAAGACGATTTCGTCTATAACTTGGGTGTTTCTAATAAGATCTTGATGAAATTCTTAAAGGACATCAATAATATGCATATGCATATCATATATTAATAATAAACCTCTGCCTTTTGAATTATGTAAGATTGCAGTGCTATGGAAAATCGATATTTATCGATATTCGAGAAACGGAGGTGGTGTACGAGAACCTAAATTACAAATTTCTAGCTCTTATAGTCTCTGAGATCCACGTATTCATGTAGACGGACGGACATGGCTATATCGACTCAGCTTTTGGTCCTAATCAAGAATTTATACCTAATGGGGTCAGATAAGCTTCCTTCTGCCTGTTGGGTCTACATTTTGTACTACTGATTTTCTACTACTGTAATCGTTCTGAGCACTCTTAAAGTTGAAAATCCTTCCCCCGTTAAGATCCAAGACTGGACTGAAGTGAGCATTATAATGGAGAAATATTGACGGCATCTCAGATTGTTTCATATTTATAGTTACAGATGCCAAGACATAGTTTATTAGAAAATTCGTGGAACAAAGTTAATATTACAGTCTCAGAGAGAACTAAAGAGGAACGTATCGCATTTCTCTATCAAAGACTAAATAGTTATCTCTGTAGTCGGTGCTTCGATTGAATGATGAAGTGGAATGATTAAGCACTGTGCACACAGTAAATATTTGCAGATTTTGAATGTTGTGACATTCCCATAGGTGATTAATAGGCGACTTGTGCGACAAATACGACAAAGTCACACAAATAACGCGTACACAAGATGCACGTGAGATGCCGGAATCAGTGGCACATTTTGGACAAACGGTTGTTCCTTCCGCGAACTCTGTGTGCAGCAGCAGCAGTGTGTGTCGTAAGGAGGTGAGACTTACAGGTACTAGAAGTGCCCCACACATCCAGCTGCCAAATGATTTTATTTTATTCTTTTGTGCGCTGCGTTTTTCGCACGTTTATGTGCGAAAACTCAAAACAGCAGTTGCGTGGCAAGTTCAGTAGTTTGGGGCTTACACCCACATCCATACCCCTAACCAGGCACCACATTTCAGAGCACGTGCTTCCGTCAGAACTGTCGCCAACGTCGTCTTCGAAGAAGTCGAGTATCTTTTTTACTGAACAAAAAAAAATACAACAAAAAAATCAAGAATAAATCGGAAAACCGTCGAGGTGGGGTTTCAGCTTCAAGTGAGCGCCAACTTATGTGTGTGTGTGTGCGTGTGTGTGCGTGTGCGTGTTTGAGAATTAAAGAGAATGCCAAGTATCGTTTTTTATATTCGGAGCCCATTAATCGGTTTACATATAGATGTTTAATATTTACGGCACAATCAAATATATGTATATCGCACTCTGATAACTGGTTGTGTTATTATTATTATATATTAATGTTTATTGATATATTATTAAATACAGAATTGTGAAAACGTAAATCGATTTGTAGTATAAAAATATATATAATGGTAATTGCCTCCAATAATCAACCCATCAGTCTCAAGCACATCTTTTTCTACTTCTTTTGCTGCGCACGCCAAACAAATCAAGTTTCTGTGGCACAGCTGAGTGGATCGATGGTGCCCAGGTGGTTAGGTGTACCCAAGATAATAGTTGCTCAAGTAGCAACCGGAAATCGCACTTGGTTATGAATTTTTTATTTGAGCAATTTGTTACAATCATTTTAAGGGTTATTCTTTACAGTTGTTTTGGCAGTTGGCAATTGCTATAGATTGTTGGTGTTGTTCCTCAACAAATTGCACTCTATTATATTGAGCACTGAATTATTGCTTATTGCAATGCAATCAAGCGATATAATAAGTACTTTGAAGAGCATGACTATACTTAGCCAAAGTATAGACATACATGTGTGTAAGTACACATATTTGATGAGATATCCTGCAATGGATCCTTGTGGAAAGTGAAACATCTGTCGAGGCATTCCGCTAGACTTCTGCCACACGCCCACATAAGTAATAACAACATGTTGTAGTTGTTCTCGTCCTAGTAATGCACAAAGAGAGGCAGGCAGACACCGTCTAATTCGTATAAGCTACTTGTGAATAGTTCTCTCTTATGATTGTGTGTATGATTTCCAGCAAAGTGGCGCAAAGAACATTCCAGTCGCTGCTGGCTGTATAGCAACGTGAAGCAAGCAGCCCCGGAACGGGCGGAACAGACGGAGCAACAATACTGCCTTTGGCAACTGTTTCCACAACTATTTGCGGAATCTGCTTCAGCATCCTGCCCACCTGCCCACCTGCCCACCAGCCTGCCAGCTATCCTGCCTGTTATCCTGGCTATCAGTCTGTCTGGCACTCATTGTCAGGCATCAGGTGCAAAACATTTTCTATTTTCACAACTTTTAGTATAATTAATTCAAATGCTTTCATAAAAGCGAGCAGAGAATTTACTGCACACTGCCGCCAGCCGTTGGCTTTGCCGTCAAATGTACGCAGCTGAGGTAAACGCGTTTATATGAATTGGTGTAGCTACCTACTCTTTCATGAGGCTCTATTGCATTGGATTGCCTAGCTGAAAATTAATGGCTTCTAGTTGAACATCTAATGCATTATTTGCAGCAAACATTTTTCCCCCACGCCCCACACTGAAAACACATTTTAATGACCACACCACCAGCAATACCAACGACAACAATTAAGAGGCGAAAGCAAGCCAGAAGCGGCTGATAAGCAATCTGCGAATCCCACTGCTCATTAGTATGCATTGATAGTTGCTCGTTGGGCCTATCGACGGGCTAATGTAATCGAAAAGGATATAAAAATTAATTTACGAGCTTTGCACGCGACTCGCGTTCAGCTTAAATCGTTTTGCCTTGAGTGTGCGCGTGTGTGTATGTGTCTGTGTGTGTGTGTGTGTGTGTGTGTGTGTGTACGGTACAACCACGCATGCGAGGCGTATGTGTAATATTCGACGTTTTGTCCAACAACTCTAAGCGACGTTTGCTTCTCAGATGTAACTAGCAGATCACATTAAGCATTTAGCTGACGATGTGATAACGTTAACTGGAGCCAGTAAGCTTAAGGACTTTACCAAAATCTCGTTCATCGGAGGAATAGAGGGGGAAGGGAGCCAGCAACTTACTGGACTAAAACTGATTGCGAGTTGGTAAACAGATTTGAATGTACATAAATTAAATCTAATAAATTATACACAACAACCTAAACATAAAACATAAAGAAGACAAAGCAAGTGTTGCAGTGCTCGGACGTATCCGACTGCTGAATACTCTGATATCAATGTTATATCAGCTGATCCCAGCTGGCAAAGAAACGTTTTGTGGGGGCGGCATTGGGTTGTTGTGCCTCAATCAGTGAATAATCAAGTGCCTTTCGCATTTGGTAACTTCATCTCTAAATGGTGCGAGATATACTCTTTGGCTATTAATGGGAAGGCGGTGGGCGTGGCTAATTAATTTTCTTGCCAATCTGAGGAGAAGGTTATTAGTAATCTACCTTTCAAGTTTCGTAACTCTATATATATAGATAAAGGCTTTGGAAATACTTCAGAAATTATGTGAGATCTATATTTGTATCGGCCCGTGCCGATCTTCGAATGTCGCCAACAATCTATTCTTAAAATTTGATAACTCTAGCTTGATATATGCTCGAATAGAGTTGGGTTTGCCGTTTATGGTTCCTATCGATCTTTACCGCCCAGTGAACGTAGCAATAAAATTTGAACACTTTGTCTGATGCGGCGTGTGGCTTAAGTCTCTATGAAACGGACATTTGTTGATTAATTTTATGAAATTTGCGTAATTGAATTGTAACTGTTACAGTTTGCGAATCGGAACTAAATATTACACACAGGCACACTTGAATATTGTTCGGGCACATTTGATTGGCAACTGGATGCTTTGGTTTATTCGTAGTATTAAGCTTATAGATATAGAGCCAACAAATAAGTATTTTAAGTAATAAACTGTAGCAAACTATCAATACAATCTATAAGAGGAAACAACTTATACTCGAGCAGCTGCTGAACTAGACATGCAAATGTATGGGGATACGCAGAGTGGACCTTTTGCATATATTATGTAATAATAGTAAACTTGAAGTTAAGAACTACAAACTTGGTTGGGTTTCATCTAATAATAGAATCCACTTGGGTCGATGTCCTGTGCATTGCTTTATGCTGTCCGTCTGCCCAAAATAGACAACAGTGAAACCCAGTTACAGACAAATTCCCCTTCTACAGACCCCGCCCCCAACAATGTACCACCCTTGAGCCAGAAAGCGCGTGGCTGCCCAACTCAAGTGTCTCCACAGCAAATTGAATTAAATTTGTGTATGAATAAAATACAACAAGAGCATGACACAAAAAAAAGAGAAGTTTTTTTTTGCTGTCGCCATTGAGATGAGCAGGTCGTTGGGCAAAATCAAAATAGCACAAAATGAAAATGAAATTGAAGTTGGCCGAGTGCTATGAAATCAACAATAACAAGAGCAACAACGACTATGGTTACAAGCCAGGCATAGGGTTACAGCACAAAATAGAGCAGCAGAAATGGGCTGTTGGAATCTCCAGATCCCCAGTTTCAATCCCAATCCCAATCCCAATCGCTGCGCCAAGCGTCGAGCCCTAAGCCCACACCACCCTAAAGCAAAGCAATCCCAGTTCTGCACAACGTGTTGCTGACAATGTACGGCCCTTTCGAGATGGGGGATGGGGGCTGGGTGCTGTAGGCCCTTGCCGTTGACAGCCCTGACTCTGAATGCGCTGTCACTGCCCATGATGGTGATGACCATGAAATGATAATCACGACGACAATAATGATGATGATGCTGTGACTCTGGCTCTGCCACTGAGCTCTGACTGTGGCCAAACTATGAGCACCATGCTCCGAGTTCGACGCTGGCATTTGAAATGATGCTAAGCTGTCCTTGTTGTTGTTGTTGTTGTTGTTGACTTTTATTGCCCCTGGCTTGCAAATTTCGTTGGCAATGGGCTCCTCAAAATAAAACATGAAACCAAATTAAGATGAACACGAGATGTTAAGACAGACAGACAGATGCAAGAGGCGATGCATCCGGAGGTAGTGAGAGCGACGGGCACGGAGGACAGATACAGAACCGGAAACGTATGCTGGTAGACCGCAAGACCTGATAATTAAGCCCCCATCTTCCGCTGCCCTCCAGCTCAACTTCAGTTACAGTGGCTGTTGCTGCTGCTGCTGCTCTAACTCTAACTCTAGCTCTGGCTCCGGCTCCGGCTCCGGCTGCGTTTACGTCCATCTGGTGTCATTGCGTGCGTTGATGGATTCGTGTAATTTCTTTATGCCAGCTGCAATTTGGTCCATCGCCCCCATCATAAATTGAAGCTGGATTTAATTACAATCGTTGTTGCACAGTGACACTAATTCGCGGTTTTCGCTGCAGATCAGCAGGTCAATCACAAAATGTGATCGGCAACCACCAACTTTTTCCTCAACTATCCATAGCAACTAGGCTAATCCTAATAATTGTCTACACAACTCAGCACAAATCTGCTCAAGTTAAAAATCGCTATGAAAACTGAGAAAATTGTCTGCTTTCTAGTAATAATTTTTAGATAAAACAAAAGCAATTCTTAAAATTGGAAAGACTTTTCTATTTTTCAGAAAGATATTGCTTAATAGAAAATATTTCGAAAAGGTAGAAATGAAAAATCTTTTCTGAAATTAAAAAAATTTTAATGAAGTTTGCTCTCCCGAAAGCAAGCCTCAGTGGGAAGTTACACATTGTACGCTTCCTATATTCCAGTAAGTTTTTCAGTCTTTGCAAACATTGTAATTGAATATTGAACACATATAGTCCATGCGAATTGAAAAGAAAAATGAAGTTAAGTTGAATTCACGTTTCGGCTTGTAAAACACCCAATGCACATCCGTATATACCTGTATGTATATGCAGTTCAAGAGCAGTTCAAAGCTGAAATATGTCTACTCGTATTCTGTCTCAATCACATAATAAATTAAATAAATTGCCAAGTATATTTATGCAAACTTGGAATAGAATTGTTGTATTTAAATATATTGAAACGAAACCCATTTAATATTTACAAATTGCTGTTGTTCTTGGCATATTTGTACCACTGCAATGGGAGCACAGGGGTTCCGCTGCCTGCTCGACAATTATTCAAGTCGTGTAGTTTTGCTCCCCAGCCGCCAGGTGGCGCTGCAGTGGTAATGTGTGTCATGACCTTCCCAACAGCCAACAGCCAACTGCCACCAGCCGCAAATTGTAATTTCTAATTTTAGAGACGCTCTTTCGATGTCGTTTTTGCTGTTTGTTGTTGTTGTTATTGTTGTTGTTGCTGTTGTTGTTGTTGTTGTTGTTGTTGTTGTTGCACACTATTTATTAAAATCGCATTTCAGTTTCAAGGCTTGCAGATTTTCAGCGTCATTTTTTTCGACTTATGCTCATTTTGCATTAAAAAATTGGAATTCATTTCCTTAATGCTGGCAATTTGGGTCGGAAAACTACTCATAATTAGATGTCAGACATGACTTTAATTACCATCGGCACCAGCTAATCGATTGGCCATTTCCACGTGAAAGCGACTCATAAACTGTGCCAAAAAAAAAAAAAATACAAATAAAAATTAAAAAAAAAACACTTCACGCAAACATAAAGTATTTCTGCTAGTTTTTGTTTTTTTCGTGACGGCAATTTGCTGTTGTCACGTTTTTGCACCTTGGTCACTTAATTACTTAATTGGCTATTAGCTAATGGCTGACAGCCATGCCATGTCAGGAGTGGGCTTGGTGGCAGCTGTTGCTCACCGTAAATGCACCCTTTGCCACATCGGCAAATGGTGAGCGGGTGCTTAGTTGCTTACTACGTGCAACAGCAACTTAACGGCCTAATTTAAAACTTTCCTCTTTCAAATTTGTCGCGCTTGCACTTACAAACGCCCTTGAAATATTGGACTACTCTAACTGTACGCCGTAACAAATTTTCAATTAGAAATACGGGTTGATCAATTAGTTAGTCAAACTTGTATAGAGTCCTTTTGAGACGAATGCGGTAAACAAATATAAATATAAATTATACATTTTTAATCTCATTTTACAATGGCAAGCTATATAAGTATTCTGTATTTAATCCCCGAGCATCAGCAACTACTCTAAGAAACGCATTTTGGAAATCTAAAGTGTTGAATACATTTTTTAAGCCGTATGTTAACTGAACTTGTTAACTTCACAAACACTGACTAAATAGATAGGATTTTAATCCAAAATTTGAGGTGAAATCTCATTTTATGCGATGTGAACGTTTGTCAAAATATATTCTTACAATAATATGAATTTATGGCCCAACGCAACTCCAATTACGAGCTCAAATTAAATTAATTCAATTCAAAAGGTTTATCAAATTTCATGCAAAATGACCACAGTCTAATGAAAGGAATCCAATGCGGAATCAAAGTATCTAGCGACAAATGTGAAATGTTAAGCTCAAATTAATTTAATTGCAATAGTGCAGAATTATCGAAGAACCTGATTACAAATTGTGCTCAAAGCTGTATTTTGCAATTTGCAGAAAAAAAAAAACAAATTCGAATTGCAGAGAAGCCTTATCCCGAACCAATTTGCAATTTGCAGCCTCATAATGCTCGAAATTGAGTCAACATTACATTTGAGCAGCAACTGAAATATCGAATGTTAATATTTATTATGTGCATGTTAAATGATTTTGTTGTTTTTTTTGGTAATCTGATGCTTTTGACATTGCGTGGAAAAGAATTTGTTTTGTTACCTGCTGCATTCTGACTGCTAACAAATTGACAAACGTATGCGCAAACTGTTCACACCCAGGGACGAACAGAAATGTCTGTTGAGTGCTTTCGAGCGTTTTCAGCCAGTCAAGACAGTACAGAGAGTCAAGACCGTAACGATAGCCGGAAGCAACTGGAAATACAGGAAGCCGGATACAGGAAGCAGAAAGCTGCAACGAAGCATTCGCTGTTGTTAGCCACATAAATCAATTCGGCATCTAATACGATTCTTATACATTGTATGTGCTCGAGCGCTAATTAAGTTCATTTAGGTATGTGCACTTTCAACTTAATCAAATGCCAATTAGTTGACATCTTCAGCTAACACCTGCCAACCAACCCGCCTCCCCGCCTCCCCGCCTCCCCTCGTATATTGGAATGTGTCGATACCTAATTAGCCCGGCCACAAGCCTTACGAGCAGCGCCCAGTTGCTAGTTGCTAGTTGCCAGTTGCCAGTTGCCAGTTGCCAGTTGCCTAGAAGCAGCAGCTGGCCTTCGTCTTTATTTTAATTTTTGTGCTTTGTGTTTTTTGCTTTGTGACGCCTGCCTTGGCAAATGAATGTCTTTCCTTGCGATCTTTTGTCAATTGTGTTGTGTATGCTGTGTGGTGTGTGTGTTTGGCTTCATTTCGCACACATTTCTGGCTCATTGATTGCGACAATGTGCCCCTAAACAAAAGCCAGCAAAGTGTCAACTTTGTGAATTGATAGTTACAGATGCCAACGCATGAATGACTTTTGCCACTCCCCAATTCTCCAATTCAGACATCCTACTCTATGCTCATACATTTATGTATTTATATAAAAGAGCTTCAGGACACACACACGCTCAAACACACCCACAAAATAATGCCAACAACCAGATTTAAATAGATTTTATGAAAATATTGCCTCTTTAAAAATATTATAAGAAACATCATAAGATGCAATCAAGATGAATAGTTTGATTGACATCCTCTGTATTACAGTCGTATCGACCTACGTTGTCCGGTAACAATCAGTTTACTTTCCCTCTCATTCAATATTTGATTTACGTCACCGAGTTTTGAAAGACACCCTATTTTAAATCAAGGTATGATCGGATTTTAATTATAATACTAGGCTTGTAAAGTCAAGATATTGTAATTTGCAGAGAAATTGAGGGCTTTTCAACATAGAGCTGATCTGATACTGATACAGTATTCAAAAGGGATACTTTTTCATACACAATATGTTCAGTTTGGGTGAAGAACGAAGGGTAGATTGTAAATGTGTAAAAGTATATAGACGTATGAGTTTTAAATGAAAATGTGTCCTGCTTTTAGTATGCAGAGCAGAGACACAATGACTTTAAGCTGAGCTTTAATCGATTTAGTACATATAAATGCTATGATTAGGGTATCTCCGAGTCGAGTTCACTCGTTGTTTACCCTTTTAATTCTTGCACGTCCGTTGGTGAAGACACTTTCCCCGCCACCCTCATCATTTCGGCTGGTGGCTGCTTATCGGGACCTGCTTGACTTAACTATTATCATGTGCTATTCTTTGCTGGTGTGGCAAACAATCAGAATAATTCAGCATCAGCTGTGCAAAGCTGAAAGTGGAGCATCAATCGCCTTGCTTCAACGCCTTCCCTTTGCTGACCTAGCCAACTATTTGGGACGGATTAGGATTGGTCACGTTAGCTTTTGGACGGAGTTTCTGTTTCAGTTTCAGTTTCATCCACAGCCTCAGCTAGAGGCCGAGTTGAACCTTGAGCTTGAGTGTGTGGGCATTGGGTTTGGGATTTGGATTTGGCTCGCATTAATCAAATGCTTAAATGCCTAATACAACAACGTTTGGGTCTTAAAACTCGTTGGCATTGGCAGCGGTGCGTAAAATCGGCTTTTGGCAGCCGTTTCCTTTTGATCGTTTGAAGGCCAATGCCACACCCAATGGTGTGAGCGGGTGGGAATGGGGGGGTGTAGAGGGTGGTTTGGTTTGCCACAGCTTAACGACTAGTGACAGCCATGTGCATATATCACACAATTTGGCCCAAGCGCCAGCTCATTTTAAATTAATTGAAGACAGCGACACAGAGAGAGATAGATACAGAGAGAGAGAGAGAGAGAAAGAGATAGTGAGAGAGACAAGCCAGCAGCAAACTTGAATGAATAATTCGACTTTATTGATTTCCACAGCTCACACGCAAAACAAACACATACTGCTTCTCACATGATATATTTTGCACGTTTCTTTGCATGTTTTGTGTATGTGTGTGTGTGTGTGTGTGTGTGTGTGTGTGTGTCTCAGCTTTTGGGGCTAATCCTCAGTTGCATACCTACTAATACCCATTGGTATTTGAGACTAATGACAGAGATAACAAAGCTTTGATGGCCACACCAGTAACACAACAGTCAGTCAGAATGGCAGAGAGAGGCACAGAGAGAAGCGGAGAGCAAACGAGAGTGAGAGAGAGAAAGAGAGTGAAAGATTAGGGGAGATCGAGTGAGAAACAAGCAAGATGCAGATTGGCAAATGAGGGATTATAATTTGCGCAGTGGCCATAATATTGATTACGGATCTGGGCTTTTGAGCCGACTTAGCGCGCCCAAGGCAATTAACTTCGAATTACGAATTGAGATGGAGGCTTCACGAAAATTCCCCAATCACCCCTCACCCCCTACCTCAGTCAGCCGCACCTTCTGTTGCGTATACGTGATGCTGACAGATTGCCAAGTGTGGCTGTCTGTCTTCACACTTGGCTTTTTGAAGTAATTTTCATCTACATTTTGCATCTGTATGCATACATACATACACACAGACATACAGCCCACCTCATAGCCTACTGGCTGCTTTGTCCAGCTACGCTACGCCACATTCCGTTGCTTTTCCGTCGGGACTGGACTCCCATGTAAATTATTTAAACTGGAAAGTTGCGAGCGCAGAGAGGCGCTATGAGGTCCTGACATGTACCAGCAGCTCCTTGGGCCTGGGCACGTGCCGATGTCGATGCCACCAGGCCACTAGGCCAAACCAGGTGCCAGAATATAGCGCTCCCGGATGTGAATGTTACTGCGAACGTGCTTACGAGCGCGAATAAGTGGCCAAGTTGAGCAGCATCAGTTTCAGGTTCAGTTCCTGTTGCCTGTTCCTTTTACCATTTTCCACCCATACCCATCCGATTGATAGACAGCTTGAGGAGGAGTGGCGAGATAGCGGGGACAAGGATTGTCAGCAGCACGAATATGGATAAAACGCAAGGTGGTTTTTGCCTAAATAAGTCATGAGACCTATAGCCGCCGTATTGCCAAGCGTACACCAGTGTTCAACGCCATAAAAGCCTTAATATAATTAAGCCAAGACTGTCAAACATAGCCGGCACATTAAACACATTGCAGAGCAAAATAACAAAACACAAAGGTGGAGGTAAAACATCAAACCATCAAACCCAAAACAAGGCAGCAAATCAATTTAGGTGTTTTTCTTTTCTTTTCTTTTGTTTCTGTCTGTTTCCAGTGTTTGGACTTGAATTTCACAGCATGTAACAAGTTGCCCATATGGCTTTAATGATTGAAGTCTACTATCAAATCGGGCTTGCGTATTTATACCTGAGCTCAATAAAAAATCTAATCGATAAATGTATTTGAATAGTTTCTGAGATATGGATATTCTATTTCATAGAAATAAGATTTATAAACAAGAAGATATAATATTTCTGGGCTTAAGAACGCAAGAACTAAAGATTTGTTCTATCTGATTTTTATTCTAACCAAAATCACAAAATATGCTCTGACACATTTGGCCAAAATATGCATCTTCATCGGTGGACTATATCAAATGGCTCCCATCGATTGAGTAATGAAAGTCGGTAGTGGCAACAGAATATAATGCTACGAATTCTGATATAACTTAACTACACAAATATGCAAGATTTAGACCAACATTTAAATGTTTAGCTCCGGTCCACAAGTGTATTTAGTCATCGGCGTTCCAAAGCTATTATCTGGTTCCGGCCTTGTCTAAACTGAAGTAGAGTACGTTTGTGTAAATGAGTGTGCACCCATAAAAATATACTCATATATAAAGAAATATGTATGAAAGTTGTAAACATGCTGTATCTGTGTCACTTGGTTATGTTACTGGGTGTGTAGGGTGTGTAATATGCAAAATGTTGTCATAAACATAACAGAAAAAATTCACAAAAACTGACGCAGGGAAAGAGGAGACGTTCAGATAGACCGACAATCAAACAGGCAGTCTGCCAGGATGTCTGCTCCTTACTGCTAGATTGCAACATATCCTGTGAGTGCCAAAACACATACACACACATACATTCACACACACACACACACACACACACACACACACACGCGTACGCAAATAAAGTTGTGTAAATCAATAAGCTTGATGGAAAATGTCCCATATATGTACTTACGTATGTAAATAATTCGTATATATATAAATATATTGCTCTTCATATGAGCTGGGTTTCGAAATACGTTCGATTGTTCACTTTTGTTGAATATTGTTTATGTGCTCATAGGCATTGCATATGCTGATTGAATTGCATTTGGCATTTAGGTAAACGAGATAAGAAGGGGCTTACAAATGGCCCACAGACAACAAGTGGCTCCTTAGTCGCAACATTGTCTAATCGGATTACATAAATGATTCCCAAATAATTGGCCTAGTCGATTTCAATTTCTTGATCGATTATTCAACAAGTAGCGAATAACATGAGCCTTTTGTCCAAATTATTTAACAGTTAAATATTTAAGTCGAAATAGGTTGATCAATATTAAATTAAATGGCTACATTAAAAAAAAGAAAAAAGAAAACAAATACAAAAAAAAAAACCCCATTTAAACTATACAGATTGAAGTGAATTATGAATTCATGTTGTGCCTGGCACTTATTTTAACTATTTATATTGCAAATAGTAAATTGTTTGCGGAATTAATTTAAAAGATAATTCGAACTTAGCTGCAAATAGTTGTGGATCCGATTTATTTAGTTTCGTTCAAGGAAACAACAACATCTGTGTCAAATTCATGCAAATCAGTAGATCAATACATGTGAGTGTCATCAATAATTAACTGTTCGGAACATGCACCAACTTAATACTCAAGGACTCACCGATGCAAGGAAGGCTTGTGCCATTTGAATATTTACATACGGCAATAGATTTCGGTCCCCAGCCAGCTAGCAGATGGCTCAACAGGCTCCATGTGCATACCCAAGCAGCATACGCAAATATTGCTCATACGCAATGTGATACGCGGAGTGTTGCTTAAAAGTCGCGTTTGCGACAAACTTCCAAAACGTGACAAACGCATGACACGTTTACCAAAGATCTGACAAATCATCGCATCAGCTTGGACACAGAGAGAGAAAGAGAGAGGGAGAGAGAGACTTCCAAATATAGATTAAGCTAATAAACAGCTGCAGCTGGAGCTGAAGCTCAAGGTGGGATTGTTGTCGCATCCCATTATTAACCCATTATTGACAGCTCGACGGGGCGCATATTGCGAAATTTCAATGTGTTTAGCATCCTTTTCGGCAGTTGCCACTCCCCCTTTCGCCTCTTCCTCCAACAGTGACAGCGACGTGCCGCACATTTTCTTTTAATTAAATGCTCAAAAGTTGCTGCTTGTTAAATTTCACGCAATTGGCGACCGCTGTTCGCCAATTTTGCTCAAAATAGTCAAAAATGGACGACCTTTTTATCTTCCCAAGTGTGTGTGTGTGTGTGTGTGTGAGAGAGTGTGTGTGTGTGTGTGTCTGCGTGTGTGAGTAATTAGGCTCTCTAGCACGTTGGCGTTGTTAGCTGCTAAGCGTAGTCGAAAATGATTACCCGTAAGATATGTCGTAAATTTTTGGGCTGCCTTCGCACCTTGGCGGCCATTTTGAAAGGGAACAAAAACCAAGGAACAGTATTTTTGGGGGTATAAGCGAAGGCAAGGTAAGAGCTCCCCAGCTCGAGAATATATTTAATCGTTTTAACTTGAACGGAAGGAACTTAAATGTCAACAGAAAATTATTAAACAAAACCAAACAAATTGCGTAATCTAAGTTTTCTCAATTTTTAGAAATTTTCTAGAATGCTCGCAATGGAATTGTATACAATTTTTTGGATGTTCAAATGTTCATCCTCATACTTAATTAATATAAGACTTACACAATGATCTTTTCGTTTACTATATGGCATTAAGATATTCACAAGCGAATTAAGAACTTAACAACTTAATTGGAATCAACTGCTTCTGCAGTCTCCCAACGAAAAACTGGAGAAGCTTATAAGCTGAGCTGGAAAGTTGGGGGCGTGCTTACATGAAATGCGTTAATCAAATTAAAAATGTCTTAACTGATCTAACTGAAGTTTCATAAGATGAACAATAGTATGTAAAAGTATAATTTACAATAAGATAACTATAATTTGAATGTGAATCGATAAAATTAAGAAGTGAAATCTGGATTGGTTTTCATTTGATGCTTTATTCATGACTGAATTGTGTTCGAAATTGTGTCCTTTGTAACTAGTCCACTATGTAGTCCACTAGTTGCTGCGATTAGTGCCATTATGTGGTGTGCGTGGTGCAGATGAAGTCCCGTTTCCCTGAGCGCTGCTTGATGTAGGTGCGATGAGGTCCGCAGTATTCTTGTCAGCAGGGATGCAGTCCGGCGAGCATTCACGAGGCGGCACTTGAACGCATGCCTTACTCGGATTTGGACCAATGTAGAAAGGCTTGAAGGGCTTGTCCTCATCCGTACTGCTCTTCATTTCAGCAAATGACACTCGCAATGGATTTGGTGCAATCAAATAAAATCGAAATTTTGTATTTATTTTGCCAATCGAACTGTATAATCTGTACCCAACATTTGAGGCCTAGACTGCCGCAAAGGCGTCTTGGATTGAATATATGTATCTTGAAGCATTCCATCGTCACAAACATTATTCAAGTTTGCTAAATAGTTTTCTATATCGCAAATTATTCGTTATAATTAACTTTGTTATGTGAGCTGCTGGCATTGAGTTACTATCTGTTACCAACTGTTAAAACTGCTGGGACATGACCTCATTTTAAGTTTTCAAGAAATTAGTCTGATAAAGAGAAAGTTTTGGCCATTAGACACGGCAATAAATCAAAAGTGAAATGTATATATGTAACTAACACATACCCTTACCCGTACTCACACCCACAGCCGCACACACACACACACACTGATACCCAATCCACATTTATACACACACACACATATGCAACGCTACTGGCTGTAAATATTGAAATAATAAAATAACTAAATGTTAATATGAATTAACCACAAGCTTCTAATATTTTATCTTGTTCTCTCTCTCTCTCTCTTTGTCTCTCCCTCTAACCAAATCATGCTCTCTCTATCTCTCTCTCGCTCTTCGTGCAGATGTTGAGAGTTTAAAGCTGAAGTTGAAGCGACGCAAAAAACGCTTCATGCAAATAACATAAAACTAAATCCAAAAACAAATACTAATCAAAGTAAACCGAATTCTAACGCTAGAAAAATAAATTAAAAGGCAGAACAACATGTAAATAATAATAATAATAATAAGATTAATAATGAATGAAGGAAAGCAACTAACCTTAACACGCAACTACTACTAGAGTGTAGAGTAGACGCTGAGCTGAGCTGAGCTGAGCCTGTACCTGTAGTCCGCTCGAGGTCGAGAGACCGACCCAACGCCGAGTTCGACTCCGTTTCCGGGATAACGCAATGGCTGGGCCGCAGGTGCAGCATACGCAGCGACCGAATAGCGCCTACTACACCGGCCTCAATGGCAATGGCAGTGGCAGTGGATCTGGTGCCGTTGCCGGCGCATCTGCCGGCATGCCCAGCAGTGCCTCACACACGGGCCTGGGACTGCACGCACTGCGTCAGGTGTCCAACGAGACGGAGCTGATCTATCGCGGCGGTCACAGTAATGGCGCGGTCAACGAGCAGCTCCCCGGCATCATGGCCGGACAGCGCCAGCTGCCCTCGAACAGCAGTCGCATCATCCAGCAGCAGCCGAGTCACAGTGCACGTGGTAACATTGTGAGCAGTATTGCGGGCACGGGCAGCTGTGCCACAGATGCACTCATTGGCACCATTGCCACCAGCGCTGGTGCCGGCAGCAGCAGCAGCGCTCTAGCAGCGCTCGCCGGCACCGGCGGTGGTGTCGTTCTCAAAAAATCCAACACTCAGCGCAGCATTGAGATCATTGTGGATGCAACGCAATGCGGCAAGGAGACAGCGGACATCGATGATGCGGAGCAGGGCGAGGGTGGCCAGGACTCATCCTCAACTGTGCGCAAATCGTCGCGTCATCGCCATCGGCCACTGCATCGGCGGCTGATCAGCTATCTGCGTAGTCTATTCCATGGCAGCGCCGCACAGACTGGTAAGCTAATTTTGCCCGGTTGAAATCCAAATTCCTCGACAAACTTTCATAATTAAGTTGTACAAATTATTCTTATGTTATATTTCCCCTCTCTCTCTCTGTCTCTCTCTCTCTTAAACTGCCTATCTCTCTCTCTCTCTCTGTCTCTGTTTCTCTCTCCCTGTTCGTTGTGTAGCTTTCACTGCACTACTTCTGGCCTGTGGCAGTCTCTCCAAACGTAAGCGGTCTCGATTCAACCATGTCCACCCACTAACCGCTCAGCCCCGGCGTTGACTAAAAATGCAACTCACGCATCTCTTCGCAGATACTTTTTGGCTTGTTCCGTTTGTTTGCAATCCATATGAATTGATTTTGTCCCCACCGCCGCTCGCGCTTCCGCTCCTGCTCTCATATATGTGTATGTGCCTATATCAAAAACATTCAAATCTGTGGTGATATGTTGTGCACATCCGCTGCATTAATAGACAAAAGTAAACAAAATAATATTAAGAATACGCATGCTACAATGTTCCAGTTCAGATACCTCAACTAGCAGATACTCTGAACTCAGTTTTCAAATATACAGATGCTGGTCGTAGTCTGTTCAATATGCAAATACCTTTTTGCTATCGATAATATGAAAATTAAACTTGATCTGTCCATGGCATATGCGAACTCAAATTTGAAGTCTATACACTCAGACAAAAAATTGAATTGAAATTTAGAAAATCGCTCTAATATTCAAATTCCTCTGGTTCTTAGGAATAATTTCTCAATTTACAGAAAATATTTGTTCTTGCAATTATTCCTTATCGATTATTGCTTTTATCGATTGATCAGTCCATGGTATAGGGGAACTCAAATTTTAACTCTTAAACAACTTGGCAGTTGTTGGCAGAACGATTATCTTAGGCACATCGAAGTTTATGTACCCTTGTAAGCCAACTAACATACACACATACATATATATTTTTGCTGAAATTCAAAATAGTAATACATTTTCGCACGTATTGTTGCCAATTTAAAAAAAAATACTTTTTAAAGGTATATTCCTGCACCGATTATTCCCCAACATGATTCCTTTCTAATAATTGGAATGGTTTTGTTTTATTTCTTTCAAGTGTTCTCGTTAAATAAATGTTAATTCTTAGTATTTGAAAAAAGAATTTTCAAAGTCAAAAATAATGATATTATTCCCGGTCAGCAAGGGTATATAGTCTTCGATGTGGTAAAGTTGCCCGTTCTTTCGTGTTTCTCGTTATATTTGTCATTAGCTGGAGGCCCTTCTCGAAAGTGGAGTATTCTTATCTTTGCCCGCCACTCAGCTTGTTTGGCCAAGAACTCTGCTACATGTTTACACCTACATTAAGCACACACACACACACACACACACACACACACACAAACACATGCACACACATGACCTGCAGAAGTTGCTGTGATTTTGATCTTTTGGGTTGCTTCTAGCACTGAATTGACTTGCAACTTTCTTAAGCAATTTACCTGTCGCTCCAAAAACTTTTCATGTAGTTTTATTTTTGCTTTAAATTTTCTTTTGTGTATACCAAGGGAAAAAATCGGAAACTTTTAAGCATTGCGACTGTGGAGCTGGTAAATGCTTCTTTTTGGCTTTACACACAAAAAAAAAAGAAATTCTTTTGGGCGGCTGTAAAGCCTCAATTTTGGTTAATTAAAAGTTTTGCTCAACTCATAAATACACACATACGCAGCACCTGCAGGCTGTGCGCCTGTGTGTGTGTGTGTGAGAGAATGTGTGAATGTGCGTGTGTGAGTGTGAGTGTGTGTATGCGAGTCTGCTTATGAGAGCGCAAGTTGCCCAAATGCGGCCAACACTTTTCACGCGCTTGACAAATGGCTGCTTAAAAATGCATGAAACACGCTCAGCGACTGAACTGTGGCAGCCAAAACGGGTCGGCAGCCGGGGCGGATGGGTTGGTTTCCGGGGTTCGGTGGAGATATGTCCGGGCCAGCGCATCAACTATTTGTTAGCTTTGCTCACATTTGGAGCAGACTGGCGACGCGAATGCTCGGCAATCGCCTGGAGGTATACTCGCATATAAATGAGTACTCGTGCTCACTCAGTGGTTGGGCATATTCAAGGTATGAATGCCTCTTGCGACAAGACATGCCACACACACAAATGAGCGGATCTAACTCTGATCTTGATCGCTATCACAAAGAGGCCAACGGACTATTCATTCAATATTTGATAATAGCATGCATCACGCTTCTACTGACCTACAAATGTTGTTTTCTCTTTAAAAACAAATTAAACAATTTTTGAAAACAATCAAAATTGTGAACATCTTTTTCTTGTCAAATTTGACATTCATTATTTGTATGACATAAGTAACAAGTGTCTGAAGGGTATGTTTTAGTGTGCCTCGTCGAAAGCAACATTTTTAATGCCTTTATGCATGCCTGCTGGCATAAGCCATATACCACACACACACACACACACACACACACACACACACACACACACACACACACACTCACTTTCATGCATATGCAAATGTATTTTCCTTTTAGACCAAAACGAATAATGTAGCAAAACTATAGAACACTAGCTGCAGTTAAAAAACAAAAACAATATAAAATAATATAAAAGAATCAACGTTGGAATACAGCCTCAGCTTCATATATGAGATAATTATTATTAAGTGGTTATTTAAATGACAAATTTTAATTGGGAATACCCTGAGCTCCTAAACAGCTCATTTTTATTTAAGTCTATATTTTAAATTACACGTTATTTCCTGTTATGATCATTCAAAATGTGCAAAGGGGTGTAATGAAGTCATGCAAAGTAAGTAACAGGCAGAGGGAAGCATATTCGGGCCCATCAATTATATATGTACACCAATCTCTTATGATTTATAAACCATTTCATTTGATGTACCATATCATTTTATGGAATACCGATAAACTCGAACCGAAAGCAGTAAAAACGACAATTTTAAATATATTCCCAAATAAGAATGTATTTAACTAGATTAATTAAATCGTTATTAATATAACTCATCTGGAAAAATAACATCCAGATCGTTTAAAAACACTGTGCACTCACACATTGACCGAAAAACAATTATTTCAGTGTATTTGAAAACGCGTATTTGTCGACCATTTAACCTTCGCTCCAGCTCCAACTTTTTAGAAAATATTTGAAATATTCCACAAGAGAAAAGTTTCCTTTCAGATGCAAGCTGGATCTCAGAGCACCAACTTAAAGATATGTTAAAAAGCTTTATTTTTAGACAAAAAAAACACACCTAAAAATATTTACTTAAATAATTAGACTAAATAATTGAATACAACAGAAAATCTCTTTTATCCTTTAAGGTACGCTCCTAGCTCAAGTTGAGGGTATTTTCCTCCTCCATAATTCCGTACTGGTTCTTGCATATTTTATTTGCTTAGTGGGTGGGGGGGGGGGGGGGTGAGGGTTACTGTTCTCAGAGTACGAGCTGTCTGTCAGAGCCGAGGTGCGAGTTTCATCTGTTCCTTCTTTTTATGCCCTGAACTCTGAACCCATTGCAAATGGGTAAAAGGGGTATAATGGTTTTCTGAAAATGTATGTAACAGGCAGACGAAAGTAAGAAAGACAAGAATTACCCAATTTATAGACGAAATCGTGTTCTCACATTGATCTCATATCTATCAGAAGGCGCAAGCAATTTATGCTTACATAAATGTGTGTGACAAAGATATGGCGACATGTAAATATGTTTTTGTATATTCTGCCATAAGAAATAGGTGCAATTGCAGACCCGCCCACATTTTGGTGCAAAACTTTTAAAAGGGATATTTGCCAGTAACAGCTGGGCTCAGGGTATATCGTAGTCGAGCTCACTCGACTACAGCGTTCTTACTTGTTCATATACATATGAAATGCACGGTTTGCATTTGCTTCTGCAGTTTAGCTGCAACTGTTTGTTATGCAAAAAAATGGTGTGAATTATTTTCTTTTTTGCTACATACAAGTTTGGCTTCATTACTTCATTTATCTCACTCATCTGCAAGTTGCCATCAGACAGTTGGCTTTTTGCGCAAACCGTTGACAAAATGCATTAATTCAAGTATATGCATATTTATGTGCTGCTTGCTTGACTCGAAATTCGCCCAACTATGCTTTGACTTTTCTGGCCCCAAGCGACATTCATTCCCACAAACACACACACACACACACACACAAACACACACACATATGTATATGTGCATAATTTCATACGTGAGCTTTTTTGTGTCTGCGTTTTATTATCAGCTAGTCAACAAGAAGCTCCCAGAAAAGTATTCAAGCCAAAATGACTAAATTATTGGCAAGGATAACAAAGCCATTTTGTGTGACCTCGACAGCTGGAACGTTGAACAGCATATTTATTTTTTTGGGCGGGTTGGGTTTTTTTTTTGGGGTCGCAACCAGACCAAAAGACTCGCAGAAAAACATGCCACAGTTTGGTTGTTGTTGTTTGCGCTGCTGCTGCTGACGTCAAGGTGTGAAGTACGCAAACATTCCCTATTATTTGCATGGAGGGGTGGGGAGAGGGGTCATCATTGGTCAGTTTGGTCGGTGGCCATTGGTAAGCATAACAGTAAATAAAGGCGAGCGGAGCTTCAAGCCGCTGCTCACAGTGTTCTCATTGTAATTGGAGATAAAGCAGACACACACACACACACTTATATACATGCATACACGGTGCACCTGGTGCGTTGCCAACTTGCAACATACAATTTTGCATGCGCTTGCATAATAAGTTCCTGTTTATCTGGACTCCTTGTTTATGTCTGCTTGTTTGTTTGTCGCGTTGCTGCTGCAGCTGCTGTGGCAGCCAAGCTGTCTGTGTATTTGTGTGCGGGTGTGCGAGTGTGGCTGGCGCAGGTGTCATGTTTCCGTTTCCGCTGCAGCACCATTGCAAGTGCTGCATTGCTGCAACAACAACAGCAGCTGCTATCAACCAAGCGCAAATATTTTTGCATGCTGCTGCTGCAAGCCGCAGGGTGTGTAACTTTCTGTGTGGTTTGCCACGGCGGGTGGTGCAGCACTCGCAACAGTGAAAATGCTTTTTATTAGGTCTGCTGCTTTTCTCTACTCTGCTTTTTTCGCTTACTCACTGCAGCTGAATATAAATATTTACTTTCGTTCAATTTCAAGTCTGCCTGCCGAGTATCGATAAGTGCATAGAGGAGCAGCCATTCAGAGAAAAGCAAATGAATCAAATAAAAATATATATATAATGTACATATATATACATATATATATATATATATAGTATATCGTGTCTTAACAAATATTCACAGCGCAAATAGGAGTATGTATATAAAATGTACTGCAGATATAGCCAAACAATCCTTTGAAGATAAGCGCTCTCAATCGAAGCATTCGGAGATACGACCCGCCCACAAATCAAGTGAAATAAACACACACACACACACACCCACACACACACACACGCACGGCCTTGGCAGTCTTATAGCTTTTCGTCTTACATTTGATAAACAAGCGCCAAAAATATAAGAGCAAAGCAAATTCAAAAAAAGAAAAGAAAATAAAATATAAAAAAAACCATCGCCTTTTGCTCGTCATCATTAAAATGAGCGAGAGAAGGCGTGGCAAACCAAAGCGCATTCAAGCACACACACATACACACACGCTCCCAGATGACTTGGATTACAGTCAAAGCGCAACAAAATGTATCTTTTATGAAACCGATAAAGCTAAGTAAATTCTTTGCCTCATAAAACACAATCAGACATTATTTGGGGCTGCCTCTGCTACACGAGTAATGAAGAAGTTATCAACTACATGCAAATACATATACATATACACATATATATACATGGACATATACATATACATATACATATACATATACATATACATATACATATGCATATGCACATACACATATACAGTGTTTGACAGCTCAAAGAAACCAGTGTCAAAGAAAAGAAGTAATTGCCTGCCATATGTGCTTCGGATTCAGCTCAGTATTGGATTGTAGCCACACATAATTCCGTCCGTTCGAGCCAAAAGTTATGAATTTGGACTCATCTGCAAATATGAGTGTGGTCCAAAACTCCAGATCCTTGTCCAAGTAGGTTTTGGCGACCGTCATCCTAGTCCCTTTATTTGATGCGCTTATAATGGACTTTTTCCGTGGTACTCGGGCATTTAAGTCATGTTTGGGCAGGACAATGCGCACAGTTTCCACGCAGCACTTTGTCCCCATTTCATCCTGCACCTGTTGAGTCATTTTTGGAGTCGATAGCTTGGGATTTTCCCTTATTTTCCTGATGATCCTCCGCTCCTCCTCTTCGGTGAAAATCGGGTTTGGTGCCATTCTGCCCTTGCCCTCAATCCGATTTGCGTCGACGAAGCGCCGAATGATGTTATACATGGTTGAGTTACTCAGATTGACCGTTTCAGCTATTTGGCGATGTGAATATCCGTTCTTGTGGTGTGCCAGGATGAGTTTCCGTTGTTCAATGGTAGTCCGTTTGTCTATAGTCCTTGTTGGCTTATTGCACCCGAGATTCAGGGTATAACTAAACTGACTTCAAAGGATTGATCTATTTATACCGAAAATACTCAACTTTAGGTAAAAAAATTCAGGTTCTATTGCACCCAGGTGTCCACAATGTACCTGGTCCAAATAAGCTGTCACCTAAAAATAGGGTACTTTTTTACATAATCCTACCTAGCAGGTAAGGGAACCTCAGTTTATGAGGGTCATCCATTCATATTGGTGGTTAATACATGTACCTACCATCGGTCTTTGGGATTTTTGCAAAATAATGAATAATTAGCTTATGGCAATTACTTTTTCCTTTGACACTAGTTTCCTTGGGCTGTCAGACACTGTATATTCAGATTTTTTGTGAGTGTATATTTAAATCTCAAGTTGCAGACTATATCTTTAAAATTGAGGCAACGATTTATAAACATAATCTGCATATATTAAACGAAACATTGCAATTAAAATTTGAAGTCCTTCGGTGTATTTGAGAGACACTGATGGACATGGCTAGATCGGCTCGACTGTTTATGCTGATCAAGAATTTATATACTCAATGGACTCGGAGGAGTTTTCTTCCGGCTCCTACACAGATTTCTTAGATTCTTTTTGTCCAAACTATCGTCAATTGTGAGCAGAATGGTATTTAACAATAATCATAAATGTGATCAATTCGCTAAACTGAATTTTGGGGCAGCGCTCTCTTTGCCGCTTATGTTGTACGTTGCGATTTAGTAGCGCAGCGCACAAATATAATTGCCGCATATATCTTATTTGATGTCGCGTAATTTACGGCTGCTGGGGTTATTTTATAGCCGGAACAAGAGCAGGCGCACATGGGGTATGCTTAACATTTGGAAAACGAAATGCCGAGGACAAAGTTTGTGGCGCGCTTTTCGTCACATTGTTGTCGCCAAGTTGCAACTTGCAACTTGCAAGACCGAAACAATTGTTATTTTATTTGCGTTGCTGTTTTATGCAGATGCTGATGCCTTCTTTTATTGCACATTTTTGCGGCTGTTGCTGTGGCCCCACGAGTTTCGCAGACAATTACCAAGTAAATGCAGTCAAAGTGGTGGCACAGGGGCAGCAACAAAATATGTGCTGGTAATTCAACTGCTGCTGTGGTTGCTGCACTTATCTAAATAACACACGCGTGTCGACACACACACACATACGTTCATATATACTATATATATTTGTTATCTACATATGCTGTGCCGAAAATTAATGCGAATGCTTTTACTTTAAATAAAATAAGAAGTAATAATGCTCTGGTCTATAGAACCCAACTCTTTACCTATCATAAGTGTTATATATTCAAGAGCAAAATATATGTGCATATGTATACTTTAAGAGATGATCATTCTTTCTTAGAAAGATATATCCTTACCATTGTGCTCATTATTGCAGTTGGCGATCGCTTCTTATCGATATTGCCCTATGAGGTACCTGATACTACCTTATTTCTGTTACATTAACTTGCACAACTTCATTATATCCTTTTTCCCTGTTTCAATGAGTTCAGTTAGTGAGGTCGAATATATAGTTCGACTAGTAGCTACCCTGCACCCAAGTCCTAATCTAATAACAATTAAACATGTCGAAGATATTTAATAAATTTCGAATGTACTTATGTTAATTGAAGGTCACTGTGTTCTTTGAAGTGCAAACAGTCCATTAATCGATTTATTCTCGGTATATTCTTTTTGAATAACAAAACTGTGCCTATTATTGCAATCGAAAATAGGTTTTAATCGATATTAGAAAAGCGGTGGAAGTAAAAAGTTAGATCGCAATATACTTGATCGGAATAATTGTCAGATTTTTTGCGTTTGCCGTCTCTGAGATTGACTTTCTAACCAATTTTAATGGTTACAGCGGTTACAAGGGGTACAACAAAAATTATGTGCGAAGGGTAAATTGCACTTAACTCATTTGTAAGCCGCGCAGAATGCCCTTAAATAAATTAAATTGTGGTAGCCCTGACACTAAATGCACACACACATACGTACATATATTTACCAACAAAAATTCAAAGAATATAAATAAAATAAAGTAAAAGTGGTTTATTGGAGACTGGCCGACTACAAAATACTCTGTACCGTTAAATGACGCATACACATACACGATAATATACGAGTATGCATCTTTAGATGACACAAAGCTCCACACAATGGAGAATGGTTTATGACTTATGATAAACGACATCTTATTTAGAGCAGAGTATCAAAAACACACAAAATATGATATATGAGAAGGACAGAAAGGGAGAAACAAACATGACTGACAAAACACAAAGTGTCCTGACATCCTTGCGCTTTCAGCTGAGAGCCAGTGAATGGCAGCGAAAGTGAAAGTGTGCCAAGAAAGCAAACTGTCAAGATAGTCAGTAGAAGTGTCGTAGAGGCCCCAAAGGTGCCAGCATCAGCTGTCTCACTAAGTAGTCAACAGCCAACAATAAAACCAAGACAACCGACCAGACCCAAACCAATCCAAAAACAAGCCACCCACCCTTGAGTTGGTCGTTGCCAGCACAAGCACTTAAAATGTCGCAGCTTCCATTAAAAATTATGTACAGTATCAAACAAGAAACAGAAAATAATGAAATGATAATTAAAAGCATACAGAGTGGCTGGCAGACTGGCAGACTGGCAGGACAGTCCTGGGAAATGCAAGGACTGTAAGTTGTTGGCCCTCAAGTGCACAAATTGAAGCAACCACAAAAGCATAGATGAAGAATTCAATTACGGATGCGTTTTATGCCTGTAATGAAGAAATTATGAAGTGCAATTAAGCGCAGGACCAAACTGCAAGAAGCTAACAAAAAGTCGACACAAACTGCCTGACAAAAAAAGAGGAGGAAAACCATATCCGTAGGATAAACAACAACAAATGGGTAAGACTCGGTCGAAAATTCAGACGTTTTTAATGATGTAGCCGTAGCTGTGGCGGGAAAACGGCCAAACTGTGATTTGAGGCTAAGGGAAACCATAAAATGCAGTCAATAGCAAAAAGGCGAAAAGCAGCAAGAAAGGAATGGCCAAAATTAGAAGCGAGCTTCAATCTCTCTCTCTCTCTATACAGTGCCGCCTATAGAAATAGCACTTTATTATATATGTAGATGAACAAAAACTCTGAGTTCTGCTTTAGTATTTTGTGTGTTGGCAAAAAAATGAAACGAAAACATACCCCAAATTACTTCAAACAGTTTAAGCACGTTGAAATATTGGCTAAGTGATTAAATACACTCAATGTGGGCCTAGAACTCAACTGGAACAAATCTTCGGGTTGTGGCCTACAAAACATGGAGCAAATTAACAAGAAAATGACGAAAGGACATGCAGCTATTATTGCAAACTCAATATTAACCTGTGTACCGTACATCTACAATCATTAAAAAACATTTCAGTCGGACTTTTCGAACATGTTTGGATTTCTTATTACTTGTCTAAATAGATATAAGTTTGTTATATTCTTATTGATAACTGTTCACGTTTCTCGAATTTCGATACAAATCGAATTGACGGATGTAAGACATATGTATATTTGTATATAAGAAAAGATTCTGAATACATGTATATTCAAAATATCTGAGCTGATCTCAGAGACTATAAGAAATGGAAACTTTTGGAACATAAGTTCTCGTATACCATGGACAGATGAAGTTTATTTCATATTATCGATAACCGTCCGCTTTATAAATGCCTATATGGTCGATATCCTATATGGTCGATATCAACACAAATTTTTTAAAGATGTAGCCTTCCGATAAATATGACATACATTTCATCATATTATCAGCTGTAAACATTTCATTAAGGCCGAATGCGAAATCGAGATCTTGTAGTATTTTCATATTATTTAAAAATTTCTGTCATGTCTATCATGTGTCAAGTGAATGAACTAAAATAGATCAGTGAAAATTATTACAGGTCGATAAAACAAATAAGTTGTGTCCAAAATCTGCAGTGAAAGGGTTTTTTTCGAAGGAAAGAAATTAAAATTTGAATTAATAAATTTAAGCAAAGTGCAGAATCATTTTGCATATTAAAATAAAATTATCATTAGGAAAAGAGGCAGAGTATAGCAGATGGGGCAGAGTTGGGGGCCATCAGCCAACTTGTCATTCATGAAACTTTTTCAATAAAACTTTTGCTCTGTTCATCGCCGGCCAATCTAAAAGCTGACTGCCAGCAAATCCGGCGCTTAACTGCCAGAGACCCGATCATCCTAGAGCCAAAAGCAAATTGAAATTTGTCTACTTGGCGGCGACAGAATTACGGATATCAAATGGATATGGATATGGCACAACGGATGTCCTTGCAGCGGCTGTCATTCGCGATGAGGCAATGTGAAAGTTTTTGCGCACCGCTGACTGTCAGATCCGCTGAATACCACTCAATGTTTCAATTTATGTTCAGTGTCTGCTTGCAAACTGTCATTGTCAAGGTGATTTACTCCGACCCCACCCACCGCCCCACATCCCCCGCACGGTTCCCTCTCAGAGGACAACATAAGCAATTCAGTCTTGTAGCAGATATTTTATGCGTATTGTATTCGCTATCGATTCGCTCTTTGGCCAACCTGTATTCAATTTGAGCATGAGCCATGCAACTTTTATGTCAAGCTCATCATTGTTGCCAAAGCACACACACACACACACACACACACACACACACACACACACACACACACACACACACACATTTCAAAGATGTTAAGAAATGTTATGGAAAGATGATGGAACTAGCAGTAGCTGAGCGAGAGTTTTTCTCAAAGTCATGCAATGACAATTGAAAACATTTAGAGAGCCCTCGTGAATGTGTAGAGAAAAGGAAGAATTTATATACTTTATTTAGCTAGAGACGTGTCCCTTAATGCCACACAAGCCTTACGACAAAATTGCAATATCCTCTGCAAGCGTGCTCAGTAGATTCAAATAAGGCTCCAAAGAGTATAGAGTCCTAGATGGGATGGTAGACTAGAGCATTTATGAACAAATAAAGAGATAATTCAAAGTAGTTCTTTGCAGTATGAGCCTTCAGCAAGTAAGACACCCACGCCAAAATATAGTGTTGATTTTTTAATACCTCTCTCCCGTTCAGACATCTACTATTTGTTTTTTATTGACAATACTTATTGCAGTCAGTTGTGATCCGTCTCTCTCTCTCTCTATCTTCTGATACCTCTCATTTTTGTTCCATTTACGTACTTATAAAAAACATGCTTTGAAATAGCTTAAAACCTATTTGAATTTGTGCAATATTTTGAAAGACGACAGTTTCGACTGGGGCCCCTACACTTGTCCCGTTTCATATTGATTGTTGTTTGTGTCTCTGTTTATCTCTACTCTCTCTCTCTCTCTCTCTAAGCTCATAGTTATGGGTGCAATCTCAAGACTATATTACATTTATTACCATTTATAATACATAACTGAAAACTTGTAATAAAATCAGCAATAATATTATATTAGAAATAATTTTAGTTGTAAGTATTGATAACATATCCCACAGCTTTTTCTTAATAAACTTGTTCATTCATGCATCGCTTTCATTTTTTTTCTCTCTCTTTCTCCCTTTCTCTCTCTCTCTCTCTCTCTCTCTCTCTCTCTATTTCCCTCGCTTTCTTGTACCTTGGTCTATTAATGGCTTTGCAGATTCCGAACTAGAAGAATTTGAGACGCCGGCCCGATACAGACCCGATTCGCTGAGCGCCTTGAGTCGCGCCACCCGCTTCACAGAGGACGAAATCAAACGAATTTATCGCGGTTTTAAGGCTGAATGTCCCACGGGCGTCGTTAAGGAGGATACCTTCAAAGTGATCTACTCGCAGTTCTTTCCCCAGGGAGGTTCGTGCGGTACAGTATAGTTTTTGTTTCGTTAACATTTGTGACTTGATCTAGCGTATCATTAACGATTGCCTGCATACATGCATACATACTCGTAGTACTTTCATTATCAAAACACATAATTGCAATTATTAATTACAATCCAAAAAATTGTATTTGTAAATTCAAAATTAAAATTCAAAAACGTATACTTAGCTTGATCGCTTAATTTCGATTGTGTTGCATTTCATAAATATATATATACTCAATTACCCATAAATATTTATGTGTGTGTGTGTTGAAAGAATACCTTTAAAACGTAGAGAAATCAATTATACGTTCAGCTAATAGTTGTTATGCCAGTTACTTGTTTTGGATTGCTTTAGTAACTAATTAATAGTAAATCACAGCAAGCAATAACAATCTCCTTCTAGGGAACAAGTGTTCCCTGTCAATTTGAAAATAATTAGCTGTCAAATCAATTTAATGTTGAAATTCTGTGTTCAGAAAATATTCAATACATAAACTAAAGTTATGATCAACAAACGTAAAAAAAAATATATAAGCTGATCGATGAAAGCAGTAATAAATTATTATGCTGAATAAGATTCATATTCATATTCATATTCAATGATGTACCGAAGTAAATTAAGTGTTATGATGCATGAGCATGTCGAATGAAAACAAAAAAAGCAACAGACAAACAAAACAATTCGAAGTGATTCAAGGAGACTTGCGCTACTTCTAGTCCGTAATTTTGATTGCAACTATTTTAATGAAGTGATTATTTAATATACATACATATTAATGCTTTACATTCATATTCACATACATAGCATTCTCATTAAAATACTCAGTTATACCCCGCAGCACATTTATGTCGGACTGTAAAACTTTCAAAGAGCACAACTGCTGACCAAGGCTCAAGCTAAAACTTAATCAGTTTTCAAAAAGCAAACTATCATAAATGTAATCCTTGACATGCCAGCGACTCCTTGACTCTGCTTGTAATCTATTATGAATCGAGCAAGGAGCTGGGAAGGATGGGCTGGGAATGGGCCCGCATTGAAAGTGGCTGGATGGCAGCTGATGCCATCAATGCCGGCATGAAATCCAACATGT
Source organism: Drosophila cognata (assembly GCA_035041535.1). Classification (NCBI taxonomy): domain Eukaryota; kingdom Metazoa; phylum Arthropoda; class Insecta; order Diptera; family Drosophilidae; genus Drosophila; species Drosophila cognata. Next base: position 380,574 of record JAWNLC010000242.1, read on the forward strand.
ATTATCGTTAGTATTGCCTCAATTTTTCGTTGGCAGTGGCAAAAACAAAGGCCAATACCAACTATTAACTTTGATCAATAGAGATGAATGGGAATGAGAATACGTTACCTTGCCATTGGGTTTGCCTTTGCAGCGAAACCCTTTACTTTGTAAAACTAAAATGTTGAGAGAGCAAATTAGCAAAAAGTATAAAAAGCAAAATCATGTTTCACAAGTCGCCGCTGGGTTGGCTTGGGTTGGCTCGGGCTGGGCTGGGCTGGGCTGGCCCAGGCAGGGCTGTTTGCAAAGGCTTGGCCAAGGCAGCAAGCAACCAAGTTTCACCCACTTGACCTCGTTTGAATAACAAGTAAATTTGCTCATTTACTTTTTGCCACGCGGCTGCTGCCATAAATAAAAGCCTTGCAACAAAAGCTTCCCCTGTCCGGTTGGGCCAATGTAGCGGCATGGATAATGAGATACTGGACAGTAACTGACTGACTAGCGGACTAACTGGCTGACTGGGAAGCGGACCAATTGAAAGCCAAGCTATGCTCCGGGCTAGTGCCAGTACGAGTGTACTGACACAGGGTGAAGTGAGCACCTAGAACACCTGCTTGGCATAACCAGATACGTAAGCCAGACACAGCATTTTCAATTTCAAACTTATCGAATACATTCAATAATCATGCTAAGATATACATTTGAGTAGCATCGGCTTACAGGCTCAGGCAACGCGCCTGTTTAATGACCTTTACATTTACGACATGAAAAAACATTTGAAATTATTTAGAAAACTGCTCTAAAACTGAAACTCTCTTCAAATGATGTCAGTGCGGTAATTATGGCTACGGATTTGGTACAGCCTGTTGGACGCACAATGACTACACATATAAATAAAATAAATAAATAAATATATGTATATATGTATGTTTATGTATATATATATACATATATATATATTTATATATATATATACATATGTGAGCTGGTTCGTATGCCGCTTTGGGCCACAATAAATCCTACTTAAAATCCATGATTGTGTTTTTTTTATGCTTTGCTGTCATGCACTAATCCCCTCGGTCAGGACGAGGCAAGAAAAAAAGAACAACCCACACACACACGCAGAGAAATATTGCTACACATGTTTGGCACTAAATTATTATAATAAACTTATTTGGCTGGCTTGCGAGACAAGAAAGCAGACAAGAACATGGAACATGGTAATGCATGTGAACATGGAGATGGAGCCTTGAGATGGCAGAGCAGCTCGAGCATTACGTGGAAGATGGAGCAGTGAAAGTGGAAGTCGGAGGTGTGGGTAGAGGTAGAGTTAGAGGTGGTGGGTGGGGCCACGTAGCTGTTGTATTAGGCTGACAAACAAGCATCGACAGCGATAGGCGGAAACGCTTGTAAAAAGCGAAGTAAACACAAGACAAGCTGCGCCTCAGTTATCTGATGAAAAATAAATAATGAAATCATTTTTTATTTTGATAAGCCGCTTTTCCACTACGCCACGACACTGCGGATGTGGGCGTGGATGTGAGTGATGAAAGTTGGTGGGGCTTCAAGCGCGACCTAATACAAGGCGGCAGCTGAGCCGAAAGCAAAAGAAAGTGTAACCGAAAAAAAAGAAAACGCAGAAAAAACTCATCATCAAAGTTGGTGATTTATCACTTTTGGGCCCAGACCCAGACCCAGTCGCAGTCAAAATCTGAATGCTCGGTTCCAGTTGCCCACTGAACACTGTTCTCAAATTTCGTTTGGGGTTTCCATATATTATGCTTGGTGTTGTGCTGCGAGTTTTCAACGCAAACATTGTATGAAAATTTGTATATGACACATTTGCAGTCAGTTTTTGATTTGTCCAAAACATAAACATATCTGGCAGCAACGACAACAACAAAATCAACAAGAACAACAACAACCGATGCTGTCTTTGTCTTTGAGCTTTGACCTTACTATGTGCTTTGCGCTATGTGGGTGCACTGTGGGCGGGTCTGTGCGTCATGCGTCATAAAAATACATTAAGTATCAAACGGCGACAATAAACTTTGACAAATACATTTTTGGCAGTTCGCGATGCCCCAAGAAAGCATCGCCAGCAGATCCAATTCCCCATACACCATACACCACTCCCCATTCCGCACTGCTCATTGCCCTTACTCTGCTGCTTTCAGCAAGCACATCAATAAAAACGCTCTTTGCCAAGATGAACGAGTGCCCCTTTTTATGAACTGCATTTTTGTCCGACTCCCCGAAGCAAGTGTAAACATTCAGTGCCCATAAAAAGCGCGAGTATCAAACTCGTGGAAGGCAGGAAGTAGGGGAGAAAGCTGCAGTTGCAGCTGAGGCAAACATCAAGTCATAAACATAAACAGTGCAAATGTGCCGCTGCTTGGCAATAATGTAAATGTAATGTGATAGCCAGATAAGGACATTGACGCCAAGTGCCCAGTGCTACAGGGAAGTGCCTTGTGTTACATTATTATGCAGCACAACTGTTTTTAAGGACATGACACAACCATGTTGCCACCGTAGGTGGGCACACACTTCGTCTGACGGCACAATAAGAGAATGTTCATGAGTTCAGCTTGTCTATATGTATTTGTTTTAAACACAAAATCTAAAATTTATTTGGCTTAAGTCGGTTAGTACAAGCGGACAATACAATATTTCGCACATTTGAGGGTATCTGATTTGGCACAGATGCTGCACAATTCGTTGAGCATTTGTCAACTTATCAGAACACTCGCACACCCAGAAGCGCACACTCAAACACACAAACATAATTAGCTGGGCATATTTGTAGTACGGGTCGTAGATGGGCATGTCGGGGCCAAGTTGACTTTTAACGATAAACAAAAACTTTGCGGCTGACAGAACGAAAGTTTACTTGCAACAATTTTCTGTTTCTTCTCATTTTGATGGTGGCGGTGTTGGTGGCCTGCCACAAGTACACAGTGTTCATCGGAGGGCAAGGACAGACAAGCGGGTCGAACCCCATAAAAGTTTTGACCCAATAATGACACAGCAGCGGTGGCATTTCAATCTTCAAGCTGCCATCCCAACAAACACAAAAGACACAGTACAAAAGTTTAGTTGCTTTTTCGTTTTCACTTTCACATTTGTTTGCCATTTCGGGTTCAGTTTGGCATTCGAATTCACATTTCTATCTCGCATCTGTCATTCGCAAGCGCTGTTTAAGTTCTCGCATAGTTGATCGCATCAATAGCAATGTAAGAAAACAAATATGTATATATTGACAGCTGTATATATATTTATATTTAAATGTGTATTTTAACATTTTGACATTTGATGTTTTCAACTTATTTATGTTCTGACTGCAAACCAAAGTACTCTCACATTTAACGCTGCTCTTTTCTTGCTTTCATTTACAACAAACAACAATAAAACCAATAAAAAAAAAAAAACGCAAACACAAACACAAACAACAACCACAACGATAACTACAGCAAATCCAACATTATACGCACATTATGTATTCAATACCCTGGATCAGGATCACAGCGGCATTGTCAGCTTTGAGGTAGGTAACAATTGATTTACTTATGTAATTACTTCAATTAAATAAATAAATAACCCCTTATTCACACAAATAAAATTCAAATCATGTGATACCTGATTGCTCAAACAAAGTTCCGCATATGACCAATTTGATGTAACAGACTATCATTGCGAAATCTTAAACTTACTTAACAACCTGGTAGGATCCTTCAATTGTACTTTACAGTGGATTTCCTTGTGGTATTTTTACAATATTTTTTAATTTTATGATAAGAAATTCCCAAATACATATTTCTGTCCGTCTGTCTGGCTGTGTAAACAAACTGATCTCAGAGAATATGAGTGCTATTCCCTTCTCACACATGCACGCCGAATTGTGTGCTTATATTCAGAAAATTATTGATTCTGCTGATAGTAATGAGATACATTTTGGACTTTACAAAAGTTTTTCTTATCCTGATGATACTTGGATAGCGCATTAATAAAATGTCAGTAATATGCCGAGAGGTGAAAGCTAAGGCTCCAAAGAGAGCAGCTACGGGAAGACGACATCGCATCGCATAATGCAAAGACCTAGAAAAATTGGTGTGTCCCTTCAACTCCCAATCCCAACCGAAGGCTCCACTCGTGTGAGCAATATACAACTGAGGGATGCAGTCTAGAAGTGTGATATGCTCTTCCCCAAAACCCAATAAGTATGCTACAAATAAGGCGAGTAGTAAACAGGTTCAATTATTTTGGAAAGTGGGCATACTTTCGGCGCCAAGTAGTATTCAAAAAATATTTCTAAGAAACTGGAAAATAAACTTTGCTAAAAATCAGAGATTGCATCTAGTGTTCAGAGTGTTTTTCAGCATAGTTAAAAGTATGCAACAAAATAAATTGGTAAATCTCCTAAATACAATCCCGTCTTAAAAACAACCTTCAAAATATATATAATTATGTTTTGCCAAAATCTAATTTCTATAATTTGAGATCAGCTTTTTACTAACTAATGGAAGATTGCGCCTTTAAGACTCCCACAAAATCCATTCGATTCCCATTATCTCCATAGATCTCTGCGTTGGTAATTTGTCTTGTCTCCTTAGGATTCCACATTAATCGCATACAATTTCGTTAAGCTCCAAAGAGCAAACTATTCAAATTAAGAGATTTAGTTTTGAAAGTTTAAGTTTTTTATTTGCCATAGACTGAGTTAAGAAAATTTCTTATTAAACTGTATTTGGTTAGCTGAACACGCCGATCATCAGAAATGTTGCACTGCCACTGTTAGTTTTAATATTAAATATAATACAATTTTTTTTAATAATTTAGCTTTTATTTTTGATTCATTTCATAAAACAGATGTACTTAAGATTTCGAAAATATTTATTTCAATATTGGGTTTCGTATGGGAGATAAGCAAACAAGAAGCGGGCAAATCTTTCTTTCTTGCCATTGTCTCAATACTATTGAGAGCAGGTAATCGAATCAGTAAAAGTATCGATATCTGATCGGCATCGAGACATTCGGTTGCAGCCAGCGGTGGAAGAAAAATACATAAAGCCCAATTAAGCATAAGTTCAACTTCACTATCAATGAGCACAAATATACTAATGCATATGACTAAGCCATCCATTTAGTACAATAAATACAATATATACCATAATATCTATTCCATCATCAAAAAAAAATGTTATCGTTAAATATTGATATACTCCGACGATAAAAGATGTGTAGCAGACACGTTGGAAGATGCTTTAGAGATATACATAAAATTACACATCAAACTCTTTCAATTGATATTATTCTGGAGCTACCAAGTTGCAAAGTATTACTTCAACTAATATGAGAGATTGCAATTCTCAGCAGTGTTTCTTTGCAATTCTCGTTGGATACCTATCGATAGGAGCAGGACTTACAATCGATTTATAAGGCGATCCTAACATCGATATAATTACTGAACCAAGAATCTCTTCGCACTTCTCTTCTGTAATGTAAATTATCGAGTTTACCTTATTTAATCGCCTTTAAAAGGGAATTAGGCAATAAAACTAGTAGAATATATTTAGCACCTGTGTAATCGCTAATGGCATTCTTACTTGCTTTTCAAAATTTGTTTAGAAAGATATAATATTCCATTTTGTACTTTGTAGTGCGAATATCTAAATTTAGGGGTGAGTGAGGGGTGAGTGTTTCACCTTAACTTTAATGTAAACATCAAATATGTTAACACCAAACTACTTCAAAATAGTTCTAAGACGGATTTCCCATGATGCTGTCACAAGTGAAGACGGCTTAATCCATGAAATTAGCATTTTGGGTCCAAGGTTCAAAGAATACCTTATGGACTGACAAACCCAAAAGCCAAGACAGAAAAAGAGAGAGAGAGAGAGAAAAGCTTACAGCAAGATATAAGAATAAACCTTCAGAACCGAATCAAATCCAGAGTTAGACATTAAAGAGTTAAGCTGAAATGAAATGGCTTCGCAAATGGAAAATGGTAACTTTGTAATGCCCCTAAGTACTTGGAAAATAATTCAATTTAATATACTTAATTATGTACTATTACTCTCTCTCTCTCTCTCTCTCTCTCTCTCTCTCTCCCTCTCTCTCTCTCTCCCTCTCTCTTTCTCTCCCTCTCTCTCTCTCTCTCTCTCTTACTTTGCTGAGGGACAATGAAGCGGAGCAAGATTTCGCTGCCTTGCAGAGTACTTGGCAGGGTGGGCTCACTGGTCAGTCAACTGAGACGGCAAATGGCAAAGCACCCATGACCACCCCCCACACGCACACTCCAAACACAAAAAGAGCAACAAAAAGCGCTTAAGGACAATGAAATTACTTTAGACATTTTAAGCATAAAATATGGCTGACAGTTGAGTTGAAACTCCACGACATAGTCGAGTAGCATTATAAGCATTATAAGCGTTGCCAGCTCCTCTTGGCTGGCCTGTGGTTCTCTGTGGGTGGACTTGAATGGAATTCGGTTGCATGACAGTGCCAAATGCTGTTGCGAAATGCTTCAAGGGTAGGAAGCTCTACTCATTTAGTAGCGATTTACTAGCAGTGCCCACAGCCAGCATCAGCAGCAACAACAACGTAAACATGTCGACATGTTCTGCGAAAAGAAGAAGTACTTTAGCATTCAGACCAGCGTCAAGTTGTAATAAGCAAAGTTCTTGTCAAACCTGCTAAATCGAACTAAATAATACGTCTACGACAAGTTATCCACAACTCTATTCCACACACACTCATATTCGCCCTTTCTCCTCCCTTTTTCACATCATACACTTTCGTGTGCTTTAATGCGTAGCCCAAAAGTTTTTGCAATTTTCTTCGCTAAAAAGTGTCTGTCATTGATGGGCGAAGAGAAGATTCTGTGAATGTGGCAGACAGCGACTGATTCGCTTGAAGCACAAAGCGCTTAGATTTAAGACGCATAAATTAGCTGCCAAACAGCTGTTTAAAAGCACATCAAGTCTTACTAATTAACGCAGACGCTAAGGTTCTGCCAAAAAACATACTAAACATCAGCAACTATTTTGAGATAGATAGACAACATTTGAATAGATAAGGAAAGTACATATGTCTGAAATGAGTTTTCAAGTTTTAGTTTAGATAAGGCTTATTAGTGAAACATTTAATTAAACATTTTGATTAAAATGACCAAAGTAGATATTAAATTAAAAGAATACAAATTTTGAGTGGATAGTGAAGCTTTACAAATGTATGCAAAATGCAACAAAGGCATAACTAGCAAACCCTGTAAAATGGGTAAGAAAGGGTCTCATGAAGATGGGCTATTGTTATGCCATATAGATTGGCACTAAATAAATGAAATAAATGGCAGCTTGCCAGCTTCCTTGAACAGGCGTTTGATCAAATTTAGATATTGAAGCCAAAGAATTTCGATCGGAATCTTGGCCATGTGCAGAAAACAAGCCGAAAACAACTGTTGGCATTTTTATGTTCACTACTTCCCCATTGTCAACTCTTAGGTAGTTCGCCAGCAGCGGGTAAGTTGCCAAATGGCAGCGCTAAACGAGCGAAACAAAAGCCAACCCAAAAACAACAACAAAAAACAACCAAGTGAAATGTCTCAAAATTTAAATAAAATGCAGCACAAGTGGATGACAAGCGCATCGGGTAAAGCGGGGGGTGCAAATTGTTGCTGCCCCAGTCGCCTATCTCAATCTGTTTTCACGTACGGTGTTCATGTAGCTGTTGCTGCTAGAGTTTTTTGCTGTTGTTGCTGCTGTCATTGTCAACATTTCTATTGCACAAACAAAAAACGGAAACAAAACAACAATGAAATAGTGTTGGTGGCGCACACAAAGCGCAAAGAAGCCAAACGGAAATCAAATAAATATGCGCATGCAAAGCGTGGCAAATGGCCCTGTGGGTGGTCAGTCCAAGTGGAGGGAGGTGAGGCAGGCAATAGCTGGGTTTTTGTCTTTTTCTGGGGTGTGGCAGGCAGTCAAAAACTTCGCATGCAAATTTGCAAATAATTTTGTAGTTTTGTTCGCCGACGTCCGAACATTAACTTCACTTCCGGTGTGAGGGAACCACGCCCATTGGCTATGCAAAATCGTATGTCAGAGGGCGGAACGGGGCGACAGAGGGGGAAACAGAGAGAGAAGGAGCAGCACGTGTTGGCTGACTGGCTGGCAATGCCATTGAAGCGATGAATTATGGCGATTTTAACGCCAACTCACAGAGGTGGCCAAGTCAAGACACAAGGCAATATGGTAAAGCAAAGACACGAGCCAAACAAAAGGCAGACAACTGCTGCAGCTGTACACATACCAACACACACACACCCACACCCAGACCCACACACACACACACACATTGAGAGAGCTACTAAGAGACAGTCGCTTATCTGGGCAAATATGAGCGGTCTTCGCCTTTGCCTTTTTGCCTGTTCGCCATTTTCGTTTGTGAATAATGACCTAAAATTGTAATGACTCCAAGGCACGTTCACCATATAAAACATGTGCATACTTGAAAACGCAAACATTTATACACTTAGACAAAATATCGATTTGAAATTTGTTCGCCATACTTTTGCCACCCTATTTTTCAGAAAGTCCATTTTTAAAACATGGAATTTTAAGGCCGTATATCAGAAAGCATGTTTTAATAATTTTTGGAAGTTACATTCTTACAAATTTTAAATATTACTGAAAAATAGAAGAAATTTCGCATTTTTGAAGTTGTCGATTTGGGGCAACTGTTTATAATTTTAAGAAATTTATTTCGTAAATCTATAAATACTTCCAAAAACCAGAATAACTTTCTAACGAATTTTACCTTTGAGCTTCTTTCTACATTTTTTGAGTGTATGTCCACACACAAACCCTCCCACTTCCTACTCTCTCACTCTCCCTTCCAGCTGCTCTTGCCTGGTGTGCGAGTGTATGTGCGTGTGTGTGTGTGTGTGCGTGCGAGTTTGTGTGTTTGTGTCGAGTGATGTTTGGCTAAGTAGACTTCCGCTTTTCAATTAAACTTACATATTGTTGCAAGGTGTTTTATGCACGATTTGCACGACAATTGCTTTTATTAAATTGAAAAAGTGGTTTTGCCGTCAGCGCAATAACATTTGCTTTCTGGATTTGAGTTAAGTTTTGCAACATTCCTTAAAAGGACCCTAAACCCAAGTGCAGTGACGTGCGAAAAGTAAAAACTATCGCAAACAACGCTACGTATTAATCGAATACATCGGCAGGAAATGTTAATATAGATATAATTTATAGTCAATATATAATAATTTATAGAAAATACTTTCTCCAGACTTTGACTAACCGAAACATTGCCAAAGCTAATCAGTTTGTCCTCTGCATTTATTTTATAACTTTCACGAATTAATCAAACAGCAAATGTCTTGCAAACTTTTCTTAAAGTGATGTTAAGATTGTACATTGTATGAAATATAGTTAGAAATCTCACTTAGAGACTAATTTGCATTAAAGTTTCAACAAATTTAGGCAAATTATCTTAGAAAACCATTTCATATAACCAAGGTATCCCAGAAATGGCCTCTCATAATAATAGTAGTGCTCTTCTCATCGACTATGAAAAGTATTGAAAATGCTTTTCAAGCATCGACATTTTTGATAATTGATAATAAAGGCAGTCATGTTGTAGCCTTCGGCAAAGTAAGCAAGGCATTACATTGAAAATTTATGAATGGGATAATACAGAATAGATATTTATTTAATATTTTATGGGTAGAAATATATTAATTGCATACAAAAATTTGGAATGCAAACGGAAAAAAACACTCTAACCTGAGAAGATAGCTAAGATCTTGGCTTACAAGGATACTGAATTGAGCATCAGGCAAATATCAATTGAATTACGTCGATAGACATCAGCAATTGATAACATGTTAAAATTAAAAAAAAAAAACAATTCTGAAAAAGCAATATCAAAAAATGATCACGCCCAAGGTAACAAATGTCGAAAATCGCGCTTAACAAATTTTATCAGGTAATAATCAATGAGGTCAAAGCCAATTTTAACGAAGGCACACCACAAAAACACATGTCGTGGATCCAGGAGTGGCAAAATGTACCATTTTCTGATGAGATAAAAATGAATATCGATGGTTCGAATGGTTTAAATTGTTACTGGCATGGTTTAAAGAAGTCTGAGAGATTTTCTCCTACTCGAAGCTGTGGAGGTGCACTCATGATCTAGGCTGCATTTCAATCATTACAACAGCACCCTGATTTGTAAAATTTCAAGCCGTATGTGCTCGCAGGGTTATTTAAACATATTCCTTCCTTTAAACCTATGTCTTATTCCATCAGGATAATGCTCCAATACATGAGTCGCGGGTGGGACGTGGTTGGATTCGGGATAAGGATTTTAAGCTTTTAGAGTGGCCAGCAAAATCACCTGGGACCAGAATCCCAAAGAGTTTAAGTGTGCAATTGCCGGTTTGAGACAGTTGAGCAGCTACTGAGGCTGTCGTTAAGGAATGGTCTAAATTCCAAACGTCAAATCCATATCTTTTAGTTACAAACAAATCTGGAGGCTAAACATTTAACAATTTAATTAAACAAATCTAGAGGCTTAAATTTAATTTCTCCCTTATTTAACGTGTATTTAAGAACATGTGGAACCAACAAAAAAATTTAAAAAAAATTGTTGTTTCCAATCTTATATGGAAAACATCAAGCGCCTGTAATAGAATTTCGAGGAGGTGTATGTTGTTCAAATACTTAGATGCATTTGGCTATTGGCTCGCACAACATACTCTGCAGCATACATTTTTACATAATATCGTGTACCCGCCTCACCATTCATTTCCACAATTGGTTGCAGACACTGCTCATTTATATACGCACCTTGCAACAAGAGTCCACATAGTTTCAGTGGTGTTTTCAACTACACACATTTGTCAGCGTCCGCAACTGCAATTGCTCGAAACTAGTTTGCGCAATTTCCTTCCTTTTTTCTTTGTTTTTTATTTTTTATTTTTTGCTTGTTTCTATCAGTTTCCTGGCTCATTGATAAATTAGACTAGAGCTCTCTGCTGTTTGCCAAATGGGCCAAATCCTGAAAATAGCTGGAGCATAGCACAAAAACAAATCCAAATCCAAATACAAATAGATAAGACCAAAGTGAAAAAATATGCAAAAGGAAACCAAATTTTGCTCCTAGCTACGTTTGGAGTTTTTCTTTCAGACTTGGATCAGACGAGGAGTTTTGTCCGGCGTTGTTGTACAACTTTTTCCACTTACCAGTTCTTATCTGCGCACATTTGTCATACACAGAACTGGGATAAATGTCCACTTCAGCAGCATGCTGCGTTTTGAAAGCCTCTACCTGGACAGTGTCGGACTTAACTCAAGGCTGGTAATTGAAGCCATGTACGTGCTAATGGGCTGTTGCCTACGGGCAGTTTCTTAAAAAATATATTCGATTTCGCTCAGGTGTCTCGTTTTCATGCTGCACCTGTTTGTAGCTGTAAATGTAATTTTAATTTATTTTTCTATTTTTTTGTGTAATGTGTATTTATACCGGGATATTTTTCATTTCACCCAGGATTTCGTTCAAGGACTTTCGATATTGTCGCGCGGCTCGGTTGAGGAGAAACTCCGCTGGACCTTCTCCCTCTACGACATCAACGGCGACGGCTTCATTACGAGGGAGGAAATGACTGACATTGTGACTGCCATATACGAGCTAATGGGCCGACTGCCCGACGAATGTCCCGAGGAGGAGAAAATCAAGGGCAAGGTGGAGCACATCTTTCAGGTGAGTGCCCACAATTGTGAAATCCTTGTGGATACCTATACGGTATCGGAACGGCTCGGTTCACTTCGCTTCGCTTAGGTTCGTTTCGGTTCGGTTCACTCCTGCAACTGACCGCAACGATTCGCATTACTTATGTTAATTATTCAATTTCAATTTGCGCTCGCCTCAAACTGGCGGCTTATTTACTCAGCATTATGCAAATCAAATTATGTATTTCTTTTGCTGGTCATTTCGCTAGACAGCACATCGAATGGCAGACAGCCGTAAAAATAGGGGAACTTGTCACGTTGTCTATCTGTCTATCCAGAATGTCCAGCGTGTCCAGCTTGGCTAGCTTGCTGTCTTGGTTCGTTTGGTTTTCCAGTCACGCAGTGTCATTAGCGGTTGCCGTCCTTTTGAATGCCCCATCTTATTCCAGGTCCAGATGGTACAGCAGCCAGCAGACAGGCCGAAAAGGGGCGAGCCAAATGGGTAGCCGGCTTCACCATATATTTGTCAGTATTATCCTCCGCAAATTCATTTATCCTTGTATTTCTATGGCAGAGATATTAAACTTTAAGTAGGACATACAAATATGTTAAATTAGCTGCGAAAGCGAATCCAATTTCTGCAGTCTATGTTTCATCAAGATAGCTAAGCAACTAGTTCGCATAGCAACATACAGACTGACTGAAACTGATCAAGAACCTATAAGATATTTATGGGGTCAAAGATATTTCTTAGAAAATTAGGATCACTTGCATTGATATGTGATGATGTGGAAATTTGGTGGAATTTCGTGTATCTTTGACAAATTCATGGCGTGTTATTCTAATACAATTTTGTCTTTGATCGAAACTTGAACAGAAAATGGACATCAATCGCGATGGAGTTGTGACGCTGGAGGAGTTCTTGGAGGCGTGCCGCAATGATGATGCCATATCCAGATCTATGTCCGTATTTGATACAGCATTCTGACCATATCCGACTGACAAGGGCGATGAGTACACGGTTCGCAGACATCGGCATCGTGGTCGCAGTCAGCAACAAAAGCAAAAGCAACGGCATCAACAACAACAACAACAACAACAACAACAACAACAACAGACGGAACAAGAGAAAAGTAAGTCAAACTACAAGAAGAAACAGCAACAAATGCAACCAATACATAGCACAAGCCACCAGGCAGCAGCAGCCAAGTGCTGTCATGTCATTGACATGGATGGCACCAGTACAACAACAACAAGCATAGCAACAACAACAAAAACAAACAACTACACAACAAGCAACAACAACTACAAAACTAATCATAGGCACCGCACCCTGAACTACGATAAACAGCTGTATGAGCATGATGAAGATTATGACAACGATGGAGATGACGACGAGAATGAACCAGATGCGGAGTACGATAACGATAACGGCGATTATTATGATGTGGAAGAGCATGCAGATGATGCCGACTTAGATGATTATGAATATAGCGAGGAGCTGATGCCTCCGCGCAGTCGATCCATTTGCCGCCACTGCCAACGCCCCCAAACGGAGCTCCAGTCTCGCCAATTGCCGACGATGCGAGTGCGCAAATCGCACTCTAAGTCGCGTCAGCGCCAGCGCAGCAAGAGCAGGCAGCGTCATCATCATTACCAGCACCCGCATCCGCATCAGCATCCACATCAGCATCAGCATCAGCATCCACATCAGCATTTACATTCACAGAAGCCGCCAAGATGGCCAGAGCTAAGCATAGCCAATGAGCAGGCGATACGCTTTCGTTGTCCGCAGGTGGGGCCGCAGGTGGGTCGCGATCTGCATACGCCGCAGCCAATGCATTTCCATCATCCGCAGCAGCTGTGCCCGGTTCAGGGTCAGGGTCAGGGTCAAGGTCATGCGCCACCCAAGCCAGCCAAGAGTAAAAACAAGAACAGGCAGCGCAACAATCGCAAACAAGCCCAGGCAGCAGCAGCAGCAGAAACAGCCGCCGCAACAGCAATTCCGCTGCCACCGCCGCTGCCGCCACCGCTGGATAATAATTATCGAGTGGCAGGCATTGGGCAGACAGAGCTGCCCCATACACCAGACTCACCGTCGCTGGTTACGGTCAGCACTTGGTATACGGTGGCCAAGCAGGGCGTCTCCTGCTAATAGGCATTTATTTGTAAACGTTCAAAGCTCGTATCTATATCAGCTAGTGAGTACATCTTTGATACCAGCATAAGTATTTCCGAGATTTTCATGTTGCATGCAGGTTCAAAACTGTTCCAAACAACACAGCAAATGAACAACAAATTAGAAAAGAAAAATAGCAAACATTTCTTCGCGCTCTTTCTGCTCAATTTCGTAACCGTTTGTGTAAAGCAAAAGCAGCGAAGAATCAGACTACAGGCTGGACTTAATAATATATACTATACTTAACTATAAAAAATAGAATTGCAACTCAAGTGTTTTAATTTCTAAGTTTAACATTCAATGTACTTATATATGTATATGTATGTGTTTTTCCTTGGTTGTTTTTTTTTTTTTTTTTTTTCTTAAACATACAAAACAAAAACCAAAACCAAAAACAATATTACACATAGGTCAGTTTAAGATCAGACAAATCCAAATCGGCGTGTGCGTTATATTGATGTTTAAAAGGTGTGAAATGTGTTATAGTGCTTAATAATTGAATATAAATTTGTATGTATAACAATAAAGCTGCAGTATATTGCAATTTTAATCTTAAAGTAAATAAAAAATAAAGCAAATAATCAAATTGAAAATATGATTTACTTTTTTATTTTGTTTCTTTTCGTTTGTTCTGAGTCGGCGAAATCAAATTATATGCAAAAAAGAATCTCAAAAACATAAGTAGTTATCACCAGAACCCAAATTTTAGGACGTTTGACGTTAGCTGTGATGAAAATTGAAACTACTTTAAACTAAAAAACAAAAATGAAGAGTGGGTGACGGACAAAGCAACAAGAAAATCAAATAGTTAAGCTAATGGATAAGGCCCGATCAATTGCTCAATAGCGATAAAGCTGATAGAGCTGTTATTCACATACTCTAAATGTGTGTGTGCATGTCTATGTGTGTGTGTGGTCTGTGTATGTGAATGCTATTTCGACAATTTTCTGGTTTCTACTACCTTATATACTTAACATATGTTTGCATCTATTTAATTGACACTGTATGTATTGGCTCTATAAAAAAAATTGTAAATTCATATTTATAATTATTATAGCTAATTGAAACACACAAAGGAAAAACGTTCTCAATTCACATTTTATAAAAACACACGAATCGGATCGATTAGGCTTACACTACAGCTACTTTAAGTTGTCTTGAATATGTGTAGATCAGGGTGTCAAACCGGAAACAGAGTCGCATCTTAACCGATGGAAATTCAGAACTTAAGACCCAGTTACATAAATCGATATTTGTAGTTCATGCCGAGCACTAAAAAGATGCAAAATAAAATGAAATTAAAATGATAATCATATTCTTTACTGAAACCCTTACACTTTACAAGCCGGAGTCGGAACTGGAGCCGGAACAGAAATGGGTTTCGGTTTGACACCCTGGTGTAGATACATTGCTCTAAGAATTCAATCGAATCAAATTCTAATGTATTTATGTATGCGTTATTGTAGCCTTACTCATTTATTAGTACACTCACATATACAATTACGTTATGTGTTCATGTATTTGTGTATCTCTGTGTATTTGTGTTTGTTCAAGTGTTGTTAAAGGCCAAGAATGATAATTGGGCTGCCTTGCGAGCGGAGACTCAAAGAATAAACGAGAATGGATAATGGATGCAGTTGCTCGTTACCTCTTGCTAACTGTTATTCGTTATGGCTATCTCCATCTATCTGTGTTTTTCTTTCCTCTTTTGGTATATTTTTCTATATGATTTGTCGTTGTTTTCTTTTGCCATGCAAACACACACATATACATATAGACGCATGAAATTGAAATTCTTGTATGCCAATTAAAATATGTGCTCTTCTTCTTCTTCTTCTTCTTCTTTCTCTTTCTATCTATTTCTCTTTCTTTTATTGCCGATTTCTCTGCCGCTCTGGCTGCTGCCCGTTGCTGTTGCCTGCTGACTGCTTGAAATGCTGCTGGCCTCAAACCCACTACACACACGCACACACACGCACACACACGCACACACACACACACACTCACTTACACGCAGATATTTAGGCAAGCAACAAAATTTGCATAACAACAACAACATGAAATGTGAACGAAGCGAATGCGAAAATGAAACCGAACGCGAATTGCCAAACTAGCTATGAAATGGTCGTAAATATTCAAATTATTGCTTAAAGTGTGGATGTGTTTATATTCGTCAGTGTGCTGCACACACACACACACACACACACACACACACACACACACACACACACAAACAACGTCTGCGCGCAGATCGAACACTCAATATGCAATTAGCTAAGATATATACATACACGTACACAAACAAGCCCACTCACATACATGTACACAAATGGGCAAATTAGAATCAAAAGAATTTGGGGAGCCCACAAAATGATGCAACAGCATTTTCACTGTTGACTGCATGCGTAACGAAAGCTTTATACCAACAAACTACCGACTAACCAAACAAAAAACCAAAAACAAAAAATACACCAAAATTTGTGAACGAAAAACAGAAATGCTATATTTATAAAAATTGGAAGTGGAACCGAATTTCATCGAATTTCCACATCATATGCTTTTTTATTGTATTGTAAGAATTGGGAATATTAAAAAGAAAATGTTATCTTTTGAAGTTTTTGACCTCTACGATACAATCTCTTAACTGTCAGTTTATTTCAACATTCTTTATATGCCGAAAATCTGATTTCAAGAGCTGAAGCTATTTTTGAAACGTAGGTTCGAGAACGAAACTTGCAAATGACAACCTACGAGAGTATTAAAAAAAATATATATACACCAACTACAGTTTGCCGCATTTGGGTTGATTGTGCTTCTAAAGACACAATCTATGAATCTGAACCAATCAGTTTTACTTGGATTTTATTCTTATGCTGGGCATACCATAAAATAAAACGTCTTTACAAAGCCTTAATAAAATTGAGGTGTAATGGATTTAGAAATTGTACCCAGCACATTTAAATAGTAAATAATTAGAGCAGTGGATGTCAGCCAATAAATATGATAAGCCAATATATCTGTCGTTTAACCGCTCAAAAGACAATGACAACTTTGTAAATCTCTGTTTTTTGTTGTTTCACACTGTTGCTGTTCAAATTTCAATTATTCAATAATCTCGAAGTCTATTTAGACCAACCTGTATACTCTACATACATAAAAATACATACATATTTATGTATATAGCAACTTATAGTACATAGTTTATTAGACAAGTACAATTACAATTACATACAATATTTATATAATTGCGTGTTAAACAATAAGACCTATGAGATATAAAAACGAAAGCAAATCAAATGAAATCAATGTTTAAAATCAGAAATTGGACCAGCAAATCTAAGCAAAAAGTAAAACAAAAGAACAAAATTAACTAAATGCATGATATTGTAGTTTATTATTCCAGAATAAATAGGTAGATGTGTGAAAACATACATGCAAGCATACATGTACATACAGTGTATAATGAATGTATGTATGGATAAAAATATACTATGCATATGCGATGTTTGTCGAATATGCACATTGGCTCATTGTATTTTTTTAAGCAGACATAAGGCACAGAATACACACACAACTATTAGGCATTAAATGTTTAGCAAAAAAAAAAAAAACAAAAAACGATACACAATAGCAAATAGCCAACAAAACTAAACTAATGTAAATAGTTTCATTATTATTTAATAACAATGGATTTAAAAAAAAAAAAAAAAATAATTGAACGGAACTGGATTAACAATTGGAACTTGAGTCATTTGAATTAATGATTTTATCCTTTCCAACTGCTACTACATCCCTACTTACTGTTATACACATATGTATATATATATATATATACATATATGTATGTATTTACATAGATGTAGTCTTCCAACAACAATTCTCAACAGATCTCCATTCTGCCTTGGCCCAAGCGCGATAGCGAGAACACGAACCAAGAGAGAGTGCAAAAGTATTCCACTTAGACAACCTGTAGCAAATTGGTACCTTAGCTGAAACACCTAAAAAAAGCTTTCAACTTTACAACTACTTAATACTTACTTATTTACATTCAAGAGGAAACCGCACCAAGTGTGGTATATGAGGCGCTAACCCAAATCTACATTTAAAAAAAGAAAAACAAATACAAATATTATAGCATAACAAAATCTTAAGACATTTGAAGATTTGTCCCACTAGAAAACTGTGTCCAACCCAATAAAACATAAACAATAAAAAATAAATGTTGTCTTAATTGAATCAAAAAAAAAAACAAAAAAAAGAACGATAATATTTAAATAATATTAGAACTTATGTAATGAAGAATAATAAGTGTTTAAGAATGTTAGGAAAAAGCTAAACAAATATGGTGTTATTTTTAGAGAAATGTTGCCGCAGTACGAATAAATACGAATATTGACGTCTTCAATAATATTAAAAAAAAAAAAAATAAAAATGCGTTGCAATCTTGCACAGCAACTGCTCTACAACTATCTATGTATTAAACACTTAGATTTCTAGTCCTCTCCACACTTTGAACACAAACTAATCAATCAAATTAAATGCTTAACGATCGATGTTAAGAATACTACTTATAGATTTATGAATCTAACTAGCAACTACTTTTATCCTTCGAACTACGATTGGTTTCCTGTTACTTACTATACTGAACAGAGTTAATACTATTGGAATCAAATGATGCACACAGACACAGACACAGACACAGACCATCCCTGAGCGAGTCACGACAATATGCCAACTGTTGAAATGCCAAGCAAATCAAAACGATATTCGCCCACGTTTAACTTTGACCCACCCAAGCGAAACTGTATTTAAGTGCGCACAATCTGTCTCACACAGCAACAACAGTTTCAATACAAATAATAATAATAATACAAATAAATAATGCAAATGCCTACCAACAAACCCAGAAGACAGCTTAAATAAGTACGCTTACACACTGGCTCATATCACGGTTTTCAATCAAAGAAGTTTACTTTGGGAATGCGGTCTGAGGCAGTTGGAATAGTAGCGAGATTTTAGCTAAATGAATGCGGAGTTACTTAACAATAAAACCAATGAGTAAAACAAATTACAGGAAAGTAACTAAATAAATAATACCAATCATTTTGAAAATAAACCAATTCCAACAATTTCACAGTTTGTTAAAGTTTTCTTACGGCTTGCTATGGCCTATATAAATTAAGATTCACACTCTGTAAAAAAAAATTGCATTAAACTAATTAAAAAGTGTCAAATTTAAAAAGCAAAAAAAATTGGATTTGTGGCATGTCAAACAGAAAAGGGAAAAGCAACTTATTCGGAAATCAGTTGCATGCCACATTTATTTTTTAAGGCCTAAGCCTAATAAAATCAATAAATAAATGAGTGTTACATATATGTAAATGTATATAGTCTATTCGTATATACAATGGTTTTTTAATCTCAATTTTATAAACTGTTAAAATCAAATTTTACCAACGCATGAGAAACACAAGTAAACCTTTTGGTCATTAGAGAATACGAGTATTTAAAAGCCAATGAAACCACTAATTGTGAACAAAAAGTCTCGTTTTAGAGAATTTTCTATTAGTGTTGTCCTTTTTTCTGTGGTCTTGTTCTATCACAGAACTCAAAATCAAACATGGTACCAAGTTTACTGTATAAAAAAATGTTATAATAAATGTATATTTTTGCTTTGTGAATTACTAATAACTAAGAATAGAGTGGAAAAAAATACATGTCATAGCCTTAGAATAAGTACTACTAATTATAATCACTACTTCAGTGTGACTTAAATGAAAAGCAGGATAGCATTTCCACGCAGACTAGCAGAACAGAAAAAAATGAAAAATGAAGAAATCTCATTAGCCGTAGTATGAGAAATGGGCAGATCTATGATGGAAAAAATGACGTTTATTCAAATACGAAATATCAAAACAAAATTGTTATCAAAAGATCCGTAAGGAACGAAAAGCTAAAAATCCTAAACTAAATATTTGCGAAATGATGTAGTCTTTTATTGCGAGATTGAAATGATTATCGAGTACAGGACTTGAGATATAATTATTGTCTATCAATGTATTAGTTCGCTATATTACTTCCTTCATAGAACTGTGAGTATAGCAGAAGGTTCGGTCCGAGCTTGTACTCAAAAACTAAAAATCGGAAAATCCCAAACAAACAAAAAAAAATCACAAATAAAATTAAAGAATGTTTAAAGTAAACTTAATTGCAAATTGATAATTACAAATATATTCTAGTTGTAATGTATAGCTGATTTTTTTTTGTGTACATTTTAAACAGAACGGAAAGAAAACAGTTTTAAAACTGTAAGCAAAATCGTTAAAGTCCTGCTGCATGACCAAAAATGCAAACCAAAACCAAGAGATGTCAGACAAATTGACAGATTGAGAATAGTAAGTGAACGTTTAATTACTGCATAATAATAACATGATCGACAAAATCTGTTTTTTTTTTTGTAAAGTTAAAATATGGATATAAAAGGAATGTATGAAAAATAAATGCATAATAAAACTATGATTTACACCTGCATTTTCATTAACACCTCTGAAGATCTTCTCAAGTCAATGACAGCTTGCTTTTCCCACTATCCAAATCGATTCGCTGCTCATTCGAGCCCAAAGGCTCTGTTCCCATGAGACAAGCAACAGGGATTCGAGCGAAACTCGAAATATGATTTCGTAAGGAAAGAATTTATGTACATCTAGGAAGGCGATTTATTAATTTTTATTAATTATTATTAATATTATTAATATTAATTCAAAAATGTTTCTGACTTTAAAAATCCACTAATGATGAATTCCGACAGTATTCGAAGTATATCGGAGTATAACAAAAATACGCTTAATATATAAAATTTGAATTAAATTAAAGCATGTATGTATATGGATGAATACATAGGATCTGGCAATAAGCGTTTCAGAACTTTAAACTTAATAAAACAAAAAGTAATTAGTTCACATGCTATCCAACATATAAGATTTAAACAAGTATATTGTCCGTCGGATCAGCAAACCAGATTGTTATGACAAATAGGCCAAGTTTGGCGAAATGGTTGGCCACAACACTTGCCACACTAGAGGGTGGACTATGCTTGTGGATAGTAAGTTTTCATTCAAACTTAAAACCACGCTAATGATATATGGAATGAACAGCCTTTTGAAAAGCTCTTTGAGTCTCTATAATCAAGCTCTAACTTTGATAGCGAGATCGGATGATTTCCAAACGAGAGTGAAATTCATGAGAAATCGATAAAATCGATAAAATACGTTAAGCATCGATTGGCTATTCAAGTATCCCAAGTAGAGCATTTTATAAAAAGGAATATTTGCTTCAGCTTTGGACTTACTGAACCTGTACTATATACAAATATGTATTACATTACATTATATATTCATGCTTGTTGTGGATCAGACTAGCGCAGCGCTTCAAGGACTCGCCATGCATTTTCCAACTCTTTCGTAGCTGCGGTAATTTCGATACATTGCGCTTAGTAGAGGGCCGCAGTCCAGCGAGACAGTCCCCACTAGGTCTTCTACAAATGCAAATGCAATTGCAAATGTTGTTGTCTAGCAGTTTACGCTGCATTGTTCATTTAAACGCGACTCGATGGGCCACAAAGTTGGTGCGAAAGTTTTACTGCATGTAAATTGGTCAAATGCAGAAGCACAACAAATGAGCCGGATGTATGGGGTGAGTACGAAGCAGACCCTCCCTCTGCCCCTCCATCCTCTTCGCAACCAATCCAAATGTACTGCAGCCTGGGTCAGTTTTGGTGCACCATTCATTTAGAATGATGTTTTAAATTATTTTCAAATAAATATTTGTTGAAGAAATTACGTATTCCGTAAAAATGAGAGCTATGTGCTTCGACCCATTTATCTCGCTTACGTATTTCTGTGTCCTTAAATGAGTAAACCTATCCACATGATAGACTGACCATAAAAAAGCACTTATTTTTGAAAATCGATTGAGTTTTGACAAAGTTATGGCTCTGGAAAGTTTTGACCCGTCCATACAGGCACTTTTTGGGGCTATTATTTTTTAAATAAATTTCGAGCCAGCATTGCGCTTCCAACTTTAAATGAAGTACTTATCTAGACGTTTTGGGAGAGTGGTCCAAGATTAAATTTGCTTTAAAAGTTTTTACTATCAATATACCTTTTGAATTTAGCAATGAATTACCAATCTTTCAAGGAGGCTCCTAGTAATCTATCCCTGGCCTATAAACTTGAGGTAGATTTGGTGAATTTTGTGGGCTGTAGTGGGCGTTGCTCAAAAAAAAATATAGAGAAGGTAACTAGTAATCGTCCTTCCAAGTTTTGTTACTGTAGCTCTTAAAGCGCGGAAGGTATAGGATTTTGGGAATTTTTTGAGTAAGCTGGGGTCTTAGTAATCTGCCTTCCAAGTTTGATAACTATAGCTCTCAAATTACGGGAGATATAGGCTTTTATCGTGTTTTTTTTTATCGATTCTTAAAGTAATATACCTAACAAATTTAACGCCTCTGTGTCAAAAAACTGCGGAATATACAATTTTAGAGGCGCCTGAGGGCGGCGGAGGTAGCATGACATATGCCTTCCAACCATATATGGTGACTGCAGCCTGAAAACTGTGGGAGATATGTTGCTTTATCGATTTTCGAATATCGATTTTGTCAATTTCCTACTAGGAGGTAGCTGACGTAGTCTCAGTCTCAGTCTATAAGGGTGTCGAAAAAAATTCCATATCAGAGTTTAAATTTTGTAAGGTCAAAATGTACATCTGAGGTAGAAGATTATCTCATGATCAGGATGGCCGAGTTGTAGCAGGGCTCTAATGTAGTGCTAAAGCGCAGTTGACAAATCAGAAAAAGTTATAGATATTGAAAAACTCCATATATAAAAAGGTTTAGCGGTTAAGAGATCGCAAATGAACTCACTGTTAACCTGTGTGGATTCTATGAACAGCTGTTCGACGGTGTCAAAATAATGAACTTTGATGCAGTTTGACGGCAGTTATCGCCAAACCAGCACAGAAGCGGCGAGTGCATCGAAGTGGAAATAGTAAATTACTAATGAAAAGTAATTTTCATCTTCAAAAAAAGTGTACTTATAAATACACTCAGAAAAATACCTTCCCGTGAATTTAAAAAAATCGACCATAAATTCAAATCGCACTCAGACCCAGAAACATTTTTAAAATGCTGTGCTATTTCTGGTAATTAAATGTATAGCTTTAATATGTTTATTATCTGTGGCATTCTTTTTGGGTGGGTGGCATAAATAAACATCATGGCACAGTTCTCGGCTCTGTCGCACAACTACAGTAGCATAATGCAGCGAAGGAACGGATCAGAGGCGTGGCTATAATTCGGGAGGGAGTTGGACGTGGAACAGACATTTTTCTGGAGCTGTCATCCCCCCGTAGCTACTATTTTTGTCTGTTGCTTTTGTCGCGTACACCTGGAGGCAAGTTCCCTAAGCCATATAATTATAGAAAGAAAAGCGTGGATTTATTTTGAAATCTTCAATTAGCACCATCTTTTAAATACTCTACAATTTATTAATAAATATGAAAAATATTTCACAATAGCAACAGCATTTTGCGTCTCCCGAAATTTGAATTTGTATTATAGTTGCGTGTTAAGCACTGATGTAGTTCCAAATTGAATGTGGACCAATCAACACACGCTTGGAAAGTGCCTTTCATCTCCTTTTAAATGGCACGTAGCACACGAAAAAAAGTTTTGCCAGACCGACCGACCTACCGACCGACCGACCGACCGACCGACCGACTCGATATAAAGTTGCCTGTTAACTCAAGCCGACAGGCAAACTCATTTAATTGTTTCATGCGGAGCAACCCAGTCCTCAAACTGACCAAAAAGGGTCAGGCTTTTATTAATCGTTAATTAAATCACGTTCCGGTGGAAATTAAGTTATTGACGCCATAAGTGCCACACCCCCATACACCTAACCGTCCCCCATTCATTAAATGCGATACGTGGCTAATTGCTAGATATGATGTGTGTACATGTATCGTGAGTGTAGTGGTGCTTCTTTGAGTGTGTGCCACGTGCACGCTGTTCGTCTTAAAGGTACAAAATATTACAAATACATTTAAGCTTTTAAGTTTATAGCAATTCAACAAATATAACGCCAAAAGTAGACCAAAACCCACCCGCAGAGCAGCCATCTATCTAACCAGAAACAGAATCGGTGTTGTACTGCATTTGCCGAAAATGACAAGTAAGAATGCTCTAGTTCACGGCAGCACGGCTATCGGATACCCTGTAACAAAGTCATTGCCTTGCGATAGCCGCTGTGTACTTTGCTGTGCTTCTTAGCCAATCTGTATGAAATGAGGATCTTTAAAATTGTGTTATTGATTTCGATCGATGGTGCGGATGCAGGTTGAGTAATTGATAAAATGGGAACTAATCTTTCGATCGCTTGACTTACAATATTATTAAATGTTCACAGTAAAAATACGGATTTGTTCCAATTTGCATCGATATAGGTTTAAAACCGAGGGATTTGCATAGACTCAAAGAGTCAGGAAAGACGGAAAGGCTCTACAACAAAGAATATACTATTAACTTTATGGAATGGCAGACGTCTTCATCAATTCGTTATAAACTTATCGACTAAATTATAATTCCCTCTCAACCCGGTCAAGTCGGAACCCTTACTCATTCACTGCATGTTTTTATCTTAACGATTCGACACATATTATGATCGATAATTGTCTGATCGCTGCAGCTAGCTGATCGGTAGTTAAGCATGAGTTGAATTTCCGGAAGCATAAATGTCCGATTGCTGCAGGTCTAATTGGGAATCACAGCCTGCGCTTAGTGTCCACCTAATTGCGTTCTTGTGTGTGGCACGCTTGTATGTGTATGTGTTGCACGTTTGCTGTTATCGGCGTGCGTGCTATGTATTATTCGGCGCAAAAATGTTCCACCTTGGAATTCAATTTTGATGCCCTCTGTGACTAAACTGTCAGCAATCAGGACACGTATCTTTGCTATCAGCGACTAGCACAGCATATATAGTGTATGTGCGCATGTAAGTGTGTATGTGTGTGTGTGTGTGTGTGTATGTGTGTGTGTGTGTGTCTGCCTATGTAGTTATTCTCGCTTGCCATCATCACAATTCGATTCGAAGAAATCAATAAGTCTGTGTGACATTTGTGTCACATTTGTGTCGAAATTTGTGGCGTTAATGCGTTCGGTTTATGGCTTATGGTGAAGCTTCTGCTTAGCTTGTGTTCTCCTGTCCGTGTGGTTGTTTTAGTTGTTGTCATAATGTCCGTATTTATTACGTCTACGTAACATTGTTTATGGCATTCAAAGGGCATTTGCGTTATATTGATGCAGACATTTATGCTATTCACTTTGATTTGCGGCGCCTGCCAAAAATGAAGACATAAAAACTTATGAATTCGTTGCCCCGAAAACAATAGAGACAGCAACAAGCTACTGTCATCAGTTTTGCCTGTCTTTGTTGTTGATGCTGCTGTTGTTATTTTGTTGTTGATGCCGCTGCGCTCGAGCAAAAAATAAATTCAATGTTCATGAAACCTATTTGGCGCTTCGAGGCGTGACGCAAGGGGATAACACAAAAATGAGAGAAATGAAAAAATTAAATAAAGAAAAACTAGAAGCAATGGTTAATCGGTATGTATACCGATAGAAATCAATAACTCGCATACTATATATATCTCAAGTAATAATTTTACATAAATCGCATGAAATGCGACCTTAAAAAATAAATTTTTTGTATTATATTCTGAAATACGCACACTTTAAAAATGTTTAAATAAAATTCAGAAAACTGAAAAATACGTTGAAAAAATATTTAATGAACATTTAAAATGTATAATTAAATATCAGTGGAGCTTTCGGAAACGGTCAAATGAATATTTATACAAATGCCAATCCAATCAAGCTTAAAATATAAATTGCAAAAGCAATTATACGACTATTGGGCACAAATTGCTGCCAGTTCAATTCCGCTGAATAACAATAAAGCTTTAATAACAAACACCACACAAAAACTGGGGAAAACGATTGAAATGTTTCAGTGCATGAAACATGTTTGTCAGGACAACGAGCGAGTCGAGAAACGCTTGCTTGATTATTTTGGAATTTTCCTTAAATTTAAATAGCATCTATCTGAAAACATGGCACTATGTTGGCGGCGAACTAATGAAAAATTCGCCAGATTATTTAATTGGTTGATGCATAACCCTCCCAAAAGCCAAGCAACTTTTGGTCTTAATCAGTAAGCATTTGGCAGCTAACTTTCACTGTAAGCGCATTAAGGACAGCAAATAAGCCAAGTTGCTGTCTGTTACGTTGCGTGGTTTGTGCTCTGGACTCAAATCTGCATAATGTGGTTGCGCCATGGGGGGGCCCGGCCCCTCACATCTTATCGCTGTTAGTCCCGTTTAGTAGTTTAGTCGCCCACCCTTGAAGCGCAGCTAACTGCTGGCTGCTAACAGCTGGCTGCTACAGATGATGTTGATGTTGATGTTGCTATTGTCGCTGGAAAAGCCTCCGCAAGCTGTAAACTCAAATGAATTTGCTGTTGATGATGTTGCCGCGCTTTATTAAGTGATTAAAGAGAGTAGCAAAGTTGAATAAGCTGCAGCGGCAACAACAACAACAACAACAACAACAACAATAACAACTGCAACTAGCCCAAACACAAGAAAGAACAAGCAACGCGTACCAACAATTAAGTCGCATTTGTGCTAAACTTTTGGATTATGAAAATATGCTAAGACTTTTGTTCAACTTGGCTGGTTGTGAAAGTTTCGCACCAAGCCCGCTCCCCGGCACTCGTCGGCAACACAGTGGCGTTATCATGCAGCACAGCTAAGCTGCCTTGCGCTGTTCTTGGTTCTTAAAGGAGTCGCTGCAGTTTCAAATGAATTTTACACACATATCAGCCCCAAAATGGTTGCCCTCAATGAAGTTGTACATACATATGAATTTAGCGACTTTGTAAGATGCGCCCAGAGCACTCAGTCAACATTTATGACATTTCTCTTTTACCCTATCACTGTCTCTCTCTCCTTTTCTCTCTCTCTCTCTTTCTCTCTCTATATCCCTCCAGCACCTCACGCATGTCTGGGTTGCTTCACATTTCGCCTTATCCCCTGGCCGCATATACATATATAGTAGTTGCTACTTTCAGCAAAACTTTTCAATTGCATTTCAACTTCGTCTAGCGTAATTCGGCAAACGCCACGCTCACGCCCTCGAACACGCCCCAATCACGCCCCATTCCCGCTGCCATCCTTGGTCCCACCGTATTCTGTGCATTATGCTTGCGTTTTCCACAATGCCTTTCAGTTGGTTGCGTGCAACGCTTTGTTCACGCTGCATTTGCCTTGTTTCTAATTCGTCTGCTTTGGGTTTTATGATTATTAAATTTGTCAGATTTCCACTCTAATGATGTATGTATATCCAACAGACAGCGCATGACTCGCCAACTCGGTCAAATATGCTTTGAAATTAATAACGCTTCCTTTTATGATATTTTTGCTACGCTTTATTAAACAAAAAATACAAATAAAAATGGACTGAAGATTTCCCAAAAACATGCATGTTTTGTTAAATTAATAAGTAGACCCAAAATTCTGATGCATTTGGTTGCCCAGATGCTCAAAATGGTTGAGTCAGCAAGCAAAGACAAAATAACAAAAGAGATATAATTTTAAGCGATAATCACAAAACAATTATAATGATGATTTCCTGAAGCTATCAAAATGTTTGTGTCAGGTTGAAAGGCATTGAAAATATCAATATGCAGTTTGTCAAATAAATTCAGAGATTCAGAAGTTCAAAATTGCGGAGTTGTCAGACGCATACATAAATTACTCACAAATAGCTGCTTGGATTATGACTGCTTATTTGGTTAATAGAATTCGTATGTGCATGCACTTAATTTGTGTGCAACACTAAATGATAATGATGCCATCCAATTGTGCAGCTCTGCAAATTGAAATAGCAAAATGTTAAATTGCATCCAATAATTATGCTTAATAACAAGGCGATGAGGCATTGTGCGGATAATGATAATGACTTGAACGTGACCAACCCAAAGGGATGCACCCACTGCTCTGCTCCGAGATGGTCCTCCATTCAGCGATGCGAAACAAAACAAAACGAAACGAAACGAAACGAATCAGAGCCTTGAGCGAACAACAAAGAATATGATGAGCTGGATGGCTACAAGTCCAATTGTGCATTGTTGTCCGTCCGTATGTCTGTGTGCTCGTGGACGTGGCAGAGTGTCGCTAACGCTGTTGACTTTGGCTTTGGCTCTGGTAGGCAGGTGATGGCTTAAAACCCACCCAATCGACACCCACCACCCACCACCCACCACGCACCACCCTGACAGCGGCAACGGCAACGGCAACGATGCCAGGGACAGGAAACACAGCGCCATAATGACTACAACTCTGGCCTCCAGGCACACAATGCAACGGAAGTGAAGCTTGGTGAGCAGTCGACGGATTCGAATCACGGAGCCCAGACTATCTGGCGAATGCAGTGTGGCATTATCAAAACCAAAACACTGGGAAAGCCATTAAAAGTTCACACAAATGCTGCATTCGATTTTAATTAACAATTGCAATTAAATTACCCAAATGAAGATTGATCTCTTTAGCGGGGATGGAATGGAGTAGTTGGTCACACCTTATTGTACCTCTTACAGGAATCAGCGTGGCCGTTAATGGGCCCCGTGTGCCATTCGTTCAGTTGGTAAATATGAATAATTATGTCGCAATATCCAAACATTAGTTTGCGTTTGAGTAGCTAAATATTTGTGTGTGACTTGAACACGCTCTCGCTGCTTGCTCTCTCTTTCTCTCTCGCTCTCTCTCACTCTGTTTCTCTCAGGGGCAGCTTGGGTGAAATTTATGCGCATATGTTGAGCGTAACTCACAAGTCATAACTTACAAAAATATGCAATCAAAATACATTAAAACAGCTTAATAGACGTGCCACATGGGCTCTTCCATCCACACAGGCACGCACTGGGCTGCTGGCCTGGCTTGCCCCCATGATTCATGGGCCTAGCGGCCGAAACAAGGAAGAGCTGCGCCCTAATATTTGCGTATATACATGTACATGTATGTATTAACAATTTGTGTATAGCCAGCGAGTCATATGAATTCCAAATCAGACAACGCGTTTCTTAACTGATTGTAGAGCATGTTTCCAAGCCGGACACTCCTGATTAGAGCACTCATAATGAAGTCTGAGTTTTGAAATTAGTGATTGGAGATAGAGAGCAAAAAATAATAAACTTTCGTATGACATATACATATACATATGTGTGAGTGTTAATTAAATTATTGAATAAGACAATACATTAAGTTTGAACGCCACAGAAACCCAAACACCATGGACCTCAAAATGCTTCACAAGAAACAAAAACTTGGCCGGCTTCGGCGTGACAAAACCCGACACACCTACTAAGCCACTAGACCACACACACAACACTCACTCACACGCACGTGCATATTTAAGTACAGATACTCAGACTCGTAAAGGGTGCACAGGCGGCACATGTGTACATATGTATGTACATGTATGTATAGAAAAAACTCGTAGTAACAACAATAACAACAAATAACAATATTAGTGTGAGGAAGCAAAGCAAAAAATTCACTTAGCTGGTTCTAATAAATGTCAACGATAATGTTAAACATTATATATGCACTGACACATACACATGCATACAAACACACACACAGACACACACACGTGTATGTTTATATGCAGTCGACTACACCGGAACAAATCAAGTATTATGTTCTATGAGCATATTGATTATTAATTTTGAAATTGTACCTTAGAGTAATTAATATTACATTAATTATTGGTATGTTTATACTTATGCCGGGCCTCCTTTGCTATCACTTTGTTGTCATTAATATTATCATGTCGGATACCAGCTGATATCTTATATTTGAAAGTTGAAATTCTAAAAGATTTCTGAAATCCTTTACAAGCTTTTAGAGTGTATTTGGAGTACATTGAATGAAGTATGTAATAAATGAACTTGTTGCTTTTGAGGACATTTACTCGAGGTTCGATTAAATTGTGGAATAACTAATTGTATATTTGATTTGTCATTGCATTCAACCCTCAGTCAACAACATGACTGTTCTTTCAGAAAGTATATTTGTGAAACGGATGTTTGCCCCTTATCCTTTTCGTAATTCCAGTGTAAGTATTTCCAACATTTAAAAAAAGTGAGTGTAATTTCCAACATTACAATAACTTGTTTGTCAAAACCAGCCAGCAGCCAGCAGCCAGCTAAACTCTAAAATAGCAGTCATAAGCGCAAATTTCATTACCATTTTCTAAATTTCAGAAAGGATTTGTTCCAAAAACAACCGTTTGCATATCTGCCTTTTAGAAATATTTTCTGCTATAAAGAAATAAATTTCAGATTAATAAAACAATGTTTTTCGAGACAATATTTCTACTTCTCAGGGCGATTTGCTTCTTATGAAGATTTTTTTAAATTCGGAGTATTTGTTTTTTTGAGTGTACTTCAATAAATGATGTTTCTGGTAGATTGTTGGTGTTCATGTTTATGTTGTTGGCCTGAGGCATATGAGTATGAGTATATATATATAAATATATATTTATATATACATATGTATATAGGTGGACACATGGACACTCAAACATAACATATGTATGCATATGAATGACCTTGTCAAGGGTTTTCTCGTGGCTGCTGCTGTTGTTTTTGTTGTTGTTGTTGTTGTTATTGCCAACGTGCGTATATCCCCTTTTGCAAGTTAATTTCACTAGAAATTTTTTGGCACTGCGCACTCTCTTCCTGCAAGTCTAATTTAATTAATTACAGTTGCCGGAGTAGAAGATAACACATGTAAAAATGGAACAAACGACCGCGCAATAAACTGATGTTGGCATATAATCAAAAAATTAAGCTGCTCCTGAGTCCCCTCAAGACATTTCAGAAAGTGGCCTAGTTAGAACTGGGGCTGGAGCTTGGACCTTAACTTGTGATGTTTCACGTGTCGGTGACTAGTTTATGACATTGCCAAGCTGTAGTTGGTGTGTGTGTGTGTATTTGAGTGTGTGGGTGCGGGTGCGGGTGTATGTGTTTTGGGGTTTGGGCTTGGGGTGGAGCTGGCGCAAGGACAGGGGGCTGAGGCTTGGGCCAACCGCTTGGCTTAGCAGCAAACTCATCAATCTAATCCTTAGTTATTTCCGTGACATTTTCTTTGTTGGGCGCTGACGCAGTTGAAGACAAGCGTCGGGCACAATATCCGCACCCATTTAACTCTTACGGGCTTAGGGCGTCGCGACCAACAAGCCAAGGGACAGACGTACACAATGAGACACATTGGAACAGTTTCATTTACATTTGAGTTTACGTCTTCTGAACGAAGAGAAGTCCGTTGTCGTTGTCGTTGTTGTTGCCCTTGCCTTTGGCTTTAGCTTTGCCTTTGCCGTGGCCTGCATTGTTTCCGGTTTTATGTTGCCACCTTGCGAACGTCATATAAAAAGAAAAGATGTCTACTTTGGCCATACACCGTAGACACCACATAGCCGTAGAAATGGGGCGGCAAGCGGCGAGACTTACGCACAGTCTCTGCTGGAAGTAGCCTCAACAATATGAACATGCCGCCGGCTGCCATCGCCAGAGGCGTGAACACCAAACTGGGTTCAATGCCAACGGCATTTGGGCCAGGTTTGGTGCTGGGTTTAGAGTTTAGGGCTTAGGGCCTGGGCCACAAGTGGCATGCCTGATAGTTTGACGTTGACGTTATTCTAAGCCCTAAAGCGAACATTAAAAATTTCCTATTTACATTTTTGCATGTGGTAATCCAATTAAATTATCGTTAAATAATAATACGCAACAACCGGTTGACAAACCTGGATGGGTATCTGAACTTCTAACAGCAATTTTGGGCCAGGGCATATTTCTCTAGCTACATCTTTGAAATTGTGTCTGTTATTACTACGAATTTTGGGTTTAACATCAATAAACAGGCGGACATAACTAAACTGACAGATCTGTTGATGCTGTTTAAGAATATATATACAGTTATGCCATGTACCTGTATATACCTTTGCACAACTTCATTACATCCCACTAAGCCATATACTACTCATATTAATAGGAATGTAATATTGCAATAAATCTATACTCAATGCCTTCGTTAACGGTGTTACAGGTATTAACACTTTTGTATTTTTTTTTGCTGGCCAACAAGAGGGATTAACCCAGACGCCGAGTGGCCCACAAGGCGAATGAGCAACGCTTAGCGATCATGCCTTCCTTCCTTCCTTCCTTTTTCAGCTGATGTCCTTTTCTTTTTTCTTTAGACAGCTAATGCTTGACACACACATTTTGAACGCTCCAACGACTTTACTGTCATGCTTTTTCTATTTCCTTTTTTGTGGGTGTTTTTTCACTTCGCTTCGTTTTTTGAAGGCAACGCATGCATGTAGGCTGAATGGGGAAGTTGTTGTTGACGCCTGTGTGAGGCTTAAAAGCAAAGTTATGTCAGGCTGAACTCAAATGCATTGCATCAATTAAGTGTGGTGCGCACATGTAGACAGTAAAAAGTCATCGGCTGGCAAATGGTCAAGTGGGCACACACATACACACACACACACGCACACACGCACAGACAAAGGCACACACACGGACGCAAAGCTTGGGCCTAAGCTGGAGCTTAGTCTGGACAGGATTACAAGCACACGCCACTCAGCCACTCAATGCAATTGAATTGAAATCCAAATCTGGTCGCATACAAAGTAAAGTCGATACCCGTAACTATTAGGCGGCGGCTGCTCGGTTTGGGTTCTCAGTCAATTTATATGCCAGACCCGACGAAATAGTGCGGTCGCAATCAGCAAATGGCCAACTTAGCAGCAGAGCAGCAAAGGACATCTATACAAACCATATACAAACCATATACAGCGCTATATTTTTATTTTTTGTGGCAACGGGTAAACTCCTCTCTCTCTCTCTCTCTCTCTCTCTCTCTGTCTCTCATTCCGTAACGAAAACAAAGCACGTGCGGAGCCAGTGAACAACCCAACGGCCCAGTTCATTTGGGGCTTTATTGTAGTGTTAGTCCTGGGCCCAAATCTCCCATATAGTAGTTGTGCAGTAGGCTGACTCCCAGCCGTTAAACTCTTGCCACCCATCAATGTATATTGTATTGGGTCATAGTCAATTCAAGATGTGAATTAATCTTACTGCCAATGCGAAAATATTTATAATCTAGCTCGCAAATACAAATAACTTCGACTTCGTTTGAATCCATTCATATGAGTCAACACAACTTAAATAAATGCGATTAATTTTTAAATATTTAAATGTTATTTGTGGTTGAAAAATCGATGTACAAGAAATAGTTCTTGCTGACAGTTGTTTGTCCATCGATATGTGATAACTGATGCATCTGCAACCCAAACTAGCAGGCAACCCTATCAGCCTCAGTTGAAATCTGAATGATTGCAACCACAGCCGCAGCCACAGTGATGACCATCACAGCCACGTCCAGTCCATCACCAGCGATGATGACAACTGATCTCCCTGATGGCATTTGACTAAAGTGCTGAATTTATTGCATTAGAGGACAACAACAACAATAACAACAACGAATTGTGACATTATAGCACCGTTGCGGATTCGAATGTGGTTGTAGCCACAATGCTGATATTGCTGCAACATTTCAAAATGTGGGTGCAACAAATGCAACATAAGTTGCTTTAAGTTGTCCCTAAATCGTAAACTGTAAAAACCATTTTTATATTTAAAAGGAAATCCTTTGAGTTTCATATCTCTGCGAAAAAATGCAAATAACAAAATATTCAATTATTGGTAAAGTCATTTTTATACTCTGATACGGAAGGTATTCCGTCTGCTCACGCAGCACTTTCGACTCCCCTTAATCTAAAGCTTTGAAATACGGAACACATACTGGCGTCAGACAAAGTGTACAAATTGTGGTGCAACGTCTACTAGGAGGCTAGGAAATCGATAGTCGCATATCGACAAAGTCACATATTACAATTTTAAAGCCACAGTCCCCAAAATTCACAAAGGCCAACATCTTTCGCAATTTAAAGCCAAACTTAGAAGGTACATTGCTCGGAACCTCCTTCAAAGATCGGTATTTCTTGGCTACACCCTCCCGGTTCTGAGGCACTTTTATCAGATGGTATTACTTCTGGTATCAGAGAATTTCGCAAATCTGTTGCGCCCGACGTTTACAACTGAGAACGTATGAAAAGTCGTTATTTTGGGATGCTTTTATATATATTTAGCAGTACATTATGAAATAGTTGATGCAATTAATAAGTTTTTAACTTGACATACAAAGCTATCGATCTTAATGGTGTGCGTTTCTTTTAATTGTATGCAGTTGACGCGATCTTAAGTGTGACAGATTTATATATCTGTATCAGTAGATCAAAATACATCTACACCTGAGTCTGATGTATCATTATCTTACATTGGACGAGTTCAAATCTGATTTTGGCTCTTAAGTGCCTGTGGTACTATTTTGTTGTCGTTGCTTGTGCCGCAGAGCAAAAATTTTCAAAAGTTTTATAACTGCCGAAGTTCACCAACTGCAAACCAAATGTACACTCGGAAAAAAATCGTCGCAGATGTTATAAAATCGCCAAAATATTGGGAAATTACACTGAAAATTGGAACATTAGAACCCTGCAAATTAAAACATTTTCTTTGCTGCTGTAAATAATTTCAAAATATACGAAAAAATGTATTAAAATTAGAAAGCCGTGTTTTCAATTTGTCAGCGACATGTATGTCCAAAGTGTATGTGAGCATGTATGTGTTTGTGTATCTATAGCAGGGTGCTTAGACCGTTTACCAGTGGTATTAATGTTTGGTAACTTCTCTGACTTTTTTGTTGTTATTCGCTGTGCGTTCTGTGGGTAAAGTTTTAATAGCATAATTTTTCACATACATATATTCATGTATGTACGTGTGTAGTACTAAAAGCCATGACCGGTCCCAGCCCCTATAACAATAGCCACACAACGAACCTAAATGACACGAATGAAATATTTATAAAAATAGCTGCAAGTGTTTTGATCATCTCTCTCTCTCGCTCTCTCTCTCTCTCTCTTTATGTCTCTTTCTCTTACTGTCCTTGTCTCTCTTTCCTTATGTGTGTGTATGCGTGTGCTTATGTGTCCTCAGGCTTGTGTATAAGTGTGTTTCTGTGCACGCCACAGCGGATTCATTTAACATATACTACAATACTTGGTGACCTTTGACACAACATCTTAATGAAAAGCATTTACATTAAAGCTTATTCTTTTATCTACCCTTTTGACCAACACTAATCGCTATATCCCGTAGCGATTAGTGCTGGTCATAAGGTCAAAACTGTTGTACTTAGTTAAATATGGATACATTGGTGGCAGATGCACCATGTATTTCAGAGTTTGCCCACGAAATGATCTGTCAATGCGAACTAGTCCTTTACTTTTTTTAACCTTAAATTCATATATCGGACCCCACCGGATCAGATCGTTAAATTATATGCTTCACATAGGAAGGATCGAATGAAAAACCAAACATAACCGAACCAAACTCACTCGTTATGCGTTTTATTAAGCTTCTCACATTTGGGCTCTTCAATATATATGTATATGTATATATAACAATATACTATGTATTCAATATACTTTATTATTTTACTTGTATAGGAATAATCAGTCGTTCCTCTTTTCATAATGATCCGGTATGCGAGGGTATATAAATTTCGGTCTAGCAAATCGAACAGTTTTTTCATGTTCAAATATTTGTTTGTGCATTTTGCGTCAACAGGGAATAACTTCTGTCTGTATGTACAAAAGCACTTGCATGTGTGTGTGTGTGTGTGTGTGTGTGTGTGTGTGTATGTGTCTAACTTTTGGGAATGCCCTTGGTATGTAGTTATTCCCAAACTACTGTTTAGAGCATCAAAGTAGCAGCTTTCGGACGGTCAATTCGGGTTAAAGTACAAAGTAAAATAATTTTTGCGTGGTTTTCATCAATTTGGCCGTCTAACCCGAGTCCCCTCCCCCCTTCTCTTGGGATCGACCACGGGCAATCTACGGCGCCCATCAGTCACTCCTATTCGGTCATATTTTTATTTGTTCGTTATTCAAATTCTGGTTATTTGGGCTGTTGTAACTCATTTGGGGCAATTGTCATTCCATTCCCGTCCATGCCATTTCATTTCTCTCCATCCTTCTTCCACGGTGAATTTGCTTTGAGTTCCGCTTAATAAATTTCATTTCATCCGTCCGCTGTTGTAAGTTTTTATTTATTGGCGCCTTCGCCTTTCCTAATCTATTTTTGTACGCTTTTCAGTCCATCAAACTGCGAGAGATAATGCCAGATTGAATCTGATATAGTAACAATTACTGAAATACTCAATTTTAAAGCTGCCAGTAAAAAACATATGATCATCATACAATAGCAACCCGATTTGATTTCAAATCGATTTTATTGAGTCAAATATGTACAGATGAAATTATTACATTATTTTTGTTTGCACTGCGGTTAAATGAATCCATTAAATAATTGAAGGTACGAATTTAATAATATGTATATAATAATGTATACATAAAATATTGTAAAATTGAAACACAATAAATTTAGATTATTATTTTAAAGTGAAATACTATCGCCTAAGTCGATTTCTTCATTAAATGCAGCTTTTGGCAGCCATTTGATGCAAATTGAGCGCTCTGGTGCACAAAGTCAGTGGCACAATGCCTCATTAAAATCTATAAATGTGGGCAATTAGCAGGGCTAATTAAACATGAATAAATAAAATGTAACACCAACAACTACACACATCCGTGTATGTGTGAGTGTGCGAGTGTGCGAGTGTGCGGGTGTGCGGGAGTGTGTGTACCCAAATATTGTCTATGATTTGACAGTTCCTAGTTTATTTTATGCAATTTGCTTATGTAAATTATATTTGCGTAATTTCGTGCATTTTGCAAGGTATTGTCCCACCTTTGCATATGAATACAAGTGAATAAATTCCTGCAGAATTGTGAATGCGAATTGTGCATGGGTGAGTGTGTGAGTGTGTGCTAAATTATGCGCCATGCTGTGAATACAATTAAAATTGCGGTGTGTTTATTCAAGCGATTGCCTACTACTTTCACGTGTGTTGTTGTTGTTGTTGTTGTTGTTGTTGTTGTTGTTGTTTGCACATGAAGCTTAATGAATTCCATGTGGTGATTCACCAGTAAGTATATATTTATGTAATATATTTGCGCACATTTCGCACACATACAGAATCGTCATTTTTCACAAAACATGTGAAAAGCAGCGAAATAAATTGACTCCGAATTTGCGATGTGTAAATTTTATAAAATGTGATTTGAATATATATTTCAATACTATTTCTACATTATTGCAAGGCTTTCATTGAAAGGGAAAAAACACTTTATTCTTGTTTACAGATTTCACATATTTAAGTTTATTAATATGTATACAGAATTCAATTAAGTACATATTAGCTTCGAGTCTATTGATTTGCTAATTTGTTTATTTAAATGACATGAGACATGTTGTACATATTGCTGGCAGTTGTATTGATCAACTTTTTCATATTACACATTTCATTGCCCATCGCGGTTATGGCAAACTTAATTTGAATTGCTTGATTCACACTGGAATTTATTAAGAGGCCTTTCACTATACTCCTTCGAGTGTCATTAATTCGCAATTCCATATTCGGAATGGGTATTAAAATGCATTTTTGGTCAACAATTGACAGCACGTTTGGGCATATAAGAGGCACAAAGTGACACAGGACACATGCGACTGCCAGTTACCCCGGATACGTTCTTAAAAAGTCCTTGCAGTTGAGATGAAAAGTTCCGAAGGTGCCTGCAGCCACAGCTGGCGCAATGTCACATATGGAATAATGTTGATTTTGGCCCAATGTGCTGGCAGGTTGGCAGCGGGGGGCAGAGAAAAAGTCAGTGGCAGCTGCAACTTGGCATCGCCTACTCGGACATTTAGACAGCTCGGACAGTTACCGCAAAGCATTTTAGGCGAAATTGAAAAACTAGCTGAAGCAGAAAAGAAATAACATTGGCAACAACAAGTCGCACATTGGAATTTCTCTTCACAACTGCACTTTGACATTGGGCTTATGCAACTGAAGAGAGCGAGAGACACGGAGAGAAGAATTTTGAATAGTGAATACTAACCAGGGTGTGCTGTGTGTGTATGCGTCTGTTTGGGGCCAAGGTGTTGCATTGGTGGACACTGATGACAGCTGTAGCATTTGTCAATGACAGTCGGCTAACCAGCCCAGCTTCACGCACAGTGGTCTCTCACGTAAAACTGTCCATACTTTATTTGAAAAAAAGAGAAAATAATAATAATAATTATAATGAAAATTGGGGGGCTTACTAGTTCCTCATTAGCTCTTATGCACGTAGCACTAACAAAAAAAATCAATAAATAAAATGATTAAATGTTTCTAGCTTGGCTGTGCTTTCATCATGCATGATCTGATTTGAAGCACCCTACTTTGTGCTGCGATGCAAATTTTCAGTTATCTGATGCACACAATTTCAAGGGTTACTCTTTAGTGCTTGAGCCAAAGGCACTCAATCACAAATGGCTGACAACGGCGAACTCAATTGTTGCAATTACAAAACGAATGTCAATTGATTGCCACTTACCACGCACGACCTCTCGAATCCGGCCCTTGGGCATTGCTAAAGACAACCTTCAGCCAGCAATCGAAGAGCAAAGCCGAGTTGAGCACTCGAATGAAAGGCGTCAATTGTCAATTGAGTCTGAACCGACTTGGTCCACTCGCTGATTTCCAAAACACAGTAATCGAGAATTGCTCGGAGATGAGCAGCGCTTATCAGGATTTACTTGAGTGTGAAGAGAATCATTTTGAAGTTGCTCAAATTTTCAGAAACGACGCACCTATGAATAAGGTAATGAAAGCTTGACAATGAGGGCTGCAACTGTATATCCGAATACATACCTATGTATGTGCATATGGGCGTTCAACGCAACCCGTTAAAACTAAGCTTCAAAGTTGTATATACAATAATCAATTGGTCAATGGAACTGTTTTCAAAAGGAGTTGCCATTTTCAAGATACTTTCAAATACAAGTAAATCGAATCATTTTGTCCAATTATTTTTTGGGTTTTGCAGTTATATTTTGGGAATTCGTGAGTTGCGTTTATCGAGCAGTTTCTGTATAATTTTGTGCGTCTGCAAAATACGTCTGCTAAAAATTCATTAGAATTACAAACATTTTTTAACCACACATGTGCATAACAGTTTTTGGCAGTTTTCGAAATGGCTTATACATAACTGTGTGTTCAGTGGTCCAGAGCTTAGCTCCAGATTCACCGCATATTTCTGTGCCATACGGTGCGTATACTCACTGTGCGCTTGGCTGCCCTCTATTTTGTCCAACAACAACCTCGGCAACAAGAGCAGTTCGCAGTCTCAAGTGGGCTGCGTTTACTTCGCATGATTTGAGCGCAAACGCAGTAATTTATTTGCCTTCAATCAAACGTGAAATTGTTTGGTGCATTAAGTGCCACACTCAAACAATCGCCCGTAATACTAATATCCACCCCCTACACCCCTACACCCCCACACATTCCTCCCGCTCGTTCATATCTTCATCAAATATTGACATATTGACGGCACCGCCACGTAAGCTCAACTATATAATAACTCAAAATCAATTGCATGCAACAAAAGCAAATTAAGCAACAACCAAAACTTTGCAATACTCACAATACACGTAGTCTGCTAACTGGTTAAAAACATACAACATAAATATATATTTCATATTATCTAAATGGCCATGTCCGTCTATCCGTCCGTCATATTTTTTCGCTTATATGCACAGAACTCTCTCAATTTTAAAGCTATCTTGACTTAACTTGACGTCTGTATGTCCGTACTTTCGTGTCGGTCATTTATGACCAGCTAGGTGACTGGACCTAATCACCATATTATAAAGTCGTTATAGAAACAGTCATTCACAAAATTTGTTCTTCTCTTTCTTACATTTGGTAATTAAGAACATCTTCATCGGACCACAACATCATTAAGCTGCAATTGGAGCAATCGGTCAAAAGATTAGCTTTAAGTTGAGGAATCGAGATATGCGTAGAATATTCTACATTTACATTGAAACAAATTGAGCTTAAATAAAATTACTTTAACTCGTAAAAAAAAAAAAACGAAATCTGCACAAAAATTTAAATGTCAGCCGATCTTCGGCTTGCCTAAGATACCCGGAAAACTATATTGATTATTTAGTAGCCTTGTACGTATGAAACAATATAATTCGTGATTATATACTCTCCATTATAGCGCTGAACACTTCACAACAAACTTGGAATACTCTCTCTGGCTGGGAATAGAAGCAAGAAGAAGAATAGGGTCAGAGCATTTGCGGCAAATCTTTCTTTGATTTAAATTTGTCTTCAAATGCCACATGGTAGATGAGTATGAGTTTGAGTATGTATATGTGAAATTGAGCAAAGTCGCCATAAAATCAGCTAGCCTCTCGGCCAGCCCATATATCAAGCCTAAGAAGCGTTAAGCAATAACAACAACAATAACTAGAAAAATGAGAAGCCATTACAATTACGCAAAGGACGAGAGACGAGTGCGTAGGCAGAAAGAGCAGAAGCAACCAAAGCTAGCTGACTCGATGAAAATTCGATGACAATTAATCACAGTTAGGCGCGAGGCGTGAAAATGGCTATGGGAAAAGTAGCACCAACAACAATAATACGACAAAGGCCATGGGTAGGCGGCATAAATACATAAGCGTCAGCAAATTATAAATTAATTCAAACGCATTTAATGAAGAAAAACGCCAGAGCCAACAACAGAGCAAACAAACCAAAGCAGCACCAAAGGAGATATGGCCACAACGACGGCCACGGCCACGGCCACGGCCAGGGACGCCGACTTCAACTCGAGAAAAATGCAAATGCGACGCCAAAACTAAACACAGAAACTCAGGCAGACGTTTGAATTAAATAAATGAAATACATAAATAAAAACAGATGAGCCGTCGTCGAGCTGAAAGCTGAGCGCTGTGTGCCTCAAGCAAGCAACCGCAAGGCCATCCGCCAAACGAAGCCCAACCCAACCACCCAGCAATCCAAAAACGAAAAGCAGAAAAGCGACCAAAAAAGCACATTAAACAACAACACCCCAGCAATTAATCAGTGAAATTGCACAAGAGCTGAAGGCGACAACGACGACAACGACGACAACACACGCCTCAAGGGCGCTAAGGCCGCCCAAAATTAGGCAACGCAAACTGCAGAATATTAATTAAACGATTTTCCATATGACTAAATCAATTCTGGAGCCGTTCAAAACAATTATACGAGTATGTCCCTTTGCCCCATAAATCGTACAACTATCAAATGTAGCCAATTAGAGTAGGTAGCACTGCCGATTAGTAAATACCCTATGTACAGCATGGTATGAGTGTATGCATGTCTACATAAAGCTTTCAATACTCATCAAAAATTAAATATAATATTAAAAGTGTTATTTAAGGAATACATTTACACATACATATATCTAAAGTATATATCCAATAAATGAATTGAAAATATGATTTTAAGCTTAAACCTCTGAGATTCCCTTCCCCAGCTTTGTGCAGCCTTAATGTCCTTTCTTTCATACATTTGACTTGTAGATTCCCAAATATAAATGCATTTATGAAAGACTTGCAGATCAAGCACTTGAACGTGCTTAACTTAATATTTGAACTGATTTCTTGCAAACTTTTAAACATATTTCACTTTACAAATGCAATACGGGTTATTTATTTAATGGATTATTTTATTATCATTAATAAACGTCAAGCAAATTACAAGCGAGAATAATTAAATTTCCTTGAATAATAGCTATTTAAATGCAAGAAGTGAAAGTTTTTTGGTGGAGAGTGCTCAAATATCAAATACCCTGCACACCAGTTTTCACCAGCATTGATCAAACAACCCTTTTTAATACGTACAGACAAATCAAAGTGATTGACTAGAAAATATTCTGTTTACCTATGTTGAAGTATACGAATTTGTAAATATAATTTGATTTCTCAATACTTAATTACAATTTATAGATACACTAATATTTAGCGGGGATCAGACCAATATCTGCATAATATACAAATTTAAACTCAAGTGCAGATTCCTCAAGCGCCATTTTTATGTGTACAGGGTATTAAAGCAATTTTGGGTTTTCGAAATGAATTGCAAGAATTAAACAATTTGGCAATAACAAAAAGTTGTTCGACAAACAAAATGCTGACGTTGAGTTTATAAACCAAAAGTTCCACCGCTCAATGGTAATGGGGAAATGTGGAAATGGGAAATCATAATGAAAACGCGAATTTATGTGTGTTTGTAACCTTTGGACAGAATAACGTAACGCGCTGAGTTGTGGTCGTAAATCTATCTACAAACATTCAACTGATTTGAAACAAGTTGCTGGTGTGAAGCAGGCAAACCCATAGATTTATGATGCGCAAAGGGGAATGGGCCCATTGCCACATTTGGAGAGTAAAAATGTTTGTCAGTGTGTCAGTGTGGCTGGCAGTAAGTTTTTACGGTTGCCGATTGCTGTCAGTTTCAGTTTTTGGCCAAACATTTCTCTAGTTGTTGGACTGTTAACATAGTCAGCTAAACAAAAAAAGACAGCCCCGAGCCAGGATCGAGTATTCATTCAGGTCCAACGCCTTTCCGTTTGGCCAATGTTCAAATAAGCCTCAACATTGACAACGACGTGCGAAAGCCGCAAGAAATGCCTTAAATTGTTGCCACATGCCTACTTTGCCTTGACCGGCTGCATTCGTAATTGCCAAGCGAAAAAAA
Organism: Drosophila cognata; assembly: GCA_035041535.1. Lineage (NCBI taxonomy): Eukaryota > Metazoa > Arthropoda > Insecta > Diptera > Drosophilidae > Drosophila > Drosophila cognata. Next base: position 423,414 of record JAWNLC010000242.1, read on the forward strand.
AACAAGCTCCATAATTGAATAGCACTCATTAATCTACATTTCACAGTTCACAGTTCACTTCAGGCACAAATTGGCTTGCTTGCATGAATTGCATTATGGCCTCGTAAATGTACAGCTAGCGGCTAGGTTATTGGGGAGCGAGCCAGCCAGCAATAAGGAAGTACTTGTGTCCAGCCTCCAGTCGACTCAGGTGTAAAAACATTGCAACATTTCCTTCCCATTCAATTAAATTTATCAACGCAAATTGCAACGCAATTGCAATGCATCCTATGAATATATGGATTGCCCTCACGGAGCTGCGCACATATAAAAAGAGGGCGGCTTTGCAACTTGGTAATATATATATATGCCCATATAATACTCCATAAGTCGGGAATATGTCAAAAGTGTTCAGTATGCGCCAATGTGTGAAACAAAATCGCCTTAAATTTTAGAAAATCGCCATTAAACTAGAAAGTGTTTCTTGTTTCAAGAGATTTTCATTTACAAATATGCATTTTATATGTACATATATTTCTTAATAATAGAATATGATTTTAAAAATAGAAGCGTTAACCATTATTTTTCGAAAAATCATTTCCAAAGTATGACAATTTAATTAAATTCAGGAAGTTTTATTTTCTGAGTATAAGTTGGGAAATAAATTGAAGGTTACGAAAGATAACACTTTTCAGTTTATACGAATTTTGCAGACTACCCATGAATGATCTCAACGTACATACATGCATGTATGTATGTAATAGAAGCGTTCTCTTTGCATGAGATTAAAGCAATATATTTTTGCGAAATTGTTGCTGCCAGCAAAAGTAATAAAGACAGAGTTTCGTCAGGCTAAAAGCGATGGCAACAGATAGGAATTAATGAATGGAAACAATTAAAATATTATTGAGCTGTCCGTTGCACATGAATAGCCTTAAGCAAATGTTAAGCAAATTACTCCAAATAAAGAAAAATATGCATGTAAATATATTTTATGTGATGTATGTATGTAAATAGAGCGTGTAGGAAAAAAGCTTTGGCAATATGCACAAATAAACGTAAGTTGCATTCAATAGATTAACCGGATTAATTCAAATAATGGTCTAACATCAACTATCCGGGTTTGAAAAGTAAAATTAAATTATAATAGTTCTAAATGTTGTGTTTCCACTAATTGGCATTGGCAAGTCTCTGTATACACATATGTACATGCGGACAGCAATAATACTCTTACAAACTGAGTAGACAAATTCGCAGGATTAGTGCAATTTTAATACATCAAATACTTAATTTATAAATTGTAAAAACTAGTTTCCGCTTCATTGTGTAATGGAAACTAACTTTTGAACTAACTTTCTGTCATCTTTGTGTCAAATGTAGTTGCTGAAAAACGTGCTGCAAAATGTGTTTTATGTCGTTGCTGGAATACTTTTTGCTGCTTTTCGTCTATTTTCTTGTATTTTTGTGAAGCTCTTGCCTAAGTTAGCCGTTCTTTCTTCTTGTGGAGTTTAGCTTGATTTGAGCTGTGACCAAAGCATCTGTATTAGTGCGCTTAAGTGTGTATTGATGCACTCTGAACACCTACCTAGACTTTTTCTCTTTCTCTCTGTCTCTCTCTCTCTCTCTCTCTCTATCTCTATCTCTCACTCTATATTTGTGACTTCTGTCTGCATGTGCAATTGTCACATGGGTGCTGTGGCTGATGTTGTTATTGTGCTCGTAGTTGCTGGTAAGTTCGGCAATACCACTAATTTATGCGCATTCAGTTTAAATTGCAAATGCGTGCGATGTGGGCGCCACCCGGACTGTTGGTGGCTTGAGTGGATGGGTGTTTGGATGTTTGGATGGGTGGGGGGGTTTGGATGGTTTGGATGGTTTGGATGGTTGGGATGGTTTGGTTCATTGCATGCCGTAACAGGCATCCACCAATTTGGGCATTTTGTGCTTTTGGCTTAGGTGTGGAACGGAGTCTGCAATTGGGGCCAGTTGTCTGCAATCACGCAGACACACACAGGCATAAGCGCTAGAGTTGGTCTTTATTGTTCAATTCAGTCAACTAGTTCAGTACTTGGTTTAGTACCGAACGAGCCATAGTTTCATTTAAGTAGCTCAAACAATAATTTCGCATTTCAATAGTCTTCACTGAACAAATAATTTTCCAGTTTTAGTATCAATCGCTTCAACTAATGAACGATAAGCGAGCCTACAAGCTGAACAAATCGAATGATGATTTAAGAACATACAAGTATAGCTTGAAGAATTGAACTTGGCCTGAACGATTCGGTGCAACACTAACCTTGAGATCATACATATGCACATATGTATGTATAAATGTATGTGCCGAAAATCCATTTCATGTTTATTGTATTGCATATTGCTGTTTTCGTTATCGTCGTTGTCGTTGTCGTTGTCGTTGTCATTGTCATTGTCGTTGTCAGCCTAGTCAGGCATATGCATCGAAATATTCTATACATACATGTATGTATTTGCTCGTCTCACTTGCGCTCAGGGCACAGTACGTGCCCATTGAAATGCAAATGCAATACACATGTCTCAGCAACACACACTACTTTCCCCATTCTAAAACACAGCAAACATGCTGCATGAGTGTTGACTTTTAAAATAAAACAATTTTTTTTGTTTGAATTCACTTGCTCCCCGCCCAGGCCAAACGGTCAGAGTAAGTAATTACATCAACTAATTGCTTTTTTGTCTATATCAATGTCCTTGTTTGTGTCCTTGTTGCACACGTAATACGTGCATCAAATTAAAGCCAAGCTATATATATAATATACATATATATATATATATATATATATGTATATAGCATTCTTGCGTTATTCTGTTACTCTGCTTTGCTCTACACCCGCATTGCTAGATTTAACAAGTAAGAACGGCTGGATTGCCCATAGATAGATAGATATACATATATAGATACACTCGATACACACTTCAATTTCTTTTTCTAGCCGATTAACATGAAAATGAAAACAGGATTTTCATTTAATAGTGCAACAATTGCAATTGCTTGAGCTTTATTTTTTGCCATTCTACACTTTATACAATTATAATGTAAACTTTATTTGAATTCACATTTTGTGCCAGTCCAAAAGGATTTATTGCTCAGTTCAAAATTAAAAGCGGTTTTTGATAGGTTACAGTGAAGAAATCTTTATAAGGCTCTTGTCCAGAATAATGAATGAAGAAATGAAACAAAGGGATGCCCAAGGTATAATACCCACGAAAAGTCTTTAATACAATCAATAATTCAGCAATATAATATACAAATTAAAAATGACTTTAAATTAACAGGAAATGTACCATTGTCCCAACGCTTGCGCTGGGGTACTGAGTACTGTTCTTTGGGACGGATATGAGAAACTGATTACCAATATTTGTTTCGTCTTGTTTCCGTCTCGTGATATATGTCAATTGCGAAGCAAATTGAGCAAGTGGGGCGAACAATTGATGAAACGCATATCCTCTTCCAGGATATGCCACCAAAGGCACATTTTTCTTGTCCAAAGTCGTGACAGTTGCTGCATAGGCGTTCTGAACTGAAAAAAACTGGATTTAAGAAATTTAATGCAAAACAAGACAAAACGTTACAGTCGGGCGTAACCGACTGCGAAATACTATGATAGCATACGTAATGCCAGCTGATGACAGGTAGCACAGATCAGGGACCCACCCTGGTGTAGCCAAGAATTACTGTCCAAGTTTCTCTTTCAAATTGAGGTAAATATAAGCTAGTTACCTTCCTTCGAAATTTGGTAACTGTAGCTCTTAAATTACTGGAGATATGGGATTTTGAAAATTTTTGGGTGGGGAAGTGGGCGTGCCTGAACAAAATTATGGAGAAAGTTCCTAATCATCTTCCTTCTTAGTTTGGTAACTGTAGCTTTTAAACTGCGGGAGATATGGGCTTCTGAGAATTTTGGAGGCTTTTATCGGTTTTGGGGCGGGAGTGGGCGTGGTCCATAATATTCTGATCTTTTCCGGATTTCTGAAGAGTGTTACTAGCAATATACACTTCAAATTTGGTGGCTCTACCATTCAAATTGTGTGAAATATATGGTCTTACCGATACAGGTATATTGCATTAGGGAGTCGAAGTGGGCAGTAAGATACCTTCAAAATTTTGTGACTCTAGCTTACAAACTGTGGAAGATATGCCTATTTCAAATTGCTAGTGCCGACGCTCCTGGGGGCGGCGGGTGTGGGCGTGGTCCAAAAATGTATATGCTGATCCTTGGAGAAGGCTACCACAAAGTTACTTTCTAAGTCTGGTGACTCTATCTTTAAAATTGAGGGAGGTACGCGGACTTATCGATTTATACTATCCGAAATATCGGAATTGGCGATTATGGGCGTATGTGTGGGCGTGGCCGTAAAAAAAATTGGTTATCGGTTAATAAAGGCGGCTACCAGTAATGTATCATCCAAATTTGACATTCAAAGACTGCGGAAGATACAACAATTTAAGAATTGTAGGGTCGGGGGCCTGGCAGCAGAGGAGGTGGGCGTGGCATACCCCAAACTTTGAAGGATATCTCCAGTAACCTACCAACCAAATTTTGGGTCTGAAGCCTTAAAATTGTGGGAGATGTGACTGTATCGATTTGCGAAAATCGATTTTATCGATTTCCTAGCCACTAGTGGATGTAGCACTTCAAACTCCATGTAGACACAGACAGACAGCATGACAGACATTGCACAAAACAAATATACTATGGCACCTTCGGTATCAAAGTATAAAAAATGTCTTAAAATATTTTTTTTTTTCGGAAATATATTTCTTAATCATTGAAACTATTTGTAAGAAGAATGAGTGAAAATCAAATTGTCTGCATTGAAAAACTATCCAAAATGTTCATTTATGCGAAATCCCAAAATAGTAATCTTTAATACTAATATTTTTTCTACATTTTTAAAAACTAAAAAAATAAAGAAAGAATAACGCTGGTTTTCAGAAAAACCCCACCTTTCGCTTTGGAAATATGCTCTCTGAATAAAAGGGGATTTTTTGATGCCAACCGAATCAGATTTCTATATCATACAGCTATCAAAGGAACAATCGGACGAAATATGAGTTTTTGCTGGAGAACTTTTTGTATACCACGATTATTAGGCACACAACACTTGGATATCCGCGTGTTTGTTCTGTTGATCCCATATTGATGTTGTGCTTCATTTTTGACAGGGAGCCGCAGGGAACCTGTTGCATCTCATGTTTCAGCCGCACAGAAGAAAGCATTTTCATGAAACTCTTACAATATCCACAGTTTCCTGTGGTAAAGTCTGTCTTACGTGTTAAATCTAGCAATTCGCGTGTAGAGCGAATCACACTCACAGAATAATGTTGCCGACAGTTCTTATATTGTTAGCATAGTTGGCACAGGTACAACTATCAATTGAGATTTTTGTTGTCACGTTTAGAAGCGGACAGTACTGGGCGTTGCAACAACAACGATTTTCTACTATGCATTTCAATTCGCATAAAAATGTATACATACAGTTCACAACTTGAGATCCGCAGTCCCACAGTTCCCACCAAACTCATGGCACACTCAAAAATCACGAACATTTTTGTTATCCACCGTTTAAGAAACATAGTTACCAAATATGAAAGGACGAAAAATAGATTATTACGCAGTCGGTTCAAAATTCTTCGGATGACAGAGAAACAAAGGCCTCGTATTGCTTACACAAGTACAGCTCAAGTGTAAATGTGCTAACCAAACATGCCCGCTCATCAATTTGTCAAGTCCAGTCAAAAAAAAATGAAATTGGTAGAAGAAAAGCATTGCCTGCCTTCCAGGAACAGTGTCCTTTCAGACGTTTGCCACATGGTGCCCCAGCAGAAGAAGCGCATGTGCGTTGATGAGCACATTAGCCAGGCAATGACATAACTATGACACAATAAGTCCCATCATCGCATACCACATGCTGGCACGAATATGGCTGAGTATCCTCGCCAGTTCACACTAGCCAGCAGATGCTCTCCGAATCGGTTAATTTGTGCTATTTGTAGTAGCACTTTAACACAGTAACTTCTTGATCAAGTGTACCTAATAAATACCAGTCATGAGTTTCTTTTCCTGCCTGCCCTTAAATAGTTAAATTTAAGGCGGGACTTCAGTTGCCAAATTGCCTATAACAACTAATTCAAGGATACAGTGTAATGAAAATAATTATTCAAATTTAAGTTAGATAACTATTTGTATACCATATGAATGAGTAAGCTTAGATACCATCGCAGTTCCTATCTCAAAAGATAAGTTTTGCCAAGCGCTAAGAATATGTGCGACTTGGGGAAACGAATTTCTAATTTGCACTCGGCAAACTTTGAAAAGTTCTGCAGCGGCTGATTAAGAATTTGTGGCTTGTGCATAATTATCTGTATTATAGTTAATGAACTCGTAGTGTGAGAGCATCGTAACATAGTAACACACACATCAAATTTAAAAAGGAGGCAACTACAAAAAAAGGAGCAGCTATCAAAGTAACCATTGACGCACATATTTCAGGAAATTTCAATCTCAACTTTTCGGCAGCCAATTGCCAAAATTGCAAATTGAATGCCACTTCAGATGAGCAGTTAGCATAAATTTTGGTCTGCCCCAAGTGGCAATCAAACTTCATTGCCTGGCATGGGCTGCATGGGCTTGATTAATAGCCACACATAAATCTGCGACGGGATGCCAGCCAGGTAAGTAAGTAACTTGCATAAGTAAGGCATTTTGGCCACTCTCCAACCAGTCGGCAACTTGGTCTGGCCGCACGCTAATGACCCAGCGAGCACGGTGTAAAATGATGGCACGTCCAAGTCCGCTCATGTCCGTTCGTGTCCGTTCATGTCCGTTCATGTCATGTCTGCTCTGTTACGCGATCACGCCTGTCATTTTTGTTTAGCCTCGCCATCGTGCAACAAATGACAGTCATAAGTCTGCCGTCGTCCGCAGTCAGCTCTAGTCAGCGCGGCCCTTTATCCCGGACCAGGAACTTCAATGTATAGCAAATTACCACACATACACAAACACACGCACACACACACACACACACACACACACACACAGACACACACACACTGACAAAATTAGATGAAAAACCAATGCCCTCGATAAAAGTCAATTAAAAATGACTTATGCTATTGTTATTGTATCCTGCCAGCACAGATTTTTACATGGCCAACTCGAGCCTCGAGCTGCCCACTAATAAATTTGTATGCACATACATATGTATATGTATACATGTCCTACACCCTCCTCTCCTCTCCTCTATACACAAACTCGCCGCCTCCAATAGCCCTACACCAATCCAATCAATGGTATATGGCAGATGCCTTTTTATCTATCCAAAACTAAATGCTTTCAAATAGCTTTTTGGACAGCTTTGGCTGCCTCTTGCGGCACAAACTTTCAATTGGGTGGCATGTAGCCTTAGTTACTTTCTTACTTAGCAAGAAGCCTTTTCTTCTTCAACCAGACCTTTAAGTGCGATTCATCGAATTTTTATGGAAAGCTCTAAAATTCTGTTCTCAAATGCCCGAATCAGAAATACCTTAATATGTTAGTAATTGCCAACCGAGTGTAATGATGTCTAATCAAAATCAATTAATTAAACTTTAGATACATATTTGCTAGTATGAGTACTTTATAGCTACTCTACATAATCTCTCATATTTTATAGATTTGGTTTGGAGAAACTTACTCCAATGCGACCTATATAACTACCCTAGTTACACCATTGTAGACAGCCTTATAGTTTTGTCTTGACGTCTCCGATCTGATAAGGTATTTATATTCCCATGACTGTCCGTCGGTTTCTATGAAAACTGGTCAGCCATTAAGCTTGATAAAACTATCCGTCTTTTTAGGGTGTGTAATCTTCTGTGTGCCTAAGATGTGCAATCTCTCTTGGTTTCATTTTCTCGATTTTCTCAATAGCCCTTATATAAAATACGATCCAGCATTTTTTATTTGATTAGTATTTTTTCTCCTTTTATATGCGCTGCTTTCACCGTGTCAAGGGCCATCAAATGAAAATTGTTTATAGTGCTGCGCTCTTGCCGTACTCGTAAGTTAATGCATTTTCCATTCTGGATTGTATTTATTACTTGAAGAGTAGTCAGCATTGCCAAGCATTCCATATACCCATGTATATCCATATTCACATCACTTACTATATTGGGAAGCGGCAACGATTATTATATCTACAAATATCTTTCTCATCTCCATCGCCAGACAGATAGTTCTTCCATTGATGTTTGATGGAATTCAATTCGACAGCTTTGAAGTTTCAATCAATAATGTATTGGTTCTGGTTAATGGTTCTAAATTCCATAATGTTAATTTCGAATAACGTTTCTGGTTTCTGGTTTCAGCGTATTTTAGTCAAGTAGTAGCTAATTATAAATTTGTATTTCCACAGTTTATTTGAGTGATGATTTATCATTGCCAGACGATAGTTTTGATAATATCCATTGAATGAATCGCATGTAAAATGTGCAATGACCAAAAGCGCAGCGATAACAACATTGATTATCTATGCATGCAGCTTTCTTGCTTTCTGTATTATTATTTTTGTTGTTATTGTGGATGGTGTATTCCTGCCGCTTCACTGGGTGTCAATTAGGTGGCTTCAATAGCATCTATGTATATCGAATATTCGATCGCTTGCTGAACTGTTGCTGTTGCTGTTGCTGCTGCTGCACTTAATGCGCATTAATTGCGCATAATTAAATTTCAACAATTTTATTATGCACTTTACAGCCTGACGCGTTTCGATGCTCAACATTAAAATCAGATTACAGCCCACGGACAACATATTGAACAACATGACCAACAGCATGACAATAAGCGCTGGGAGTAGGGAGTAACAGGGTACAGGGTGTGGTTGGAGGGTTAAGGATGTGGAAAAGTGGGATTTGGAAGAGGCGTTTCAAATAGATGGCGCAGCAGTCAAGCATCATTTGGGTATCCGAACTCCCAGTCCATCCCCCCACCATTTTTTACGCACAACCTGACTCTCGCCCCGGAGTCTTAGTCATGCTCATGTTCTGGGGCGCCATTGTTTGCATTCAAGTTAAGCGGGTTGTGGGGCTGTGGGCTGTGGGGTGTGGGGTGTGAATATAGACAGGCCAGTGTATGAAAGTTGCACACCGCGGATTAATGGTCAAACTACAGAAAGGCAAGGCGAATGAACAACAACAACAATAACAACAATTTGATTGAATGAACTTTGGTCGGTTTAGTCATGGCCACTTAAAGTTAATGCGCATTTGCCGTCTTAGCGCATTCATATTTTGTTTATTTTAATTGGACTATTTATTTTGCACCCTTACTGTACCCCCTACTGTACCCCCTATTGTACCCCCTGCCCGTCAGTTTTGATCAATCATTTAAGAGCAATGCGTCAGTGTTGCTCTCATTGCTCGTATTTTCCAATGCAGTTAAATTCTGCATGAATATTTAATATCATTTAAATGCTGCTTAAATGACATAAAGCTTAGCAACAAACCAACAGCGCTGCACTCATGCAAAAATTGCATTTTATTGAAGCGTATTTGCTGTCATGTGCGAGTGCACTCAAACACCCCAATTACTTGATATAATAAATCAAAAACAAATAGAAACTGCATATGACAAAAATCAGTGTTCAATCTTATGTACATACATCGTTAACTCCTTAATAGAGGGAGATCAAATAAAAAATATATGTGGCTGGAGAAATTAACAATAACTCTCAATGGGCGTGCTCGAGATTTATGATTATTTGATTAATAAGAGAAAAACATACATACATATATGTTTTAAGCAAATAATAACTTATACATAAGGTACGCCAAAGATTTTATACGCTCTCAGACCAGAGTCAGTCTGCCATAAATTATTATTCACTCTGCATTTTTAAATATTGAGCGATTATTCGTATGAAGGCTGTATGTTATAATTATCCGATTCTATTCTAATTAAGCTCGTTTCAACTAAGGCTGTGAAGAAAAAGAAAATTAATTCATCAATTAATTAAGGCAATTACAGCGATAAGGCAGCCTTCTTCTTAAGGCAGTTAGATGTCTCCCAGATAAGAACTAATGATTTAAGAAGGCGATTAACGCGCTGAGGCTGCCACAGAATATGCAACAGTTTCCCCGCGGCAAACTGTGGACAGCCCCTTGCAAATCAGGACGCAAGCACTTAAGGCACAGCAAAACACACAATCAGATGTCCAATTGATTGAATCATAATCAGCTTGTTAAACAAGAAAGTTGTCATTCGAAAACAGAGTGACATGGCTATGCTGACTTGGCCAGTGATGCTGATCAACAATATAGATTGCTTAGGGGTCCTCTAATAAGCCACACAACAATATTAGATTACCCATTGCAAGCATATAATAATGCTTTTAGGGAATCCAGCGCGACTTAATTCTAAGTTCGTCTAAGCATCGTTAACAATGCGATCATCAACCGAATGCACTTTAAAGTGAAATCAAGCACTGGCACGAGCCCAACAAATGTGTAGCATGCGATAAAAAAAAATCGAATTTGTGGGAAATTTTCTCTCCTGTTCGTGTGAGTAAAAAGTACCAAGCACAAACTGATTGTCTTGTTCAGCAATAACAAAGAGAGAGAAAGAGAGCCGCAAGCGTGCTAGAGTGTGGCAGAGATAGATAGATAGATAGAGAGAAAGAGAGAGAGAGAAAGTGAGAAGAGCAAGTAGAATGGCAGAGAGAGACAGTAAAACCCTAATAACCCATCGGAGGCGTGAGTCCGGATTTTCTTACGGCTTATACGCATATTTTGTTGTTTTTTTTTTCTTGGCGCTGCTAAAATTTTTGTCATCAAAATTCGTTTGACAGCACAAAGGCAGACGCATGAAACCCGGCTTTAGATTTAATTTTGGCTTTGGCTCTGCTCTCTTAGGCGAGACCTTAGAAATGTCACGCACGCACACACACACACACACAAACAGACACATTACAATTCACACAGTGTGTGTGTGTGTGTGTGTGCGTAGATTGCATGGCTAATTAGACATTGGGCAATTATTAATACATTTCAAGTGTAACGCACAGGACAGACGCAAACATGGCAAACAGATGATTCCTGCTGCAGCGCTGCTCTCCACGTCCGCCTCCCCCTCTCCGGCCACCACACGTTGCCAAGTGGGCCAACGCCTTCAAAGTGTTTACAGCTGCGTCATTAAAAGCGCCCGTCGCCATTTATTTCCATTGTGTTCATGTGGAACGGGAACTGGGCGGAGGGCTGTTGGGGTGGCTGCTGTCTCAGTCTCAGTACGTTGGCGCCTAACGTGGGTGATTTGGGTGGTGGCCACCTCGTTGGCGATGACGGCTTCTCACTTTTGTTTTATTTTTATCACATTCTTATTTGTTGCTGCCGCTGTTTTAATTGCTCTTGTTGTTGTTGCTGCTGTTGTTGTTGTGTGTGGCATAAATCTCTTTCTCTTAGTCAACGAAACACACGCGGATCCTTGCCGTTTACCAGCCCATCCTGTCGCTGCCACTTCTCCCCATATCAAACTCGTATTCATTTCAACATATTCAACACGCAATGGCATTCCGGCGGCGCGTCGCCACCGAGCAGTTTGTCGTGAATGAAAGTCAAGAGCTGCCAACACCCGAGAAGAGCATATACACACACACACTCACATATTTCCGTATGTCCTATATCTATTTAATCCAAAAAATCCAAAATTTTGACTTATGACCCCCCAAAACAATATATACATATATATATTTATATTCGCCTGAATAACTTTCTTCTCCCTAATTGCTATTTAATGGATAAGACACTGGATGCCAACTGTACACTCATGAATGTGATATGAATAATTTTACCAACCTGCAATCAAAAATAGCAATCTTAGTTTTCCCATTCAATGCGAAAATAGGTGTGTATGTTAAAACAAGAGAGAACGTTGCAGCCGGGCGTAACCGACTGCGAAATACTTTGATAACATAAGTTATTCCATTGGATAACAAGTAGCAAAGAACAGGGTGGGTGTAGACAAGAAATATTGTCCAATTTTGCCTTTCAAATGGTAACTGTAGCTCTGAAAAGGCGGAACATATAGGCTTTTATTATTTTTGGGGGGAGGGAGTAGGCGTGTTCCAACACTTTTTACTTTCAAAATTTGGTGACTATAGCTTACAAATTGTGGAAGATACGCGCATTTCGAATTTCTAGGACCGTGGCTCCTGGGGGCGGCGGGTGTGGCGTGGTCCAAAAATGTATATGCTGATCCTTGGAGAATGTTACCACAAAGTTACTTTATAGGTTTGGTGAATATCTTTTAAATTGTGGGAGATATGCGGACATATCGAGTTACACTTTCCGACATAGCGGAATTGGCGATTATGGGCGCATGTGTAGGCGTGGCCATAAAAATTTGTTATTGGTTCTCAAAGGCGGCTATTTGATGGCTCTAATTCAAAAACTGCGGAAGATATAGCCATTTAACATATTTACGGGCGGACAGACAGACAGACATTGTTCAAAACCAAGTGCCGAACAAAGTTGACTATTTAAATAAATTCCTCAGCAATAAGTGCGTTTTTCAATAGGATAATCAATCTTTTACACATACATGTATAAACATACTGTATATATATTTCGCACCAAAGTATGTAATTTACAAAACTGTGTGCGCACCGTTATCATCTCGTTTAGAAATCATTTAATGGAAAATGTCTCCATTAGATTGATTGTAAATCACAATTTATTTTCGACATTTAAGTGGTATTTCTTCATTTGGAAGTCACTCTATTGCAGAGCACTAGTGTCCCTATCCGGCTGGTTGCCAAGGTCAAAATGCCAGCCTGCCGCACCGCACTGGACACACTTGCCACACAAGCCTACTTGCCACGTCGCTCCACCGGAAGCCTAATCACGGCTAAGGCCCGCTGAGGTAACAAGGGGCAAGAAATGACACAAAGGGCAGCGACGGTTGCGACAAGGATCTCAGAGGACAGGCCGCCATGCATGGAATAGCTCTTTTCTGTCAAATGTGTGTCAGGACCTTGGCCACAAATGGACAAAAACAAAACCACGGCTACCACTGGGCATGTAAAGCTATTTTTACACCGCTCATATTACGCACGAAACATAACATGTATGCATATAAAACTGATAAGCAAAATGTGTGTAATCACTTACGGATTTGATAGGCATCTTAACTAAATGAAATTAAATGGAATTAAAGTTTGAGATTCACAATTCTCGAAAATGTAATAACCCAAAATGGAAGGTGATATCATACAGCTCAAATAGCTACATTTTATTAATATAATAATTTGTACGTATCTTGAAGGCATTAAGTTTATAAGAATTCATATCAAATACATTATCTATATATAGACATATACGTCTTCATACTGGATAGAGTGTGGGAGAGACGAGAACAATCATATATTCAAATATGCTGCTTGCCAATAATTTACCCAAGTGTTCAACCACAAACTAAGACGCACTCACGCTCAAGCCTTGCAGGCTGACTGACTGACTTAGTGAACGACAGCCCGACTGACTATACCACATACATATGTATGCATATACATATAGTGTATATATGCATGCTCATGTGTATCTATGTATTTACTCTTCTAAGTATGCTATAGATATTCAGCAAATGTTAATTCAATCGCATTGCGGTCTTTTTCTGTGCGTCTCCGTCAGTGATGGCAGTTGAAAGCATGTGTTGATTTTTGTTTTTCAAAGCCACACTCAAACAAATGTATATATATATATATATATGTATGTAAATGCTGGTATCACAAAACTGACTTACTTCTACCATGCTGCCATAGTTAGTTATAACTAGCAAAAGCTACTTAAACATACAAACAATTGGAAGTTTTCAACCAGTCAGTCTACTTAGCCGATTAGCCAAATAACTAGTATTTCAACCATTTACTTATTTAAATTTGAATAAGAGTGGAAAAAATATGAAATCAAAAGTTGTATGCTTGTAATATCTATTTTACAGAAGAAGATTTACAAGAGGTACGACAAATTCATGAATATTTTAACTATAAATACTTTTCAGAAATACTTTAAGTGTATATAATAAACACACTACACTGAAATTTAGCATTGAAAGCCAGTATTTGTAATCCACTTTACTTTATTTACTTAGTTTCTGCTTTCAAATTCGGAAGAGTATAAAAATTCGACGCCACTCCCTTATTTGAAAAACAGCCAACTCTTTGTCATCAGCACAATGAAAACGTCTTTTTTTCTGAGTGTATTCAAGACCGCTCCCTAGGCAACAAACGTCTTTTCGCCAAATTCTTCAGCTCTTTGCTCTTTTGGGCTGCCTTGCTAATGAAATAGTCGGCTAAAATTTTATGCGAGCTGGTTGCGTGTGTGCGTATGTGTTTGTGGGTGTGCTTCATTGCGTGTGTGGTTCTGTGTATTCGAAATGACAACCAGAAAGCGTCAAGAGAGACACAGAAAAAAAGGGTAAAAGGGTTACGACTGTTGCTTTGCGTTTGTGGCGATGCTATATTAAAATTCAAAATACGTTCGCCAAAAGGCAAAAGCCAATTTCAACCTTCGGTGGCTGGCAAAATTCATTTGGCAATCGACCAAAACGATGACGACGATGACGATGACGACGATGCCGATGACGAGGTTGCCAGAGAATGGCAACCACTGCATCTGGATCTGGTCCTCGGGCTCATGCATAGTCAAGCGGTTCATTTTGCCATCAGTGGCTTAACGTTCAGCCCCTCAGCCAGACGCTTGTCCACAAATTGTTTGCTGTGTTTTAGTTAGCCAGCTGTCAGCATCAAGTTACACAAAAAATAACACTTTCAACAATAACAGCAAGCAAACCGGTTATCTTAAGGATGCCGCAGATTGCGTGCCCTTTTAGATCGGAGTTGGGCTACAGACTTGTAAATTTATTATTTAGTTTATTTATTTTTCTTATAATCTGACTGTTAACTGAATATTCCAAATCTGCCTTAAGACTAATTTTTCCTATTTCAGCCAAATTATATATAATCTATCCACTAATAACTCGAATATCGAAGCTTTCTGAATCTTTTATTGATGTCTAAGGGAAGAGTGAAGATACACGTTTCTACTTTTGGAAAAGTATTTTAATTATTTTTACTATAATATATAATATAGAAAAATGGTCGATGTAGGAATTATTAGTGGTTTGGGTTGGAAACAAAATTATAACACCCTCTAAAATGGTATAATAATAAGAAAAACAACCGTAGCAAGTCAACCAGAACTCAAAAAAACAACAACGCACATTTATGTTTTTTGTATCTCTGTTTATCTGACGTTTATGAATTGCAAACATTTTTATGCTTCATGAAGTTTCCGTCATCAATATTCCGCTGTGTGTGTGTGTGTGTGTGTGTGTGTGTGTGTGAGTGTGCATTTGTGTTTGTTTGTGAACGTTGTCCAGTTATATGCGTTTAGAACACGTAGTGATAATAAATTTTGTTATGTTGCGTTATTGAACCTTTTTAACCTTTCAACCCTTAAGCCTAATCACAAACAAGAAAGGAACAGTTGTCTGCGCATTCAGGAAACTTGTTAATTCGTAATAAAAGTCCTCATCTGATTATCATTTAATATTCGCAACAATCAACTTTGCTGATAATTGCATATCCAAACAATATAATATCCCGTCAAAGAGATCTAGCAGCACCCACCTGTGATTCCACCAATTAATAAAGCTTCCTTTTATGGGAACATTCTTGCATCACAACAATAGATATTCCATCATACCTGTAATGTAATCATTCAATTTTTTCAATGTACGCAACAGGCAGAAGGAAGCATCTCCGTCCCCATAAAGAACATACATATATTCTTGATCAGGATCAACACCCGAGTCGATATTGCCATGTCCCTCTGTTCATCCGTCCGTCCGTCTCTCCGTCTGTCTTTATGAGCACGCGGATCTCAGAGACTACAGCAGCTAGAGACCTCAAATTTTGAATATAGGTTCACGTATATCCGGCGTAGATCAAGTTTGCTTTATTTTATGGAAAACTGCCTCCGTTTCTTGCAAATCGATATATTTCGATTTCCGATGGCAATAAATGCCACGCTTTTAAAGGGAGAATCTTCTAATTAATACATACTATGCATATGCATATTATTGATCAATTGCATAAATTTCATCAAGATGGGATGAGTAACACTCAAGTTACAGTCGAAAATATATTATCATATTGAACTCCTTTCTATCAGCAGCCGCAAGCATTTTATGTACATTTTATGTCCGTATTCTGCAGAGCCCCGATACCTATGATTGAGTATGTGTGCATGTATGTACATATGTGCACGTGTTTGTAGCCAGTCAGTTCGGGTCAGTTTGAACTTGTGAATAAAAATATGGCTTAATTATTTTTACTCTGCAGTCCCTGTGATTGCCATAAGAAAAGTGTGCACTTGAAGACCTTCTCAAATTTGGGTGCAGGGTTTCTGAAAGGGAAATTTGGCACTAAAATTAGAATATATTTAGCAACTGGGTTCTGGGTATATTGTAGTCGATCTCAATTGACTACAGCATTCTTACATGGTATAATTGCACCAGGAGCTGAGTTTTAAACACCATTGGAAGTTTCAACTAAACCACTTAATCGAATTCAAATAATTAGTATTTTAACCATTGGACTGAATTTCGAACTTGAGAATAAAATAGCCAAGCAAAAAATATTATCAAATCCAGTCATAAAGAAAGGTTTCAATGAAAGAAACGCATCAACATATCTTCATAGAAACAGATGAGAAGATTTTTTTATAGCCAAGCACCATGGGGACTAAAGTTTGTTCATTTGTGCATAAAGTCCAGCAGTTAAGCTGCTGCAGTCTAATTTCCTAATTTTTAGTCATACTCTCGGCAAACTGCGAGTTTTAAATAAACCAGTTGAAAGCTTTTTCTAGAGCCATAAATATGAAAAAACTTGCTTTGGGGCACAGAATATAAAAACAAAAATTGTGGAATGACATCGAGAGCAAGAAATCTAAGCCCAGCAACAGAGAGGTCCGACAGTGACGAGAGAGGACACCTCGTGATACAGCACCAAGAGCAGCAGCTTCGAATGCAACGCCAGCTGCTGCAACGACGCCACTTGAATGCGCAAACACAAAGACTCCCATATGAGGCGACGAGCATTGCAGGTCCAGAGAGATGATGGCAGCACCAGCAGCAGCATACATACTCAGATACATAAACTTTAACATAATTCGCCTGCGTTGTCCTTGACGAATTATTCTTTAACTCTCTAAGCTGGCAGGACAAGCAACCAGGCCAGCCAGCTGGACGGCTAGTCGGCCAAATAGTCAGTCAGCTAGTCGACCAGCTCTGTTTATTTAACTGACGCTGTATGAACCTCAAACACACACACACACACACACACACACACACACACACGTACTCACACTCTCACTCGCATAACTGCGCATAACTATAGTCCTACACACGATCCACATAACTAACACCTGTGCACAAGGCTCTGTAGTCGGAAGCGAATACTTCAACAGAACAATACCAACGTATTTGCATACTCTGTTAACAACAAACCAGAGAGTATATCGGAATTGTGCAAAATTCCTTATTTGCGATATTCTGTTCAAGAAACATACATGAAAAAATGTGTTAGCACTGAAAACAGAAAATTCACACAGTGGGATGCATATTAATTAATTTTTCTTTTAATTTGAGTTGCTAATAGTCTTATTATCAATCAAAATAGTCTTTCACTTTGTTAAAAAGTCAATATGGCATTATAGTGTTAGTCAGTTAGTGTTTGGAATTGGAAGCAACGTTTTGGTTTCCATAACATTTGCGTAATCTTTACGACAAAGGTTTCCCCACTTATATATTGTCAGGATTTGGATCCGTTGCTTGTGCTGGGCACTCAAAAGTTGAAGATCCCTCGATATGTCAACATATATATTTATATATACATATGTATATAGAGTATTGCACATTCGGTTAGGTCCAACTGGAACGCTCTTGCCTGTTTCATTGCCCCATTTGTTCGAGTCCAAGTCCAAGTGGGGAGCCTGCGTCAGGCTCACATGTTAGTCGCTATGCTTATTAGAAATGGTTGGGCAGAGAACATAAAAAAATTTAAATAAAAATAAAGTTGAAGTCGGACCTGCTGCTAAAACTTGCTCAAGCGAAAAATGTGAAAACTTCTAGTGAAATGAAACGAAAGGCGAGGAAGCGAAGAAAAATAAAATGAAAAATTGATTTGATCGAATAATAAACACTCTGTAAAGCATCAACTGGTCAGTGCTTACTATCTGTTCTGCTAAACACAAACTTACAAACAAAAAATTGAATCTGTAAACAATCTAAATAAACAACGCATGACATTTGAAAAGGGTCAAAATGCTGATTTTGGATGTGATCCAGAAAGAAGAAGAGACTGCAATACAATGCAACGCAATCTGCTTGCATAAGTATCTGAGCCGACGGTAAGCGTAAAAGGACGAAGTCATGTGCCAGCTAGAGCCAGCTGAATCCAAATCACAAATAGGTCCAAAGACGGAAACTCACGTACGGCATATTAAATAAATTGGCATTGCCATGTGATGCGGTAAGATAGCGGCAAAGTGGAACGGAACTGGTGGAGAAGGAACGTTTCCAGGTCCAGAACTGTGAGCTGAACATCGATGTTTGTATACCGAATCCTTGCCAGAATGGCGGCACATGTCACAATCTCGTGCAACGCTCCAGCTGCAAATTCAAATGTGCGTTTAATTCGCATTGTGTCTAGATAGTGTTTTTTGTTTTAGGAATTTTCCAACTATTTGACTTTTATATGTTAAGTCCAGTTATTGTTTTGGGCGATTAATCAACCAATCGTCAAAGTATCCGGATACTGGCGCCATCAGTCGTCGTGAGGTTGAAAGCTGGCAACGCTACCTGTCGGTCGTCAGTTCATGTGAGCGGACACGGCAGAAGTTACGCCAATCAGCTTCTAATTACTGCCTCCTTCCCCTAGGCAGAGAATGTATTTTAGTGTGTGTGTGGGTGCATTGAATAGAATACAGAACACGGATGGGATATTTGGGGGTCGAGCGCAAGTAAAGGGTTAGTCCAGATTTTAAGTTAGAAAAATAGACAGAGACAAACAATAAAACGATTTATAATTAATTACCGGCGAATACACACATAGAGGATTTGGAACTCTTATGGAGGCAGGCGCAACACTTAGCAATGGGAGCGCAGCATATCTCCGAGCGAGTCTGTTTCAGTCCCTCTCATGTTGGCCATTTCCATTTCAAGCAGCAGATTTCGCAGCGCAAGCATTGGCCCGTCAACATCCAGCGGCCTTAAGCATCCCCAAATTGTGGCCTAATATAAATAAATTAAATTATAAATACATCAATATCCAGGGTGTACACATTAAGGAACACAATGAAATACATAGAACAGTTAAGAGTAGCCCCAGCAACTGATCCAGCCACAAATCGGTTATTCATCAGTGATGCGCCATCAAATTGGCAGTGATGCGCATTGATAATAGTTTGTTTCAAGCTATCGCTGCATAGCTTGCCCCGTCTCGAATAGGAAAAACTTCCAAAAAATAAAAAAGACAACAAGATGATACAATTAAATTTATAGGTTAACAATTTGTGAGCATTTGTTGATTTTAAAAACTTATTTTTCTTTTACGTTGTGTGCCATTTCTGGCCTAAAATTTGCTTTTGATGAATAACTATGCGCCCATGAGCATCTCTGCAGCTACGTCAATATTTTGTCCATTCGTGTGCGTGAATTGGAATCTGAAAATAATTAAGTAAAAAGGATATATTTATATATTAGATATATTTTATATTAACTGATTGATAGTGGACTCGATGCACTTGGCGATGGCAACAAAAACAACAGCAGCGTCAACAACATGGGCATTGTCTGCACCGTAAGGCAAGCTCAAAAAATGGCAACAACAACAAAAACAGCAGCAAGTGTGCAGCCTCAAAAAAGGCCGAAATGAACGGAATGAATGCGGCATCGCAGTTGCTGCTGACAGCCTCATCGGTGGCTGCTGCACCGGCAGCGATTTGCACTGATCTGGACTCACCGCCTCCTCAGCAGCAAAAAGCAGCAGCTGGTAAATCTGACTCTTCCCAGCCCATGCGACACCAGCCACATGTAATCCACCCCAATGGCAGCGCCCTCCAACAACAATAACAACGGTACCAAACAACCGCCCAGCTATGAGGGTTGCATTAAGGTAAATATACCATCCATAATATCCATCCAGATTCAGATTTAGATTCAATTCATACAAGTCCATACAACAACAACCAGCCATAAACTCTAGTAAATTATTCAATCGAAATTTGAATGTGGAAGGAAGCAAAGTAGATATATATAAAAGGATAAATAAATGATCAACAGGCAAGTCCATCTAGCCACATCGGTCTGTATAAAGATAGACACTTCAAATTTCAGAGCACATATGTTTGCCAGCAAGATGTGTGCTATATGCTGTGATCAGTGAGAGTCAGAAACAGGTCAGATACGCAAAAATACATTCCTCATCTCTGTAGATGATACGTTCAAAATCTACTGTGCCTGAAGCACTCTTAATTATTGAATATATAATTACATATAGTTTTGGAATCTGTATTTTCTAACTAATTATGTTTGTGTTGATAGAATGCACAGTCGCTGCGAGCGAACAGTCTGGCCATGATCAAGCTGGACAACTGTGGTGACTCGATAAACTCGGCACTTCAGCAGGAGATGCTGAACGGATGGACTTTAGTGGCGGACGCAGCACCAATTCGCTGTATGGTCTTGGCGGCGGCCTAATGCCCAACGGGGGTCAGCAGCTTGGCACTGTCGCCACACGCCTATCTGGTTGAGTACGTATCTCTTTAACCACAATCAACTTGGCCAAGAGCGGGTAACATGCTTAAACTGTAACTTTCATAAGTTCGAAATTGAATAGTTTAACTCATATAGTTGTTTTGAGTTGAATGGGGAGCAAAACTGCTTACGAAAGCAAGGCATTAGACTAAGCTTCGTCATGATAGATATCTAAAATCATGTAGAGGATATATGCCCATGAATGTGTATTGACCTAGGCAACTTGTGCTTGACACAGCTTTTAGCCAGTAGAAGCAGAAGCTTTGGCCTAAGAGCTACCAATTGACACAAAGCGCCCAAAGTCAACTGCCAACACAAACGACAATGCACAAACACACACAGATTTCAGCGCAGAGACAGCATTGTGGCCAAATCGGTTTAGGCCAACTGGAATAACAGGCCAACATATACACAAGCTAAAACGACTCCAATCTTCTAGACTCCAATCCAATCCAACACCGACACAATTGAATTTGTGTAAGTTGGGTGTCCCAAACACACACTCTTCTCCTAGCCAATGATAGACTCTGATATACCCAGCTGCAAGTTTAGGGCTCAGAAAAATAATAATATTTTTTATGTAAGTGTGTGCCAAGAAAAAATTAAAAAACATTGTTCCGGCTACGCGTCTATTTCCGAATTACGAGGATAGGGTATAAAATCGTAAATGTGAACTATGTGAATTTTGCTGCAAGCAAACTTTTGCTCAAAGTTGGGCACTGGAATCCTTTCCTCTTTCGGTAATTATTTTGCCACTTTAAGTTCAAATGCTTTCGCCACTTTTGGTCATTTATAGTCAATGCCGATGCTCCACGATTGTGGCCAACATAACCGGCCAAGTTTATTTTGCCATTTTCAGTAATAGTGGGGGCGAGCAGTAGCCAAACAAAGACAGCTGCAACACCCCTTCGGGGCAACGTAATGCGATTACCACCCCTTTTGGCAACGTCCGCCTCCATCAACAAATGCAACGGCTAACATATTTGGAACTACTCCGCTCCCAACACTCCCTTAAAAGCCACTACCCCTCCACTGAGGCATTCGTTTGTTTGCCAACTTGATGAACTATGTGCAGGATGCTCCTGCTGATTTTCTCTTTGCTGCTGGCTTTGGCATAGTTCAACTGCAAAAGCACTCAGCAATAAGTACCAAAATTGTATGTATATATAGTACTATAAGTGGCCCTGGGTCAGATCATAAAAATTAACACATTTGATCACACAGCTTTACACTGAGCAAAAAAAAATTGCAAGATATACATTCTTCAATTTTGTTGCCCGTTCTGAGCCGAACCGGCTGATAATCAAGGAAGTTATAAAAGAAAAATTCAAAATCAACTTTTTTTTCTCCAAACAAATTACAATTGAGCAATGTAATTTAAATTCATTTATTTATAGTCTTTATTTAATTTTTTTTTTTTGTGTAGCAGTTCATGACTTGCGCATTTGAAAATAGTGCCACTTTTGTGGTAAGCATTGCAACCGAAATGGACTGCTTGTAAAATATGTGTGCTTACAGAAGTTAACGTATTGCAAAGAAAACTGGTAAAGTCGGTGCAGCTGCCAAGATGGACTATAAATTAGTTAGCAACTGTATAAAGTCTAATGTACGTCAGGTTTTATGACACTTTAGCTAATGATTGGCATTTGAGCATAAGACAATGAAAGTTGGCTGATACTCAGCTTTGGTATTGAAAATGGAATACTTGGAAAAGTGCCCACATACTGTTTTCCGCCATTGCCAATGGTTTGCCAATCTCTTCCTCCGAAATGCCAAAAGTATGCTAAATAAATGAAGTGTACTTTGTAATATGAACTCGTTACCCTCCCCACATGAACTGGCAAAGTGAAGAAGTAGCTTTAAACTCGCAATGCTTATTTAAGAGCATCATTTGTTCAGGCTAAATCATTTCATCTTTGCATTTAGCGAATTCTCTCTTTTTATTCATTTTATTCTTATACCCTTGTAAAGGGTAACATAATTTAGTCATGATATGTGCAATTCATTATATACATTTATTCGCTCATACATATTCTCTTTCAGTATCATTAGCCGAGTCGATATAGCCGGTTGCCCATTTTTTTGAATAAGTTTTACTATCCCAGTTTTAAGGCAGCTTTTCTACCACTCGAGACTCTATATCCATATATCATTTCATACTGGTCACAATTCTTAATGCAATATAACTTAACAAATATAGAATATTCATCCAGTGGTGAAAAAGAAATATATTCGCAGATTAACGGCGATGTTTAAGGGTATGTCAGCTTTGGCCTGCCTAAAATTACGATTTTTTTCTTATTTTTTTGTAAATGAATGATAACATTTTTGTAAGGTTTGTAACGGTCTGATTTACTGCGTCGAGAACAGGCAATTTAACTAGAACAGTCGTTGTTGCATCACCAAGGACATGAACACGGACACGGACACGGACACGGACACGGACATGGATATGGATATGGACAGGGACAGGGACCAGTCTGACTGACACTCGTCCGTCTCTCTAGACTCTCTCAGACCCGCCGCCCCATTAAGCGTGTGCATGGCTTTAGTCTCTGCTACCATTATCAACACCGCCGCTTTGCGTTTTCATCTTCTTATTATATATATATATATATATATATATATGTATATATTATATGTATGTATATATGTGAGTGTGTGTGCTGACTTATTTTACTTGTTGTTCTCGTTTTGTTGCTTATTCTGCTTTCGCCTTCGTTTCCACTCAGTTCAAGTGTTTTGCATTTCATGCTTTGCACAAGATAAAAGACAACATTTTTGTTGTTGTACATTGTTGTCGTTGTTGTTGCTGCCACGTCTTCGTCATTATCATCAGCGCTGCAAGATGACAGTTGCCGTCCTTTCAAAACCCAACACAGTAGCCAACCAACAATCCAAACGACAAGGATACGAGACAAGGCAAAATTAAAAAGTCTAAAAAACTAAACACAAATGGTATTCATCTCTGATATATCCTACAAATTTAATAATTCACTTTATGTATACATATGTAAGATGGTGTTGCCTTCCATTGTTGTCATACCTTTGGCATACCCCTAGCAATTTCAATGTTTACAGGGTATGTGCACCCATGCGA
This sequence comes from Drosophila cognata, assembly GCA_035041535.1. Lineage (NCBI taxonomy): Eukaryota > Metazoa > Arthropoda > Insecta > Diptera > Drosophilidae > Drosophila > Drosophila cognata. Next base: position 447,381 of record JAWNLC010000242.1, read on the forward strand.
AACGAACTGTCATTTATGGCCATATAAAAGTTGTATGCTAAATACTTAACATGGAATGACCTGAATTAAGTGTAAGTGACTTTAGGCTCATTATTTTGCCATGTCCTCCATTCGTCACCCATTTTCACCAACATTTCAACAGACATTCTCATTTAAGATAGACTTCCTTGAGTCATTGTGTTAACTTACATATGATAAGTGGGCTGAAACTTGCATAGACTGCTGCTAATACTGAATGCTGATTCAAATCTTAAAACAAGAAACAAACAAATTTTAAAACAAGAATAATGTAAACAAGATGGTTATTTTAGCCACGCCGATGTCGTTTCTATTTAAGCTTTATGATTTAGTAGACCTGCAATGAAATTTTCTGTCCAATTACAGACAGACCAACAAACGAACATAATTATATCGACTCTGCCAAAGTTGCTGATCATTAATACATATAGAGGATGGGGTCGCAGACGTCTTCTTCAATGCGTAATGAGCTTCACGATGAAATTATACAATCCTTTACAAGGGTATATCAAGTTTATAAGCCAATAGCTAATCTAAATAATTGCAGATGACTCTGGCACTATTATAGCACACTGCGTTCTTAGCTGCGCATGCACTCAGATAAAAACCACACTAAAAAGAAAATCATCTTGAAAACTAGAAAAATGTTCTGCTATTTAGAAACAATTTGCAGACATTCGAAAACTAAATTTTCTTAAAATTAGAAAGCCATTTTTTTTAGAAATGTTTTCTATTATGAAGAAATACATTTCTAAGAAGTACAAATTAAAACCAATATCTTAAGAAGAGAAAATCTTTAAGAAATTCTGATAGAAGTAATAAAAAGGAAGGGGAGAAATCACATTACCGTAAACTGTATGTTTTTCCAAAAAAATAATAATAAATAAGCTAATGTTATAAATTCTGCTTAAGAACGCTAGAAAATTGAACGGCTTTTTTTTAGAAAAATCCAAAAGAAAAACCGTGTTTTCTAGAAAGACACAACCGCACGTGCTAGAAATATACTTTCTGAATATTAAGTTGAGCAATCAATGGCGACAAAATTATTTCGATTTTCTACAATTAGGTGCGATTTATTTTGAGTGTATGTACTCCACAAAAGTCAGTGAGTCGGCCATAGTCAATACGAGTAGCACTTAATACTATGCCAGCTGCTCTTTGCCTGACAAATATTTGAACTTACGCCCCATCGATATACTCAACGCAGAGCACTGAGAACACAATGCAACACTTGTTGTGCAACACAGCGACACAAGTTCGCAGCAGGAGCAGCTCTGGCTGGGTCCCTTGTAGTGCTTAGGTTGCTGAGTTGGCCACCGAGCATAGTTCAACAGCTTCGTCTTGACAATGGCAATTTGCAAATATTGTTGGCCAACTGGTGCACATTATTCTTGGTTGGGTATTGCTTAAATTATGAGTTGCAAAAGTGCATTTCTCAAATCCTGTCGTATACTCTGAACATATTCAGTATAAAGTATTGCATTCAGAGAGAAATAAAGAAAAAAGTCACTGGTTCTTAGAACTATAATTTTATATGTTGTTAAAAGTATCGTAATACTTCCATAATACTTTAAATATGAAAACCTACCCTTGAATTAGAAATATAATTTATATACACACACAATTTGTTAACAATAAAGTGATCTGCCCTTGGTCAATGTTGGTCAATGTTCTTTCTGAGTGCAGAGCATTCTCGAATTTTGTTGTGTTATTATTACGTTCACTACAATGCATGTTATCAAATGTCTGGATTGTATATATGCCATTATCGCAACATTGCGAAATTCACATTAATTAGAAACACAATGCCACTTAAACAAATAATAATATTCGAAACTGACATAAGCGCACTATTATCAACCATTTGACTGATAATAGTATTTGTGCTATCGCAACTGCTAAGTGGCAACAAATAAATGTGATTGTCATGGGCGTACACAACTCAACTCACATACATATAAACAAATCGAATTCCTACCATCTCCCAATCTCCCGCATATACCCCTGATAATTGTGCTTCACGTTTTAAAAATGTTATATTTCCAATTCAGTTTATTTTATGAATGATTGAGCGATTTTGATGATTTTAATTAAATATGTACAAATCAGCACTGCACAAAAATGGGAAGACCACAATTAAAAAAACTTTTTTTTTTGTGCCAAGGGCAGTATATTTTATTAATGAAATTATATTTATAGAACGGAAGATTGTGTATAAAAACCAGAAGTTTCTTTTCTAAACTCCTTGGTACATATTTAAACAATTTTGAAAAAATATGTATAATTTATAAGGTGTTCTTTATAGGTGTATTTGAAATTCGTACATTGCTTTTTGTTGCTTTTATTATTATTAAAAATTAGTACTTTAAGATTCCAGATTTGCACACTATTAAAATAGTTTATAAATTCATTTAGTTTATTTTGAGAAATGCTGCAAAACTCTCAAAAGTATTTCAGAAATTTCTTCTATAATAAGTTAATTTACATTTGTACGTTCAAAACCTTTTTTTTTAAGAAATATACATATTTCAAAAAATATTAGCACGGAGCATTTCTCATTTTAAAATTTTTTAAATTTTTAAAAGCTATTTCTAAAATTAGATTTTTTGTCCAGTTTTTAAGGAAATTTTCCAAGCTTCATGACGATTTTTTTTTTGAGTGTTGTCGTTAATCGACGGTGCTTACTTATCAATAATGTTGAATTGATACGATTGCATTAAAACAACCCATTTCCAAATAACACATTCAAGGGGTACGATATAGACGCAGACACAGACCCATATATATACAGATACTGATACAAATATAAACTACAGCATTTAAGGCGTCGTCTCAGAGTTAAGCTAAGGCACATCCGTCTAGTTAGTTGATTGAGACAGAAGCAACAAGCAAACATGGATCGCTGGCAGAATCGCGTTGCCGTTGTAACCGGAGCCAGTTCTGGAATTGGTTCGGCCATTACGTTGGATCTGGTGAATGCTGGACTGGTTGTCGTGGGGCTGGCACGTCGCGTTGAACGTGTTAAGGAGCTGCAGAAATCGTTGCCTGCTGCACGTCGAGAGAAGCTAATTGCGCTCCACTGCGATGTGGGCAATGAGAGTTCGGTGAAGGAGGCCTTCGATGCGATCGAAAAGCAGCTGGGCGGCATCGATATACTGGTGAACAATGCCGGCGTTGTGCTCACCGGCCGACTGGTGGACATGCCAATCGCAACGGCCCAGACAGTGGTGCAGACAAACATAATGGGCATCGTGAATTGCACACAGCGCGCCTTTCGCTCGATGAAGCAGCGCAATTTCGATGGTCACGTTATCCTTATCAACAGCATTCTGGGCCACAAGCTGTATGATCCCATAGCGAATAAGGCACCCGATATGAATATCTATGCGCCCAGCAAACATGCGGTCACTGCATTAACCGAAATGTATCGCCAGGAATTCATAGGTCTGGGAACGCGAATTAAAATCACGGTGAGGCAAACCACAAAACACAATAAAAATACTCAATATGGAATAACAGCTAATAACAGGTGGCGAAAAGATGTTGTTTAGGGAATTGGGAATGCGATGACAGTTAATCGATCTCCCACCTCGATCATTGCGTAATCACAAATGTACTATATAAAGGAATAAAGGCTTTTACGATTCTTAGGGACGGAGTGGCCGATCTGTGGAGAACGCCAGCTTAAGACTGTGAGAGATATATGGTTTAATCGATAGGCATTGAGCATTGTGTCTGACTCGAGCATGGATAAATAGATATTCCAAGATTCAAGTCCATAGCTTCAGGGATATCAAACGGAAGGATGGACGTTGCACTAATACACTATACTCCTCTACCATCGGATGAAGAATATAAAAAAATGATAAATGATAAATGATAAATTTTGATTTATATACGCTGAAACACTTTTAGTATAATAATCTCGTATTTTTTTACTTGCAGAGCATTAGTCCGGGTGTTGTAGATACGGAAATTGTGCCGGATAGCGTCCGTTCCATTGTTAGCAACACAATGCTAAAGGCCCAGGATATTTCTCAAGCAGTACTGTTTACCCTTTCAACGCCTCCACATATGCAAGTGCACGAGATGATTATCAAGCCAGTCGGCGAGCTCTTCTAACTTTTTCCTTTTGGTTTTTCTTTTCAAATAAAAAAACACCTTAAAACATGTTTCTCGAAACAAACCAAACGATTTTTAATTTACAAACCTTTGATTTGGTATTTTTTTAAATGATATGATAAGCATATTCAAATAGATGTATAGATGTATCTAAGGAGTAGTTACAGGGAGTACAGTGCTATTGGGTGCCAACGCTGGACAGTCGTAGAAGAACAGCATATGCAGAACGATAGAGTTGAAATCGTGAAGCGCATCGTTAAGATCGTCAATAAGAAGTCGTCAAAGTTCCGAGTACCCAAAGTTGTAAAGTTGTCGGTGCGTCGGGGAAATAAGTCGTTGTTTTACAGAGTCGAACCACTAAGCATTGTATGTCTGTTTTCTAACGACATTATCTAGTGGAAATCTTAAAAGTGGTATCATTGTCTCGCCATGCGAAGAAGTTTGTTCAAACATGATCCCGTTGAAACCTATGTATATGTATGTATACGTATTATGTACAGGTCGCGAAATAAAGAATTTTGGAAGTCGAGACATTTATACCCTGTTTAAGATTTGCATCATACATTTTGCGGGCTGTGGTTACAATACTGAAGAGTCATGAAGCCCAAAAACTAAATAATTGAAAATCGAGTGCCACCTCGCATACAAAACGACATTCAAGGGTCTGCGCGATCCGGGAGCAATAAAGCTGCTTTTTTCACACACATGCATAACTCATTAGGGTTTACTAGAAACGGTGCGTACCTGTTCGCACCCATGCACGCATCCTCATAAAAAGCTGTGTTCAGTTCAGATATCCTATGAGAAAAACCTGATGCACTTTTTTTATCGATTTGCCGCCTCTATGTATTGTCTGCTTAGTGGTCGAACGAAACATTGTAAATCCAATACTCATCTTTCACTGTATTATGCTTTTTACTATTATATTTTTCACTATTATATTAATAATAAACAGGACATAATCAGTCCTATGTTTGGGGGATCAACCGGCCGTGCGTCCTATATTTGGAGCACTCAAGCCAAAGAGTGAAATTAATAATTTGAAAAAGACAAACAGCAGTGAAAAAACCAGTTTCACAATAAGTTCAAGCGCTGAAAAAAATTCAAAGTTACAACGTGAGAATGGCTTAAACTAAACTTGTAGAAGGTGCAATTGAAGAAGAAATTTCGAAAATTAACGAACTTCAAGAAGTGAACATAAAAATCATGCAAAAATTAATTCAACTTTCAAAATACAAGCAGACGATTGCAGACAAAGTGATCATTAAGTCACAACTGATAATCACAAATACCGCCCCAGACTTCGACGGCGAAGCATTGGTTTGCAAACTGTGAATGCAGCAAAATGCAGAGGCATATAAACTTAGTGACAAACAAAAATATTAGATACGCCCATAATTCAAAGCTATAACTGTATGGCAGTAACCAATGGCACTTACCATTCCGGACCACTGGTGTTATGCTATTTACCGAGCAGCATATGACCAGCAATCCAGTTACGAAAATTATGCGTGGTGTTTACAATTGAAGCATTTTTAACGCACTGAAAAGTTAAATATTTGCAACATGCACTTTATAGTACGAAATATGCTAAAATTCTTAGATAAATAAAGATAGGTAATATTTGCATATCGGTATTGCGGATATTGCAGGGGGGCCGCGGGTTGCAAATAGCGAACGGCCTTCCTTTGCGGGCTTATTGGCCTTACCCTGGTAATGCGGATCTCCGCCCGGGTGAACATATAAGGAGGGAGGAGTTCATGCCACCGAGGGGTCAACCCGGTGGGCTCTATGACCCGAACCGGCGGAACCTCTGCGGTTCGATGGTCAAATGGTACCTTCTCTACCACCAGCCAGAACTCGCTCCGGAAGAAGCCCTGAATAAGGCGAAAGAGCTTAGGGAAGCAGCAGCAGCACCGGCTACCAAAAGACGCAGCTGAACCATAACGCCACCGGTACCCACTCTTAAGAGGGTGTGCCCGGAGGCCAAGGGTGGCGGCTAAAGTGCCAGCAGAGAAGGCGGCAGAAGATCTGGATCTACGCCCGATCACATCACGTGCAGCGGCCATGAAACCCAGCTCGCCAACATCCAACATGCATCATCGGATGCAATACCAATGCGCACCACACAATATGGGACGGCATTTACATATATCAACATGAGGGATGAGTGCCTGCCACAAATTGAATCCACGATTCTTATTGGGATCGGCATTGAGGAGCATATCCTGAAAATATTGGCTCTTAGTGTCAAACAGCAACTTTCGCAGCTCGTACGCAGCACGCCTAAAGTCCGCGTGAGCGCATATATTGGCGCGGAGTGTTCTCTTGTGCCTTACCAGATCCAAAATCTCAGGTTTTAAAAGAGGCTGAACTGAACTGGGAGGCGTTGGCCAAGCATGGAGTATTCCGCCGCCGCGTTCATTTTCTCAGGAATAACTCCGCTGCGTCGTCTATATCAGCCGGTGAACTCAGCTCCATGTTCAAGTTGACAAGCTGCTCCAACCTCGGCCGAAATCGGGTGATGTTTGCCTTGCGCGGCAGAAGACGTGCCTTGGGAGCATTTAGAGTAACAGCCATTCTATACTCAACGATCAAAGGAATGTGATCGGAGTTAAGCTCAATTCGCTCAGATATACCAAGAGATTCAGAACGTATTCCAGCGCACACAGCAAAGTCAATTCCTGTCGGCCTATGATTGCCGTACGAATAGTGCGTAGCACTTCCCGTGGCAAGAACTTGGATGTTGGAGTCTCTCACGCAATCCGCAAGCGCAATCCCACGGCGAGCTGGGGTTGATGGAGGAACTACAGTGGCTGACAGCTTAATTCGAGCAGTGTCAAGTAAATAATGTAATTCCCTGCCATAAACTAATTATATATTATTTTTAAAAAATTCCAAAGGTAGGTACATATAGATATGTAAACTGAGTTTCCCCACCTGCTAGGTAGAATTATGTAAACAAGTACCCTATTTTTAAACCGCATATTTCGAGCAGTCTTAAAAGTAATATATTTTGCGTATAAAAACTTAAATACGGATGTTAATACTTAGTATGATATCCTTTAGCCTTAACAAATTCCGTTATCCTATTATTCATGCTTCTAGGCTGATTCTGCTCCACTCATCCAGCAGAGCATTTTTCAGATCCTCTTTGCTGGATATGATGTGCTTCCGGATGTTATTTTCCAGCAGAGCCTACAAATTCTCAATAACATTTAAATCTGGAGACTGGGCCGGTGGAATTGGCACTGCTCGAATTAAGCTGTAAGCCACTGTCTATGGGGCACAATGAACCTATTAGCAAGCAGTGCAGGTATCCAAATGTATAATAAATATAAGATATTGATATCTTGAAATGCCTTTACATATGTATGTGCATATTTGTCGTAACCTATTCATTCACGTACTCAATTTATATATAATTTTAATTAAGCATTGAGAAATTATTGGCAACCAAACAAGTTATAATTCGTTATTAATTTCCAATTCCAGAAAGACTGGTTCGCCAATACTTGGATTTAATGACAGCCTAATTGCTGTTAACGACAGCCGGGCGTATGAATTGTGAGTGAACACGCGATAAAGGTACTAACAACAACAGCGGCAGCTTTCGATCTGTTGGTATTTAAAGCGTCGTCTCAGCATTTCTAAGGCACACATCAAGCACACATCCGTCTAGTTGGTTGATTGGGTCAGAAGCAACAAGTAAACATGGATCGCTGGCAGAATCGCGTTGCCGTTGTAACCGGAGCCAGTTCTGGAATTGGTTCGGCCATTACGTTGGATCTGGTGAATGCTGGACTGGTTGTCGTGGGGCTGGCACGTCGCGTTGAACGTGTTAAGGAGCTGCAGAAATCGTTGCCTGCTGCACGTCGAGAGAAGCTTATAGCGCTCTACTGCGATGTAGGCAATGAGAGTTCGGTGAAGGAGGCCTTCGATGCGATCGAAAAGCAGCTGGGCGGCATCGATATACTGGTGAACAATGCCGGCGTTGTGCTCACCGGCCGACTGGTGGACATGCCAATCGCAACGGCCCAGACAGTGGTGCAGACAAACATAATGGGCATCGTGAATTGCACACAGCGCGCCTTTCGCTCGATGAAGCAGCGCAATTTCGATGGTCACGTTATCCTTATCAACAGCATTCTGGGCCACAAGCTGTTGAATCCCATAGCGAATCAGGCACCCGATATGAATATCTATGCGCCCAGCAAACATGCGGTCACTGCATTAACCGAAATGTATCGCCAGGAATTCATAGGTCTGGGAACGCGAATTAAAATCACGGTGAGGCAAACCACAAAACACAAAAAAAATACTCAATATGGAATAACAGCTAATAAGAGGTGGCGAAAAGATGTTGTTTAGGGAGATGGGGATGCGATGACAGTTAATGGATCGCCTTCCTCAATCGTTACATCATCATTAATGTACCTTTTGAATGTGGTGACTTCAGACTAACATAATTCACGATTTGTGAAAGAGTGGGTAGAAATTTGCGTTGGCCAATTTTCGGAAAGTGATTATTAGAATGCACCTCCCAAATTTGAAGAGTACCGCTTTAAACGTGGTAGTTAAATATCTTTGAAGAAAATCTGCTTAAGAGTGTGAGATATATGGTACTTATCGATAGGCTCTGCAGTCTGTGTTGAATGATATATTTTTATTCATATACGCTGTAAAACTTATAGTAAATTGATTTCGTTTTTTTACTTGCAGAGTATTAGTCCGGGTGTTGTAGATACAGAAATTCTGCCGGACAGCCTTCGTGACGCTGCTGGAAGAACAATGCTAAGGTCCCAGGATATTTCTCAAGCAGTACTGTTTACCCTATCAACGCCTCCACATGTGCAAGTGCACGAGATGATTATCAAGCCACTCGGCGAGATCTTCTAACCTTTATTAATATCTTTTTGTTTATTTTTTTTTTTTAAATTTAATGACACCTTATGAATCGCCTTTTAAGGGGAACTTGCTTGCGATGCAGGCTTTTAAATTAAGTTCTCTAAATATCAGATATTAAAATATTCGCCATGTATGTATGCATATCCATATGTCGTGACTTCTTCATAACACGTTCTCAAATTATAGTAACCAATTTTCATAAAGCATAAATAAGTAAATTATAAGCAAATTATGTCTAAATTTCGGAGAACCATGAGTTTTGCTAGAATAACAAATTAATACCTAAATACAACTTGTGCTATACAACTTGTGCTATTTAGGTATTAATAATGACAGCTTAATTGCTGCTCCCGACAGACGGGCGTATGAATTGTGATTGAATACGCGATTCTGGCGCACAAAAAGTTGGCCCTGAACAAAAGCTCTGCCGTCAAACATATTCGACAGCGTACAGCTGGCGAGAAACAAACAGATAAGCAAACAAGCAAACGAGCAACATGCTCAGATAAAGCCACAAATCACAAGTCCCAAATCACAAACAATGAAAGCGAATGCCATCAAAATGGCTCACTGACAATGTCTGTTCAAATGTCTGCACATAATAAACTTATGCCGGATACTCTCCACCCAAATCATTACACATCATAGCTCATGCACTTCATTTGAAAACTGTGCTTATTTTCGGTGAAGGTGTTTATACATATACAAATACATATATATATATATATATATATGTATGTATATATATAAAATAAATACATTTAAACATACAAGGCTAGAAATATATTTTTTTTAAATTGGTTTGATTTCTATCGCTAATCAATTTTTGATCGATTTTGGGGAAACGGAGACAGTTGTCGAACTAAATCTGCGTTTGGTAAACGAGGACTCACAGTGTAAATTAATCTCTAGCTCATATCATCTCTGAGATTGACTTATTCATAAAGACACCGTAATGAACAACATGAAGCTGCTGGGCAATTAAGAGGTCCGGAGTACGCGCTTGCTTTGGCTGAAGCTCGCCGGCAATATGGGTGGGTTATTTTAGACAACCGATGTATTAAAACTGGTTCCTAGTTATCAGTATATATATTTATCATTCGCGTACTATATTTTTACATAAAGGATAGAGGGATCAAATAACTCAAATTATAGGATCATCCTTTTTTTTCGTTGTGGTGCTACCGTGTTGGTGCACTCGCCCACCCTGCCATGATCCTGCGGGCCGTTGCAAAAAGCAGAATCCCTTGGGAAGCCCTACGGCAGCTATCCTACCTCCATCGGGGGTTGCATGTCATCCGCACAATAAAAGAAATCAATACATTTCAAAATCAAACCACGCAAGGCTTATATAATTCATATTGTGAAACGATTAATAAATTCATACAATTCGGGATTTATTGATATAAAGAAAAAAACAGAAGCGATAGTTATAGCTTATACTCATGTTTGCAGATAGATTGTTAAATAAATTTGGCTCCAAATCATAAACAATATTGGCAATATAATTAACAAAAATGCTGGTTTATCAGCGCGGTTTTCGCCTGCAACTTGTCATGCAGTAGTGACATGCATCATCAGTTCAACTGGGGCATGCCAATATTCAAACGGGTGAACACTGTCTGTTCTGATTTGCACAATACTTTATTTGTATTTAAAGTTGAATCCCGCAAAATGAGTCCCGAAAGTTGTGTAGAATTTAAAGATGATAATGTGACCAACAACCATGCTCACAAGTCCATGCTCATCATTAGTTATAAGCATACTAATGCGATGCACTCGAAGCCCCTTTTCTTATCCAACTTCGAGCGACCAAATATGTTGGTGTGTATGAGTCGATGTAAAAATGTGCTCACCGTGAGAGTTCTAAGAGAGGATCTCTTACGCCCATTAAGCGATTTTAGCAATTAGCTTATGACAGGCATCTCCGCGGAAACATGGGTGAGGCAAAGGCGATATTTATGTGACGATGCTTAAGCACATTGCTGATGATTCGATATTAACTCCACATTAAGTGCCCATTCTAAAAATTAAACCCACATATTTATACTAGTGTCTCCTTTTGAATAGTTATTAATTAAACTACTTATTTTTTATTTGCCCTTAATAAATTCGCGAATAGGCAACGATAGTGAAAACGTGTTACGGAGCAGCTTGCTGCAGCGTAGGCTGCATTACCGAAAATAGACATGGTTGGCCACAACAACAACAAAATAAATTAAACATTTTAACTTACTGCAGTTGTAGGTTTTTCTCCTATTTACACTAATAATTATTTTATTTATAAGTAACCACTTTTAACTAATATTTTATAGTTTTTTTTTTGTCATGTTAATACGTTTGCACTGCGCACAACTTGTTCGTTCAAGGGCTTTGAAGATAAAAGAATCTGTCTGGGGTCAACAATTGTTGGTTTCCTTGCTTATTACTTTTTGGAAAGCTCAAACCTAGGTGAGAAACGCAGCAATTTATGGCCCCTTTTTACGAGGAAACAGATATACAGTGAGCGACAGCTCGAATAAAGCAGTGTTAAAGAAAAAACATAATTGCCTGCCATAAGTCTAGGATGACGGTCGCCAAAACCCACTTGGACACATAATTCCGTCCGTCCGAGCCAAAAATGATGAATTTGGACTCATCTCCAAATATGACTGTGTTCCAAAACTCCAGATTCTTGTCCAAGTGGGTTTTGGACACCGTCATCCTAGTCCCTTAATTTGGTGCGCTTATAAAGGGCTTTTTCCGTGGTGCTCGGGCATTTAAGTCATGTTTGCGCAGGACCTGGCGTACAATTTCCACACAGCACTTTTTCCCCATTTCATCCTGCGTCTGTTGAGTCATTTTTGGAGTCGATAGCTTGGGATTTGACCTTATTTTCCTGATGATCCTCCGATCCGTTGTTCAATGGTAGTCCGTTTGTCCATAGTCCTTGTGGGCTTTTTGAACTCGGGATGCAGGATATAACTAAACTGACTACGAAGTATTGATCTATTTATTCCGAAAACTTTAGGTAAAAAATCCGGGTTCTATGGCTCCCAGGTGTCCACAATGTACCTGATCGAAATAAGCTGTCACCTAAAAATAGGCTAAATTTTTACATAATCCTACCTAGCAGGTGGGGAAACCTCAGTTTATGAGGGTCATCCATTCATATTGGTGGTTAATACATGTACCTACCATCGGTTTTTAGAATTTTTGAAAAATAATGAATAATTAGTTTATGGCAGGCAATTATGTTTTTTCTTTAACACTGCTTTATTCGAGCTGTCGCTCACTGTATGTATATTATAAGCTCGACAAGCGAACCATTACAACACAATGCAGGAGACCGTTGTATCGAAATAATTGATATAATTATGAGTAAATAAGACAGCGTTTATAACAAATTGTTTAATAATGATACGAATTTTGGTCTAACTTCTTTTAAATCAAATTTAGTAATAGATATGCCTCTGTTTATATGAAATAATGGATTGCCGTCTGACTTAAAATATTTTGTGGAACAATTGCTTGTGCACACAACATTTTACAATTGGCTCTACTCTATTGACTTCCACTCAAAGCACAACTGCACGTTCACAGCATCTGCAGCATCAAAGAGAAACAAAAACAATTGAAAAGTCAGCAAGAATTAAAATTAAAGTTGATCGAAAATATCCTTAGTTGCAACAAAACATCAGACGTTAAGAAAAACAGTTAGCAATTACATTTGTGACGACATACGACGAAGTCGAAGAGAAAAAGTACATTAAATAAATAACATATTTGCCATGTTAGATATACACATGTAAGTGCTCTGTATACACACAGTTTGTAAAGAGGGGTTTTGGACACGGGAAAAATTCTTATTTTTTATTTCGGTTGCAAAAAAAAGTTTATTTTATAGTTGACTTCAATTTTCTCTTATTTTTCTACTATGCTGTGGAGTTCTTAAAACTAGTTATAACAACAATTAACAAAGTTCATCAACTTAAGCAATTTTAAAATTTATAAAACGAAAATTATCCATCCTATTGACTATCAAGAAAGTGTTTGGACAACCGCTGATTATGATTTCACAATTTCAGCCGATTAACGGATATTATGAAATATAATGGATGGTAATATCGATCAGATTTATTGCAGGATATATTAAGAAAGATAATAATATCAGTATCAAACAATATACTTACAATTATTCATCTGTTTTTGTAATACTGCATCTATTGGATGACGGCTCTTCATATACGCGAGAAGAGAAGCCTAGCATGCGCAAGCCACTCAATGTTTGACCACTTGAAGAGTGTCAAAGCGCAAGATCAGCAAAATGCAATTCGACAGAAAGCGGCAGCTGTGAAAATATTTACATGTAGTGTCCTAATGTTTCGTTGAAAGACAGCGATTTGTTTATTAGAACTTCTGAGTGCGTATGCTTGCTACATTGCGTCATTTGTTGCATAGTGCAGCAAATAGTGAATATGCCCGCATGTGTGTAGATCATCGCGTAATTTGACCTTGGGCTGTCTTTCGTAAAGCACATTGCTGCTGGCGCAATTAAGTAATTAATATTATGTGCAAGTTTTTATAATGTTGGCCAAATGACTCGAGCAAAAAATAGATATACCCGACACATTTTTTTGCGTTATTTATTTTCCCATCAGCATCATGTGTAACAAAATGTTTGATGTTATCAATAAGTTGTCTTGTCAAAAGTGCTCGACTTGAAAATGCACTGTAAGCAAGCCTTGGGTATAATTAAGGTATTCAAATGTGTTTCTATGCTGAAAATCAAGGCCAGTCTTTGATAAATTTCTTACTCGATATTTTTGTAAAGTTTAATCAATGCACAATTCCACATAGTGCACTCAACGGCAGCAGCAACAGCCTTATCCAGATCCTCTCATTGTCTCCGTTGCTTATTTTTCTGGGCAGCAACAATTGGTATATTTTTCTATCACTTTGCACATCAGAGAAACACGCACTAGTTACAAACACCAACAAGTGCATACATAGAATGTCCATATGTAAGAGGGAGCTCATCCTGATTTTCGTTTTGAACACTCATAGCACTATGGATATGACCAATTACACGTCGATTCTAGAATATGAAATAAACACAGTTGATTTCTCAATTAAATCAGCGGCTGATTGGATTCCAACGCGCAACTAACAGAGACAAATAAAGCCACAGACAGGAATTATTCGTTGCTTTCATTACCTTATCTGGCAGACATAAATAATCCCATCGTGTTCTTTTCACCTGCTCTCAATGCTTTCATTTGCGATATTCATGTATATTTGTAAATTGTGTTTTGCAATTCCAAATTTACACTTTGCATTCAAAGCAGCAGCAGCATCCAATTGACCATCCATTTATTTAATGCATTTGTTATGTTCTGCTTAGTTTTGCTCTGTCTGCTTGCAATTTTGTTGCTCACCGAATGCCAAACTTTTCAATCATTTCTTTTTTATTCGGGTTAATTATGAGTGATCTGACAATTTTCTAGTTGCGAGAGCTTGAGCACAAGTCCTTTTGTCCTTTGCACACATTTGCACAATATCCAGATATTTCCTGAATTTCGTGGCCATTATTTAATAAATTGAAATATAAGATGACTGATTCTTTGGAAGAATATGGGCCGCCTAGAAGATACACTAAACCCGGTTCGAAATTGTGAATCGTACTTACTTATCAAGGTTCGCCATTCTTTGTATATACTTACACGGTGCATTGATAAATATCCAAAAGAATATATTTCCAAGATTTCATAATACCCTTTTACAATTTTAACTGGATGTTTGCGCTATCAGCTTTCTGATAGCATTAGTTCCAAAAGAACATATAATAATATAAGGTGATTTGCACTTCGTTATGTTTATTTCCAATTTGTATTTAGATATGAAGGTTTGCAGCCGAATGTTAAACCTTCTCGACAACGAGTATGTAAACAATTCAGTGTCATTCAAAACATATAAAACATTTGTTTTCAGTGAATCTAATCAATTGAAATTATTATCTGAAATTAAATTGGGAAGCAAAAGTGAATTTACATTATTTACTGGCGTTAACTAAGTATTTCCATAATGATCAATAATATGAAAATCAAACAAACTACACAAATGTAAAATTCCCTGTGCCTTAAGGCTAAATGCTGCGTGTGTGGAAAATTGTATTTTCATGATTAAGTACCTCAAGTGGTTGACCCACTTTCATTTACATAGAACATGTACATATGTACATTGACTGATACATAGCACACAGTATGTTCGTACAGCTGAACATCAAATAAACATCAATGTCAATATTGAGCTAAATCCAGGCTGGCAAGCGGGCCTAAGTCTGGCAATGCTAGCAATAAGCGCAATGAGCACGTAGCAGACGCCTGTCATCGTTTACGATACAACAACGGGACTGGGAGAAACGGAGGAGTCGAGTCAAGCGGAGCGGACACAGCGCAGCGCAGGGATGCGAACTGAAACAATACGAGAGTAAGTATCAAACAAAATAGCGGAATTAGAAACGACGACGCCGACGGCGGCGTCATCATTTATCAAACGCATACACACGCAAAGGTCAAGTAAAAGTGTTATCCTTGACGCTATCAAGGCAACGTGGGAAAAGCAGCTGGTAGCTGTTCCCTTTTGATACCAGTCGCCTTCTTTTCATATATTTTTAACACACACAGGCCTTGGGGAGACGTATGTACATAGATACATACATACACACATACATACATACATACATACATACATACATAACTACATGCTCATGAAAATCATTATCGAAATGAAAATATCAATGTGTTTTGAAAATGTTATGGCCTGGCTGGCAGCCGTGCTGTGACGCCGTTTGCTTTTGCTTTTTCTTTTTCTTTTGAAACTCGATAATCATCGGCAGCAACGACAATGGCAGCAACTGAAACATCATTAATAAAAGTCTCCATATCAACGATTTTTGAGCTCCCCTTCCCCCTCCCAATGGCCACAGTGCTTGTTACTCTACGCTGCGAGTTTCGATTATTGTATATTCGTTTTAGATTTGGCCATTTTCACTAAAACAAAGATACACTAATAGTAAACAGCGACAAATGGCAGCGATTTCTCTAGACTCCACTTTGAATTTTGTTTAGGAATATATCAAAAATCAAAGAAAAACCGTTTCTTTTATGAACAAATTTGCTTTAATTAAGGTGAATATTTCATTTATTTAAGTTGAATGTCTAGTCGGAGTAGTAAAGACAGTTCGCCAAATAACTTATGCTCGTTTTAAGCATGAGAATGAAACTAAAGCATCATAAATATCAATATTGGATCATCATCAAAAATCTCTCAATTTGACCGAATAATAAGAAACAAAATTAACGTAGTTTTTTACGTTAATATTCCCAAAAATATATTTTTGCAGAATTTTTGTTTTTTTTATTACTAGATTTATATATTAGAGACTACCGTTCATATGAGCCAAAATCTTGCAACCTGTACGATAGCTTTAGGTTAATTGATTACTCGGTTTTTTTCAAATATTTAATTGCAAATTTTTTATTTAATTTTTTCGTCAGTTTTTTGTTTTCGCTGCCGCTGTTGCTTGCATTTGATAATTGTATATATATTAAATTGTATGAATTAACATTAAATTTGTTCTTGGTTCACATACATTGTCAACACATTTGTGTGTATTTTGTTGCTGTTCATGATATTTCCCTATGACGTTGTTGTAATTGTAAAATGTAAAATGTAAAATTCTTGCAGAATAAATACCATTTGTTTTCAATTTCAATAATTTGCACAGTAATTTAATATTTAATATAATAATATTTATTATATATGCAATAATTTTTGTTTATACATAAAAATAGATTCTGTAGCACAAAAGATTTTGTTTATGGTTTTTACTGTTTTTGCTTGTATGTTTTCAGACACATCACAGCAAAGAGCGAGAGGCAAACAGCTGCTGTTGTTGCTGCTCTTTCTATAAAGCAGAGGCATATGGCAAAAAGTTATTAAAATTTCAAAATAAATATTATAATTTAGTTTTGTTTGAGTTAACGGCGAGGCTTAAACTTGAATTTTGACCTGATTTACAAAAGTACAAACATTGTCGCTTCTCGCTCTTTTAAGTGTTTGCAATTGAAGGGAGAATTAAGCAATTTGTTGATTTCCAAACTTGTACACAAAATAATAATTATTTAATCAATTAAAAATAAAACTGGATCAAAAAGAAATTGATTTCGCTGAGTGTGTGTGTAAATCGTCTTCTTCATATATAGGTATGCTTTCAAAAAGTTCTTGATTTCATTCCATTTTATAGCGACGTTCTTTGTATTTGTCAAATAGCTCTTGCTTGACTTTTCACATAAAAGAATTTCAATTAGTGCATCTTTAAGTTAAAAATTGCTTAGTAAAATTAGTTTGTAATAGTACTTATACATTTTGTTATTTTTTTTTTTAATAATTTATGCATTCTTTCTTTATACTACATTAATTAAACGCGTGTGGCTTTGAGCGAGAAAAAATAAGAATCTGACTAAATTAAAATCAAAAGTTTTGTTTTTTAAATAATTACAAAGAACAAAATGCGCAACATTACAGCTTTTTTTCGCTTAAATACTTATATCAACTTTGCTAATGTTTCTTCACGCTGCATTCGCTGTTGTTGTACTTTGTTATTATGAAACTCTTTAGTTTTCTTTAGGACGCCAAAAAAAAAGTCTAACAAATAATACATAAAGCCAGTGTGTGTGTGTGTGTGTGTGTGTAATTAATTAATATAATTAAAATGTACGTACAAGCTATCAACTACAGTTAGGTGTAAGGGCGTGTGTGTGTGTGTGTGTGTGTCTATAAGCATTTTCCAAACCCTCTGGACACTTCGGGCATGTACTTTTGAAATCTCTCAGTGCGCAACAGCATTGCACAGTTGACACATTCTAAATTACATTTTAAAAATGACATAATTTAAATAATTTATTATACACATGTGTGGCCCCAAACTACGCTAATACCAAACGAAAAAGTCATATATATATATATGTCTATATATATGTATGCAAATCAATTTATAGATTAAGCACATTCATGTAGGAAAGAAGGAGCATGACAAGGACGCGCTGTCCCCTCTCCCAAGTTATTCACTTTGCTTGCTCAAGCTAAGCCATTTTATAATGTGTGTATTTTGTCTTATATTTTTCGTATATGTATATGTTTATTTATGTAATCCGTAACCTACACAATGCTCAGAACTCATAGAATGCTAATTCACAGAACGATGCACACGTTCAATTCAACATTTCATTTCGTTTCCAATTTCAATCCAATATTCAGCGCGACATAGCCTAAACAGGTGGCAATGCATTTTAGCTCATTGAATGTGCAGCAGCGTTGCCAGACGTTTAGTTTTCGAATTAACCAAGGAAGCGCTTAAAATAAGATCCGAATTTAAAGTACATCCTTTTTTTTGTTCAATTTATGAGTCTGTGCATTTGAGTTGTTTTTTTCTTTCGATTTTTCGATTTAATTTACTATGTGCTGCTGCTGCTCTTGGTATTACTGCTGCTGCTGCTGCTGCTGCTGCTGTTGCTGTTGTGTCTGTTGTTGTTGTTGTTGTTGTTGTGTGAGAAATCCGCATTCAACACTCACTTTGGGCCAGATCGATATCCTTTTTAACGCTGCGCGACAAACGATCCAGCTCGGCAGCCGCATCGGAGCGCACTGCCAGCTTTTCGGCGGTCATGAGTGAATCTGTGCCATTAGAAGTGCGCGGCGTGGATATGCCGCCACCACCTGGACTGCCGGGACCAGCCGGTCCACCAGCTGGTCCACCCGATTTTTTGTGTAGCAGCGAATTGAAGAAGTTGGCCAGCACACCTTCACTGCCGGGTGCGGCGGGCGTCAGCTTGGGATCAATCTGCAATTGAATAGTAGTAGTTAACAAATACAATATCCGCATTCCGTGTGGCACTCACCTTTTTGGGTGAACTTTGACCGGCACTGCCGGGTGTGCGTGGTCCACTCTTGTTGCCGCCAGCGCTGGCTCCTTGCGAGCGTAATGGCGACTCGCCGCGCACCTGGCCGCCTTGCTTGAGTATCTCCTGCTGGCGTGCGAGGAATGCCTGCTCGTCCTCCGTCTGCACCTCGGTCTCGCGATTGGAAACGGCCTGCAACACAATCGGGATAAGTTTAAAAAGTGAGCACAAATGTTATGCACCATCTTCGAAATATTTCGATAAGCACCTTTCGAGTGGGCGGCGCCTTGATGATATCTGTATAATGATTTTCGGCCTTAACCGCATGCATGTTCTCATACAGAATACTTATTTTCTTGAGGCTATCCCAACCCGCCGGACTGCAATGAAATAACAGATTAGCAGATTAACAGATTAATAGATTGGCAGATCATAAAATACACACATGAGCACCGCATCCTTTTCAACGACAAGCGCTGGCGTACGGAATGGTAGACCATAAATTCGATGCGTTAGATATTTGTAAAGGAGATCACAGTTTTTGTCCTCTTTCACACTCGTGTAGAAGAGCGAGGTGCCATGCCGCAGACAAAAGTTTCGTATCCATTGCTGTATGAAGTCGAAATGCTCATCGCGGTACTCATACTCCTTTTCCAGTGTTGACATGTAGTCCGTCTGTGTGTTTGTAAATTTATAGATGTGCAATTCAAAATTAGTATTCATTCTGATCATCCATCATTGTAAATATTGTATGTGCACCTTTGTGACGACAACAACAATGTCCAGGCCCAGATTTGTAATTAGTGCGTCCTCTGTCAGCGGCAGCAGATCATCCTCATCGATGGAAGTGTTGTGCATGGTGCGCTTAACCGGCGAACCCGGATCCATATCATCGCCGACCTCACAGTAGCTTTGCCACGTCGTTGCTAAACGCTGGCGTGCCGCCTCCTTCTCTTTGGGATCTAACTGCAGGCTCTCAATGTGCTGGGCAAGCACCTTGATCCATTGGTTGAGCTGCTCGAGCCAGCCCCACGGCTGTGTCATCGAGACTGTTAGTATGACGAGGGTGTGTGCATAGTTCGTTTCGTTCAGCGCATAGTGCAGCAGATTTGTGTGTCCTGGATCGCCATCCAGCACCCAAACGCTTAGGCGCGTCATGTCTGCAACAAATTGATAACGATAATAATATATACTGTTTACTTTATACTAATATTGCAATAGTTGATCATACCGTCTCTGTACTCGTCCTTGACATCAATGTAAGCATACTCGAGGCCAGATCCCTTCTTCGGATCCTCCACGCCCTGCAGCTTCGCAATGAGCGTCGTCTTACCAGTGGCATTATCGCCTAATACTAGCACAGATTTGTTTGACGGTAACTTTGTGCTGCCTTGTGTTTGTACTTCATTCAATATCGCTGACCTGTAACGAACAATGCGAATAAATGTGTCCATAATTCATTCAGTTTCGTTGGCAATAAAATTTTTTCAATGTACATTAAGTCTGCTCCAATTTCGTGTCACCACCAGTAACCAACTCAACTCAACTCAACCCGACCTGTATCCGTAACCATATCCATTCAGCAAGTCATGCCATAAGCCACAATTCTGCATACTGTGTCATGCCTAGCAATCAAACTAATTGCATCCCTTTGCTATTTATGAGCCGGACCTTGTTTCATTTTGGTATTGCTCTCTCTCTCTCTCTATATATACTACTATATATACTACTCTATATATACTACTATATATATATATATATACTTTATATGTATTAATTCGAATAGGAATGTTTAGTTGGACAGGGCTCTTCAATTAAACTTAATTTAATATATTTCGATTGAAAAGTGACCAGCTAACTGCCCAACTAGCTGATTCCCTGACTCGCTAATTCACCCACTTATATATTTGGCGTTTAGCTGGCCAACTGATTAATTGACTGACTGACTGACTGACTGACTGACTGACTGCTTGACTAACGGAATAACATGCAAATGGCGTTTGCTCCACTGGGGAACTGGACGCGGGAGCTCCTTCGTGCCAAAAACTGCGAACTGCGAACTGCGAATATCGATTGCCCGCTTTTCGACTTTTAGTTTTTAACTATTCGCTTCTATTGTTTGTTCAAAGGTATTGTTCAGCAGTGCACAGTGGTTGGCAATGCATAAAGAAAACAATGTAGCAACAATTTCATAAAATACCAATTCAAATAATTGCATTTATCTGACATATATCGAAGATATGAAGTGGTTTATATTTGACTGTCTCAATATTGACATTTAATATTTAAATATTAATATGCAACATATTAAATGTATAATATTTAGGCGAACATTTAGTTCAAGTTGTGCGACACTATGCGCTAGGCAACAACAAACTAAGCCGAGCCGCCACCAGTGGCCACCAGCCCACTCCCCTGGTTCCCGGCTGGTTGGCATGGTGCATGAAAGGCCCAAACGAAAAGTATATTAGCATATACATATTTTTTCAAGCATGTGAAAGTTTGCCTGCCTGCCTGCGTGGCCAGAACGGCAGTAAGAAATAGACGGCAGGCAGTTGGCCAGGTTAATATAACTGGCACTTCCAATGCGCACTTTGCCAGCGCCACGGCGTAAATAGTGGACCGACCACTACAGACAGGAGAGACCCACAGGATACCCGATTCCGTTCAGTTATTGAAAGTCAGTGGTCAGGATGAGTGTGTTGCTGAAGCGACGGTCGCGCAGCGAAACGCGTCCAATGCAAATCAAACAGGAGTTGCCTACAAAGAAGCAGCAGGAGCACAAGTTGCACAAGGAGTACAAGGAACAGCAGCAGCTGGCAGCGAGCATGGACAACAATGGCAGCGGCATACAAACTCTGCAGCGCCAGAGCCTGGGCATGGGCAGACGCAAAACATCCGCCGAGCTGATTAGCGAGGCAAAACTCTATCTGGGCGATTTGACAACGGCAACGGCAGCGTCAACCGCATCGATGACAGCAGCGGGCGGTGCTCGCCTGGTCAGCACACGTCGTCCCATAACGCCACGTGAGCCTGGACGTGTGCTCTATGGCAAGGTGTCTTTGGCTGGTCGTCCGCCCAGCGCCTTCTCGTAAGTAAACTCACCCCCAGCCAACCCACATGCACTCTTAATCCCCGCCCCCCATCCATCCGCATCCCTCTCGTTTCCATAGCATGCGTTATCTGCAGATTGAGAATCACAAGGCGCTGACGCCATCGACACCCCTGGCAAATGCTGAGCTGCTCCTGAATCGTCGTGCTCCGGATGGGAAGTTGGCTCCCCCGCGTCAATTGCCATCGTTACAGGCAACAACAGCAGCAGCTGGAGCTGGCGCGGGAGCGGTAATGGGAGTGGGCACAACGCCACCCACACGAAATGGGGCACTGCTTGGCCAGTGCAGTTCGGAGACGCTCATCGAGATGCTGAAGCAGCATGCGGGTCTCAAGGATTGCAGTGCCGAAACTGTTCAGCACATCAATGCGGTAAGTGCAACCTGCCAGAAATCGTAATCGTCGTTTCATCCTGCATCCGGCACATCTTGTTTTCCAGATCCTTCTCGAGCTATATACGCGTGTGCGCAAACAGGAGCGGAACTTTAAGCGCGTCTTCATCCTGGGCGGTCTTTATGGCCTGGTCGAGTGCACGGCGCCGCGTGTCCTTTTGGCTGTGGCACGCGTCGTCCTTGCGGTATGTATTGCGATTTTAAATCGATCGATTTACCGACAGACGACAAGCATGTATACCAAACGGCTTATTGGTTTCTTCAGACGATTTGCATTTCATCACCAAACCAAGCCAATTATGTTTCCACATTTAACCAACTATCGGCATTTAATTGGATAGTTTAGTGTCTATCGATATTATTGATATTATTATGGAATACGATTGGTAATCGATCCTTAAGTTTTCAATCATTTAGAAATTGGACATATTTGAAATGAATTTCAACTGAAGCTGGGAAACACTTGAGCTAAATATTAATATGTCGATTTAGTCCAGGTTCAGCATATCCATTATTTGGTAATTCAACGATTAACCAATTTTATCGATAATTCAACAGCTTCGCGTAACGGGCAGCAATTTGACCGGCGCCTGCAAGCTAATCTTCAAGGTTGCTCGCCACGAGCAGCACGACGGACTCTTCCATGAGAACGATGTACTCGAACTACTGATCGATGGCCTGGGTCGTGCCTCACCGCTGGACGATCCGGAGGCATGCATTTATGCGTATGGCTGCATTCGATTCCTCACTGCCAGCAGCGCCCAGGAACGCGATGATGCACTGAATCGCAATTGGGCTGTCGGCTTTGAGGAGCCACTGACACCGCCGGCAGCAAGCGCAACGATGGCAGCAGCAACATCTGTTGCAACAGCAACAACAGCAACACCAACCACAACAACCAAGCTGAATGGCCAACAGACGCTAGTGGCGCGTCTGGCACGTCACGGCGCCGTCGAACTAATGATCCTCCATTTGCAAATGCTGAACGAAGCGGGCGCCACAAGACGCCTCATCGGTCCACCGCTGCACACACTCTATCAGCTGTCAGCGGCGTTGCGCGCCCTGGCCGATGTTGCCCAGCAGCAGCAGCAGCAACAACGATTGCAACTGCAACTGCAGCTCGCCTGCCCGCATCTGATACGCGCTGCCGAGGTCGCCATGGGTGAACTGGAGGTGCAGGCCAATGTGGTGCGCACCCTGAGGTAAGCGCAGTGAAGCAGTCAGCAACACACAAATCGGACTGCAATCATCAATTGTTTTCATTTCAAGTGTGCTGTCCGAGGATGCGGAATGCTGCGAATCCTTGCTGAACTATGCGGCACGCATTGGTCTGCTCCTGGGCCCTTACTCCAATGGTGGCCCCTGCAGCGAGCGTCTGCTGGCCGTGCTCAGCCGGCTGGGCTATATGCTCGGCAACATTCTCGCCAAGCACGAGTCGGCACGTGTCCAGGTGAGTGAGATGCAATATATCTATATCTACATGTGTTTCTGTTTCTGTATCTATATCTCTATATCTACATGCTGCAACTGCAGTACTATCACAACGATGTAGCAATGGAGTATCTGCTGAATGTGCTGCAGCAGCTGAGCGAACGGCAAACGGCCAGCGAAACGGCGCTGCTGGATGCCCAAATCAAGTTGATCCGTGTAGTGGCCAATATGAGCGTCAATGCCGAGGTGGGCGCAGCCCTGGGCAATGTGAATGCTCTGGGCGCTGTCCTGTTGCGCCTGCTACAGAGTGCAGTGAGGGCGCTCGACACTGTGCAACAGAGCGCACAGCCAGCTGCTGCTGCTGAGCGGCTGGAATTGTTGCATGCAACTCTGGGTGCTTTGCACAATTTGTGCTTTTACCAGGACAACCAAGGGACAGTAGCATCACCACTATCACTGTCACCAGCACCAGCTGCTGGATCGTTACAGAGTTCGATTGCCGAGCTGACGACGGCGTTGGCCAGCGCATTGGCGCAGTGTGCGGCGACGGCTGTGGCCACCAAGGTGGAGCTGGCCCGCGTCCTTGGTAATCTGACGCGTAACGAGGTGGCGCGTCGTTGCTTCAAAGCTGCCGGCGGATTGCCGCTGATTGTGCAACAGTTGACGCGGCAGGCGAGCGGGCAGGACTATGAGCTGCGCACCTGTGCCATCGGTGTGCTGGTCAATCTACTGGGCGATGGCGAGCAGCGGTCACCGTTTCTCCAGCTGCACGGCGCTGAGCTGCTGGCGCTGCTGCTGCGCGGCGCACTAGAGCAGGAGGATTGGTTTCTGGCCAACATCGTGTGTCAGGCGCTATGGAATCTTCTAATTGATGCACAATGCGCCACGGCACTTGGTCGCACCGGCAGCATTCTGGACGAGATTAGTGATCTGCTTGCTGATTATTTGGACGAAGAGCGTTTGCCCACCGGCGATGACACGGAGACGGAGACGGAAACAGAGGCGGATGCGGAGGCGGAAAAGAAGGGCCCAGAGCAAGAACAAGAGCCGAATGAAGAATTGGAGGCTGATGGGGCCCAAGATGCCTTGTGGGAGGACTTTGCACTAGTGGCCACCGATCTGTTGGAGCGCATACAAAACAATTTCGAGAAACAGCAGCAGCAGCAGCCGGAACAAAGGACCCAATTCGATCACGGGGATGACAACGATAACGACGATGTATTTATCGAGAAATTGTAGAACATTCATAAATCCTAACGAATACATTAATCTATACATACATATAATATACATCGATTTATATACGCCAATATCAAGGTTCTAGTTCAAAAGCGTTTTTTTTTTTAAGAAAACCAAATGCATACATTGAATTCGCATAGAAATACAATGAAAATCAATCGATAACCGATAGTCGATAGCTGAGAACTCAGCAAGCAATGTGCTGAAATCATCTACATAAAACTAAAATTAAAGCAGATTTTACTGTACATATGCATATCGGATTATGTCACAAATTTTACTACAGATCTGAGATATAACATATTTAATCTTCGATAGTTCTCAGCAATTGAATGTGCTTCAGTTTATTCCATGGTAAAGCAATCACCTGTTTCCCATTGGAAATTGATCCGCGTCGCAGACGTTCTGCACATGCGCGCCACCTATCAACAACACACACCACACCAGCACATACTTGGGCGATGACAACATCGCCTACACACACAACTCGGCAACTATGAGTTCATTGGGAAATGCAAATTCCAATTGGATTGTCAACTGACCACATCAAGTTGAATTGGCGATAGCTCAGCTCAGCTTCTGCACATATATATTATATCTATCTATAAATATATATAAATATATATAAATATATATGTATATATATGTATATATATGTATATATATGTATATATATATAAATATATATATTTACGTACGTGTGCGTATAAAACATAGCAAAAGCAAAAGGTGCTCACTGCCGACTGCGCAGCCGGCGACACTGCCCTCAATTTTAGCTATTTCATGAATCATCGTCGGCAACTCTGCTCAGTCGACGTCGCTCTATCTCGCTCTCGCACACGCACACTATGCAGATTATAATTGTTGTTTTAGCATCAAGTTTGTGTTTATACCACAAATTCATTAAATCAGCGCACAAGAGAAAATTTCAAAACAAAAAAAACAATGCATGTGTCTGTGTGAGCCAAACGTGGTTTGAGGTTAGGAGAGCGTTGTACAAAATGACAACATGCATTTAAATTGTACAGCGGCAGAAAATCAGCTGCTTTTTGAGCCCGACTAATTGTAGGGCGTTGGGTGGGTGGGGCGAGTAAGTAGCACCTGCCTTCACCCGGCACCTTGCACACTAAAAACCGAGTGCGACAGAGAGAGAGAGAGAGAGAGCGAGTGAGAAGTGGGGCAGTAAAAGCGAGATGGCAGTAACTAAAAATTATTGCAAACGTCAGCTAAAGAAAGTCGATAGATGGCCAAAAGCAGCTGTTTTTTCTGCTTATTTTTCTTCTCTTGTTTGCTCCGTTATAAGTTCTGTCACACACACAAACATACATACATACATAGTCGGTTCAGCTCGTCACCACTAGCAACTCACCAGAGGTTCTCCTTATCGGCGGCGGCATCCTTCTTCTTGTTTGTCGTAAAGGATGATGTCAGCGCATTGCTGCCCGTCATTGTTTGCGTGCCGCTGTCCAATGCCATTGCTCCAGGCGACCTCTTCCTCTTATTGCCCGTTGCTTTTGCTGCTCTCCTCGTACTTGTTTCTTGTTGCCTGTCCTTTGGCCAGTTGGGCGCCAGCTGCTGCGGGATGCACACGAAAAGCGTTAGACAAACAAACACAGAAACAAGCAACGCACACACACTTTCAATTCTAATAATAAAAACAAAAACAACAACAGAGTTGCATTGAACTTGAGCAGGCAGCCCAGCAGCAGAAGCACAACCAGCAGAAATAGCAGCGGCTGCAATTGCAGTTGCAAGGTGTCTGCTTCCTTTGAAAACGCCCGTTTTGTTTGCGTTTCTGGTTACGTTGCGCATTGAGGGAATGACAAAGGCGACATGGATATTTAATTGTTACATCCATTTTGCTCTGTGCGCATGTTACGCAGCACAGCTGCTGCAGCCAAATCGCAGCTCCTCCTCTCCTGCTGTGCTGTGCTGCTGCTCCTGCTACTGTTGCTCTGTATAAATAGAGAATGAACAATTTGCAAAATTTCTTGTCGTTTGCTTTTGTTTTTTTTTTTTCATTTCGTTTCGTTTGGTTTCTTTGCATTTCTTTCTTTCTTTCTACATACTGCAATTTTTCTCGATTTATTTTTGTACACTCCGCTTGCAGATGTGATCCGTGGCACTGAATATGAAGTTTAGCGCAAAAATTGCTGCATCTGATGCTCGATATTTGGTTTTGAGTTATTATTGTTTCAAAAATAATAACAAAACAAAAAAATATGCGCCCGATACTGTGATGATGAATTTTTCGCTGAAATAATACAACGAAACTAGACAGTGTGTACACACTGCGTTAAAATGGTCAAAATTGATTTTAGTGTTGCGAAACGAAAATCGGTGTGCGATAGTAATGTTGCCAAACGAAATTAGGTGTGCGATAGTAGTGTGGCAACACTAATCACATTGTTGTATTCGCTGTTGAATTATTATTTACTGTATGGCAACCTTGGTTCCCGTTACAACAACGACAACATCAGCAGCAAAAACAACAACACGGAATCCAACAAGCATCAAATAAAACTCTCACTACTACGTTCAGTGCATTTGACCAGAAATACTCAATTAGTGTAAAAATCTAATAAAATGCAACCGTATGTATTCATTATAACTGTGATATTCGCTACCATCGCCAGCAACGCGCCACAAACAAACGGTATGCCAAGTTTGCTGCTCATCGAAGCAGTGCATACACACACACACACACATATGGCCAAACCACGCACTTGCGCAATAACGTAACAGCAACTCTGTGTGTGTGTGTGTGTGTGTGTGTGTAACTTTCGTAAACAGAGAACGTTAAAAGTTATTCACAGCGCTGCTGCGTCGCTGCTATCAGTGCCGCTCCCGCGGCGAACTGGGCAGCTGCAAAGATCCGTTCACCTTCAACGCCACCGATGTCGACAAGGAGCCGGGCCTGTCTGCCATACGACGGTAAGTGCGAGCGAGAGACCAGACCATGTACCGCTAAATATCCATTTGGAACCTCCTTCACATAATTTCACGTGTTTCATGTTCTTTGCCACATTTCAATTAAAATAAATCGAATATTTTACTTTCTTTGTTTTTTCTTTTTCGGCTGACCCTCGAAATGAAATTTTATTACAACATGCTAACATCTGTTCATTTTCTTTGCCCCATCCAGACTACGATCTCGCCATACAGCGGATGTGCTTGCAGTGCGGACCGGACGACAACATGGATCGATGCGCGGACACAATCTACAATTCTAAGAAAGTTCATATGTGCTTCTGCCAGGGTGATCTCTGCAATGGAGCCCAAGGCCATTGGACGCATAAGCGACTGGTGCTGCTAACATTCGCTATTTTGGTGCATTCCAAATGGTTAATTCAATTGTAAAACGTATTAATCCATAAATTTATTAAATCTAAAAATATATCAAACTAAAATTAGTTTATTTGTCATTGCCTTAGGCATCGCTTTCAGCATTAGTTAAATATTAATTAAAGTTAAGTTGTCTGGTGCAATTGGGGCACAGGCGATGTGGCTGGTACCGACCACCGTCCGGATGGCACTCCTGATGGAACTGCTGGAAGCAGTGAACGCACGGATATTGGACGCTCTCACACAAATTGCATTCGTTGCATCTCAGCCCCGATTCATGGAAGTCAGTTTTCCTTTCTTGTTTCATTTTCCGTTCTTCCATTTTCCGGACTTTTTGCATTCCTTTCTTTCAATTTCCGTTCATCCATTATACGTGCTTGTACTGGACCCTTGCCCAATGCTAGTTGTCGGTATTTGTCAGTCGCCACCTCTAATAGTTGCTGCAAAAGAGAACGTCTGCATTGATTAGGATCGATAGATAGATTAATATGAAAGGATCTTAAATTGGCATACGCTTTGCAGCTCGCCAACGACGGGATTAACTGATCCAATGAGCTTCGCGTCTTTCTTTAAGCGGCGCCCTTGTCGAGTGTTAGTGTCGAGTGTGTCGGTGGTGGTGCTGCTGCTACCGCTGTTCGGTCCACCGATGCCATTCGGTGTCCTCATCATGCCCAAATTGCCCATGAACATCTGCTGGGCGAGCGGCTCCGGCAGGATGCCTGGAAAATAAGTTTTTTTTTTTTTTTTTTTTTTTTTTTTTTTTTTTTTTTTTTTTTTTTTTTTTTTTTTTTTTTTTTTTTTTTTTTTTTTTTTTTTTTTTTTTTTTTTTTTTGGTCGATCAATTTAGAAATGTAGGAAAAGCACGAACTGATGGCTCATGTGGCGCATCACTTCATCTACATGCAGTACATCCTGGAACTGGCCAAGCAGCTAGATGTGGATCCGAGGCCCTGCGTCAGTTCTTTCTTCTCGAAAATTCAACAATGCGTACCGGAGTATCGGCAGTAATTCGAGAGCGAAATCGAGGCCTTCAAGGGACGCATTGAGAAGCGGGCACAGCAGAAGTTACAGGGAGCCATCGCACAGGCGGAGACAGAAGATCGGGAGGCGCGCATGGGACCAGGTGGCTTAGATCCCAACGATGTCTTTGAATCTCTGCCCGATGAACTGAGATCTAGCTTCGAGTCGCGCGATATTGAGCTATTGCAGAGCATAGTTGCCACGATGCCGGTGGATCAGGCCGAGTATCACATGGAACGCTGCGTAGACTCGGGTCGCTGGGTGCCAAATGCCTCCGCTGGCGTTAGCACCGAGGACGTTGACTGATCGATCCTCCATGATTGATTGCGTGTTATACTTATACGCAATAAGATTTATCGTACTCACTGTCTTGCAGCCATTTAGTTTGTTGAGTGGCAGATTGGCAGATTCATCCAAGCATTTTGAATCACCTTTAAGTAAATGGTGTGTGAGACTAGGCTCAAACTAAAACCGAGCACACACAAGCAGCCTGCAGAATATTGATCTACATTAATCATATTATAATTCATTTGGTTTCACATCTCAACGATTCTCGAACTAATAAAGTCTCTGACTCTCTTAAGGCTTATCAGGTTTATTTCACAAAATAAAGTATCGTTAACCTTTGCAGAGTTTTAAGAATGATTAGAGAACAATGTACATATTTACAACTTAATATATCAATATTACAGTTTATTTAATTGAAAAACATTTACATAGTATCGACTGCCTTATGCGTGTAGTTTGGTTTGGAAAACAAAGCGATTTAAAGATCACTGACTAAAAAATACAACAAATATTCTTTCGTCGTACATCGTCTACATACGTATATAAGTCATGCCTTGCAACGGGATCAATATATGTGTATACAAGTATTTATTTAGTTAATCCGTTGTCAAATATTTAAATACATATCTAAATATGTAAAAAAAAAGAAAAAAAAAGAAAAAAAAACAAAAGAAATGGAAATTAGACAATATATGCATGTCCAAGCATATGTTGGAGACAACGCCCAGGATGCAATGAACAACAAAAGGCCACTCTCAATATATGTATGTAAAATAACTTTCTTAGCAACTAGTTTGAAACACATTTAGCTCCTCGGCCCAACGACAACTGGACAATGGACAATGGACAATGGCTGCGACTGCATCCTTGCCTTCGCATCCTTGTGGCAATCCAGATGGATAGTGGCCATGGCAGCACGAGCACCTCATCTGCGATCAAAAAAACAAATCATGTTCGTTTAAACAGTTAACATAATTAATAGTTAATATTAATAGCATGAGTCACACTGAGAGGCAACTTACCCGTATGCAGCACGCATCTTCATGCACGCCAATCATTTCTGCATATGGCAAATGGCCAACGGATCGGACAACTTCTCCGGCGTTTTGCTTTTGCTTTTGCGATTCGCAGCAGCGGCTGCTGCCTTGTGCGCCTTCTTTGCCTGGAGCCGTTTGTCTTTGGGCGACAATAGAAACTCGGGCTTGTTTTTCAGCTTCTTGTGACGCACCGTATCGATGGCCGCCAGCTGCTGGCCATAGTGAAAGTCCACGCCACTCGCATTCTGTACGGTGCGACGCTTCCGCTTCGAGTGACGCTGGCACAGTTTCTTCACCATATCATGGGTGTACAGTCCGAAGATGCCAAGGAAATTCTCACGTCCGTATTCGGACGGGACGACGCGCGTCTCACGCGGCTCATCACGCCACTGAGCGGCCGACGCAAACAGACGCTGCTGTTCTAGCTCCAGCTCCATTTCCAACTCCTGGTGCAGATCATCCGACGAACCCGATGAAACACCACCTGGCGTGGCCTTCGCTTGCTGCTGCTGTGTTGCCAGCAGTTTCGGCAGCGGAGGCGGAGGCTGCGGTGGCGGTGGTGTCATTTTCCGTACAGTGCCCTGCACATTGCGAGTCTTATACGGTTTGGCAGTCGGTGCCTGTGCCGTTGCCACTGTTGACCTTCTCGATGCCATCGCTGTGCTGGGAGCTTTAGCTGCTGTCTGCAATGCTTTGCCCTTAAGCGATGCGTTGCTGTTCAGCTGTTTCATTGTTGTTGTTGTTTCTGCTGCTGCTGTTGCTGTTTTGCCGCTGACCATAGCCATTTTTGGACTGGGCAGCTCGAGAGCATCCTCCTCATCGATTTGGCGCGGTTGCTGTTTGGTTTTGCGTGCACGCCGCAACGCCTGATGCAAATTCATGCGACTCTGGACGACTTCAACAAAGTCTGTCGTCAGCGGTGGCGGCGTCGGCGTCCTTTGCACCTTTGCACCAACGGGCCCTACACACGGTGGCGCCACCTTTGCACCAACGGGCGGCAAAGCTGAAATGCGTTTGATGGCCGGCTGCGTGACATCCGAACGTGGCGATCGTTGTTGCCGGACAGCTGAGGCAGTTGCTGTCGCCACCAGCGACGAGCGCACCGACGATGTTGTTGCTGTTGGTGGTGGTGGTGGTGGCTTTGGTGGCTGCTGCTGTGTGGCATTTGACTTTTGTGGCGGCACTTTGGCGCCCAGCGAGTTCTGCTGCTGCTGGCGCACCATCTTCCCCGACAACACCTGCTTTAGCAGTGGCATGGGCCGTGGACGTGGTATTGGCCGTGGTGGTGGCGGTGGCGGACCCATCATCATCAACATTGCGGGATCATCGGATTGCTTTTCCTCGCACAACGGATCGCTGCTGGTGCCGCCTGGCGCCATATTGCAACGGTTTTTCCTGTTGCCACTTGACGATGATGCATTGACGGTTTTGGGATTGACGAGCACCAGGGGCACATTGTCGTCCAGCTCGCTGAGCTTGAGCGGCTCGATGCCAGCATCATCGTCCTGCGAAATGAGAAAATGCTTGCGTATGAGCATGTCCTCGGTGTCGCGAGACAACACGGATTGCGGGCAGACAATGTAGTTGGCATCGCCAATTAAAGGCACTATTAGGCTGGAGATGTAGGCGTTGCCCACCTCATGTACAGTCCGAATGTTGTTCTCCTCCAGCTGCTTGTAGAACGCGTCCAGATCATCGTCCAGCCGCAACATTAGAAACTGCTGTTCCGCATTTATCTCGTGCACCTCCATCTGCAGCTCATCGAGGATGCGGCGCATCTGGACCGGATCCTGCAAATGCAGTTCATATGCAATTAATTAAAATTCGGATTGCTTAATATTGCCTCCACTTCAAAATTGTATACGCATGCATATTTATATATGTATGTAACATATTTATATGTATGTTTATATATAAACATATGTATATATATGCACAAATATATTTATGTATCTATATTTGTTCACATGACCAAGTGCAATAAAACAACCACAACAGCAACAATCCAATAATGGAAAACCCGATTTCGACGCGTGTCGTGTTTTTTCTACATATTTATTTTTTTTGCGCACGTGTGGTTAATTTGCGTTGAACACAAATTGATTGAATTTATTAAAGTTTCATAAATGCATTCTAAAACTAAAACTGCGAAAGGGAAATTTAATAATTAAAGTGTTACACACATGCAATATGTATGTATGTGTATGTGTATGCGAATGCGTATGTGTATGTAGTGTGTGTGTTCGAATACCCTTTATTACCCAAATTTTAATGGGCAGTCTGGCATAAATAAAACATTTAAAATAAACCAAACATAAAACCATAAAACGCTGGATATGGATATTGAAAAGTGGGCATGTAGCATGTATAAATTTCAATTTCTGTGAGGTTTGCCAATTGGTATTTATTATCCATTGAGTATGGACACTTTCATTTTCCTCTAATCGCGAAAAAATAAATAAAGCAGAGACTCGAAAAGTGAAAAAGGGGCACGTACTAAGGGGATATAGCCGGGGCAAGGGTGTGTACATTGTGCTCTAGTTGAAGTTGGCAACCCAATCTAGCATCAATGCTGGCTCCGTTGCCTTTACCATTTGCAACACACACACTTTGTATGCGACAAACAAAGAAACTATATATTTATATAGATATGTATATAACTTCGAAATATGTGCGTAATGCAGGAAGTGGGCTACGATTGGGTGACATTTAATGAGCACTTACCGCATCGGGCTGCTCCTTGAACACATCGGATACCAGCTGAAAGAAGAAAGCAAAGGTTGGTGCGGAGGGGGGTGGGGGAGGGAAAAACGGAGATCGTGTTTAGTCAACGGATGTCAGAAAATGGATTTTTGTTGCTCTCTCTCTCTCTCTCTCTCTGAGACTTCTGCTGATTTTTACTTACCCTGTGTACATTGAGAAAGTCGCGCATTGCACGCTGGCAGTAGATAATGTCATTCTTCAGGTCCAACGGCAGCACGTAAAACTTTTCTATGTAGTACTTGAACAATGAGGAGGAGTCCTTGGAAACATCGTTGTTGTTTCTGCTGGTGCTGCTGCTGGTGTTGGTGTTGGTATTTGTGGTGGCACTCATCTTGGTATCGAATTTGGTCGAGATTCGTTATTTAAGGCATACGCGTTGCACATATACACCTCCTGCACTACGACTGTGTGGTTCTCCGCCTTTCTTTTTTGCTGTGTTTTTTTCTTTTTTTTTGTACTGTTTTTAAGCAGAGTGAGCAGAGGGATTTCAAAATTCGCTACCTGCTCGCAGTGAAGTCGGCGCAGGCAGCAACAACAAGGCGACAAAGCAACAACAGGCAGCAGGAAGCTGCAAAATATACCAATTTTATTAATGTTCATATCGATGAATCGATAATTTTTTGCTTTGCAAAATACGGTCTGGCAGCTTTGAGTGACCAGCTATCGCGATATCGATATTCTGGCATTTGTCTTGGACTCAGTTTTCAGTGTATCGGGCCAAAGCCAAACATTTTCATTTTCATTTTTTCGCATTAATAAATAAAATAGCAAATAGATAGAACAAAATTAACTATCAACTAAAGTTGCTTCTAGTGCACATATACCACACGAAAGCAAATAAATAATTGTTGTACAAAATATATACACAGATTTAAATACGAATTAAGTTCAAAGTGCATCAAAGATTTATATCATTCTACAAATTATTAACGTTGCAACTCCCAAAATGTGTAAGTCCAAAAGCACAGCGAACTCCAGAAAATGCCAACAACAATGTGAAGATATTTTGCAAACATAATTGCAATAGCTGTAGCAGCAGCAGTAGCATCATAGAAAATCATCCAAGAATTAGCGACGGACTAAGAAAAGTGTTGCTGTTGTTGCAGTTGATTTTAGTTCTGGTTGTGGTGCAGGCATCGCTTAACAATTCCGTTCCTCTTACGTTTTCATATGCGACAGCGAGCAGTTTGCTGACGCCCCAATA
This sequence comes from Drosophila cognata, assembly GCA_035041535.1. Lineage (NCBI taxonomy): Eukaryota > Metazoa > Arthropoda > Insecta > Diptera > Drosophilidae > Drosophila > Drosophila cognata. Next base: position 482,200 of record JAWNLC010000242.1, read on the forward strand.
CGGCAGCAACGAAAGTAAAATTTCACCCAAATCTGTTTGTTTTTGCTGGTTTGCTCTTTGCCTTCGACCACCTCCTGCTCCCCGCCACCTGCTCCTACACTCGTTCAAAAGCTGAGCAAACAAGTTTTGGTTGTTGCTTCTGCTCTTTTTTCTTTCTTTTCTTTGCTTTAACCCTTTGCGTTGGTTTGTTTAGATTCGAACAAGCAAAAAAACAGCACCGGCTTGCGCGAAAGTTTTAAACGGTATATTGTGCCCCCTCTCTCTGTCTCCTTGTTACCGCCCGATCACCCAGCAACTGAGTATATGTGTATATGTGCCGTTAAACTGGTTAATTTGCAGGCTGTTGTTGTTCCTAAACTCTGCAGTCGAAGATAACAATCTTGCAAATATTTCTACCAGCATTTACTTAAATTTTACTGCCCCCAGGTGTGTGTGTGTGTGTTTATACATACATACATGCGAATGTCTTATCAATAGCTATTTGCTCTAGCAATTTTTGCTTGTCTCACTTTTCCAGTGTTACCAACTGTTTTTTTATTACCTACACAGATACACTTGCATTTGCATATACAATTGCAACGGTTCTCGAGAAATCGCACAATGCATTTGTGTTGGTTGCGGAGGTGGTGTGGTGGCGTCATTCTCTGTTCTGGCTCTGTGTATGATTTTATTAACAAGGCAAACAGCAAAAAGTGTGCAATCATTGCTTAAAGTGCAAGGCACACACACACGCACACTTACTCACACACGCGAACAGTCGATGAGTTTCAGCTGGTGACTGGCGCTGCGCATAATTCTATTTGAACATATGCGCAGCACGCAACTCTTTGTGCTTAGCACGCACTACGCTCGATCAGCTTCCAATTGCAACAGTTCCGCAATAAAGCTGTTTGCATATCCGCATACATGCGTGTGTGAGTGTTTGTGTTGCATAAGTAGAAATATTCTTTGAAAATAATTTACATCTCTCCCGTATCGATACATCAATTATCGATGAAATCTATATTGATATAATAGGGCGATGGTAATTTACAAACTAAAAATAAAGAGTGCTTATCGGTCGGTCCTACTAGAATATTAATAGAAATACATATTCTCTTATTAGAATTGCGGAATGGGGAAAGGGCCCAAGAGGAGGAAAGGAGGGACAATAACTTTAGCGAACACAGCGAAATGATATTATACTTTTGTTTATGAATTACTGTTAGCCGCTACAAACATAACTGTTTGCACATACAAAAAATGACAAAATAAACAAAAAGTATTTTGGGATAAGATTTAAATAAAATTTTAAAAATTGTGAGATTGAAATTTATGTATGGATTTATGTATGTAATCGTTGACCACCGCAAAGTAAATGTATAAGTATGTGTCTTAACGGCTCTTGTATCAGACCTTAATAAATTTGTGCTATTTGTGCTTGCACGCCAAATGATGATCGAACAGGTGGCAGGGGTGGCAATATGGGTACAGATGTTGGATGCTGCACGAATCGCATTACCAATACCTCTATTCTTGCAGCTGACGATATTATCCCAGGAGGCGGCAATGGCAGCAACAACAACACCACTGATGGCAGCAATATTGATGCGACGGAGAACGCCATCACGCCTGACCTGTTGAAGGAGTGGCGCGAGAGCTTCTTCAGCGCCCCGAAGAATGTGCTGGCGCAGAACGTGTGCACCCGCGGCGATCCGTTTGAAGTGTGCCTGTCGCGCAACGCTCTGGAAACGACCAATCATGTGTTCAACTACAAGGTGGAAACGGAAGGCAAACCGGTCACCAATCAGCGCAGCTCTGGTCGCTGTTGGCTCTTTGCGGCACTGAATTGCATACGCCTGCCATTCATGAAATACTACAATCTGGACGAGTTCGAGTTCTCGCAGGCATTCCTCTTCTATTGGGACAAAATTGAGCGATGCAACTACTTTCTCAATAACATTGTGAAGACGTCGAAGCGTGGCGAGTTGGTCGACGGGCGACTTGTCTCATTTCTGCTGCTTGATCCCACCTCGGATGGCGGCCAGTGGCACATGCTGGTCAACCTCATAACCAAACACGGTCTGATGCCAAAGAAATGTTTCCCGGAGAGCTATAGCTGCGAGTCCAGCATACGCCTAAATGCCATACTGAAGAGCAAGGTAAGCATATCATATCACTCCACGCTCAATCAGACTGTACTTTATTGTCATCTTTTCCGGTTTGCATTTGCAGCTGCGCGAATACGCGCGACATTTGCGAGAGCTGATGGAAAAGAAGGCCAGCGATAAGGAGATAACCTGCAAAATACAAGAGCAAATGGCCGAAATCTACAAGGTGGTTGGTATTTGCCTGGGTATACCCGCCGAGACCTTCACCTGGGACTACTATGATAAATCGAAGAACTTTCAAAGTGTTGGGCCCATCAGTTCGCTTGAGTTCTACGAGAGCCATGTGAAGCCGCATTTCAATGTCGAGGACAAAGTGTGCCTCGTCACCGATCCGCGTCCAACGAGCCGATACGATCAGGTCTACACCGTCGACTGTTTGGGCAATGTTGTTGGCGGTCGGCCGGTCCTGTACAACAATCAGAACGTAGATCTGCTACTGGCCATGGTCACGAAATCGCTGCAAGCTGGCGAAGCTGTCTGGTTTGGGTGTGAGGTTAGCAAGCGTTTTGCTTCCAAGCAGGGCATCGAGGATATGAATGTGTGAGTTCGATTAATAGTTTCCTGGCCAATATGAAAACAAATTATCCTATCCGTATCATTAAATATAACAATATCTGTATAACATCTGTCTCTTTCGCATACGTGTACTTTTAGCCACAATTTCAAGCTGGTGTTCGACATCGATATACAAACAACACTCTCGAAGGCGGATCGTCTTATCTATGGTGAATCGGCCATGACGCACGCCATGGTTTTCACAGCCGTTTCTGTGGATGTGAGTCTATCAAAATTTGCTAACTGCCATGATTATGTAATCGTTTGCCTTTTCATTTGATGGTGTGTAGAAAAACGGTATAGCGAATAAGCTGCGTGTGGAGAATTCCTGGGGCGAGGATCGTGGCGAGAAAGGCTACCTGGTCATGTACGCTGATTGGTTCAGGGAGTTTGGCTTTGAGGTTGTCATCGACAAGAAGTATGTGCCGGAAGATGTGATGCGCGTTTTCGACATGGATCCCATCGTCCTGCCCGCCTGGGATCCCATGGGCACGCTGGCGCAATAAAATGATTATCATCCAAATTGAAAAGCTTTAGAAGAACGAAAATAACAATAACAACCAGTTAGCACTGCAAGCAATAATCCACAAATACTATAATTATATGTTCACTTCCGGCGATTATATAATTTAAAATTTTAGCCAGATTTTCTATATACATATATCTTTTGTTTTTTTTTTTTTTTTGGTTGCCTGTATTTATATGTGTATATGTATATATGTATGTATGCATACTTGGTAAATGTTCACTTCGGCTCAGCAAATAGTTTGCATTGTAATGGCTCACATCAGAACAAGGAAAGGCAAAAGCAATTTATATATACATATATGCATATATATATATACGTAAATGTTACGTCAATTCTTTTGGTAGCATATTAATTAATCTATATATATATAATCCTAACATGCATAGAAACAAAAGTGCATAGTTTAAGTAAAAGTTTGATTGTTTTGAAGGCGGCGAAGAAAACGGTTTGCGTAAATTGTTGCCGACCAAGCGCAGTTCAACAAATTCATTTGATACATACACACACACACACATATATATATATATATATATACATACATATATATGTATATATATACATATACATAAATAAATACATTCAATACAAATATAGAATATCCAAATTGTATATTTTGTATCTACGTAACTAGCAGTTTAACCATGAACCGTTCATTTATAGTTAAACTTAAACTTAGACAACAGCGATAAATTGCACTTTATAAGTTCTGATGGCTAACCACCTTATAAAATGCATTACCTAACGATCGGAATATAATCTTGATCTGTACATAATGCCGCTCTGAGGCCCACCCCTCGTTGACAGTGTAGAGCCCATATTTCAATTTAACTGTCGCCCACGGCGCTCCTCATACTCGAAACGTAATCTCAGCCAAATGCCCAGACACATCCGCACCAGTCGCTGGTCGTGCTCCTTGTGCTTCATTGCAAACTGATACTGGGCGCGTATCAGTTGCTTGGCCTGTCGCAGCTGTCCACGTTGGATTAGCGATATGCTGTAGTAAAGCTTGCAGCGCGCCTGCAGAAATGGATCACCCAGACGCAGGCCAATATTTAGTTGTTGCAGCGAGATTTTGCCCGCCGTCTGAGCCTGTAAAATGTTGTAAATTCCCAGTATAGACATATTAGTTAATATTGTGCACTTCTTAGGACGCACACTTACGCATCGTTCAAACTGTTCGCCCAGCGCTGAGAAGCCTCCGCCCAGAGTGGAGAGCCATGACATTAAATGTTCCACCTCGATGTGCTCCCATATTGTATGCGCCAGCATATCGGCCCACTTGTAGTCAATGGAGTCGCATTCGGGTGGATGCAGTGACAGCCACAATAACTGGACTCCATGATCACACTGTAGTCGGCGACGCAGCACCTCCTGGTGCAGTAGCTCGCGCAGCCAATAGTTGGCAGTGATGGCATCCAGCTGCAATCTCAGTCGGCGAACGGCACCATTCTGGCCGGTGCCGGTTTTGCTTGTCGGCTGGATCGGCCTTTGATCGTAGAAGTGGCGGCGTTGCCAATAATCGCACATGCAAACAATTAGTATCATGTTGTGTATGGCGTGCGTGTTGCAGTTTGAATTAATGTCTTATCTGAACACATTAAATACCCAGAATTTCTAATAAGAATTTCTTTAAGCTCGATGTACGTTCAATGTTCGTTGTGCCAGCTGATTTACTACAATCTTTCGACTATGTGGCAACGCTTGCAAATTTCAATTCGATATATCGATGTAAGCAGATATTTAAACTGAAATAATTAGGGCGCTTCCCCGATAATTGTGAAAAAAACTGTAAAGTTAATTAATAACTGGCCACAAATAAGATTTTAAAATTAGCAGTACATATAAATATATATAAACTTTACTTTTTTTTTTGTTTTCTTTTTTTTTTGCATAAGGGTAATGGTTTACTCTCTTTTCTAAATGTTTATAAATTCTCATATATATATATATATATATATATATTTTTGCTGATAAGTTCTCCTCAATTTGCCTTATCTTACTCTCCCAGCAACATTCTGATAAAAAAAGGTACTAAATATTAGTAGTCGACGGTTCTTCGACGGTAACGACTGATTTTAGTTTATAGCTGAGCTTCAGAAAGTGCACTTCAAGTGCGGTGCGAATAACGACTTGAACATATAACAAATTGATTGTCTCAAAGTTTTCGATACTCAGCATGAAATTCTATTTGTCGGTATTTGCTGCAATTGCCTTTTTGGCATATGTCAGTTGTGGTAAAGTTTTTTTTTATTTGTTTTTATTATTTTCAATGCTTTTATGAGTGCAAGTGTCTTATATAACAATTGGCCACATAATATATACTTTTTTTTTGTTAAGTATCTTATCTTTATATGTAGAAGCTTTTTGGTTATCTACGGATAAGCATGGGCGCTGCATGTGTGTCAGTGTAAAATACAATTAAAATAGTTCAAACTTAACCGGAAAACACTTGTTTTACGAATGTGTTCAAATGAAATACAGATGTGCATCTGTTTCAAATTTATGTATATAAATATATGTGTGCATATTTGGAACAGATTTATAGAGAAAAAGACAATAGGCTGGTAAAAAAAATTAGGCTGACTAATTCACTCAATTACAAACACATATTATGTATGTACATATATGTCTATAGATCAGATAATACGCTTTAAAAGGTAATCAAATATCATAGGCACACTTGACACTGGAGCCAAGTTCTGTAACGCTCTTGTCTAGCACCTGTTTTTAAAATGAGTCATGCTATTAGTGTTGCATGTATACATAGTTTTCATACCTCAACAAATCTATATTTTTAGGAAGTTGTGAGCCGCTTTTTTATTCAATATTAGTAAAATATATTTTTGAAATTGCTAATGAGTCATTGATCGACTCATTTAAAATATGTATTAAGATAGGTTTTATTGCTATGCTTCACCAAGTTGTCAGCGGTGCATGTGTAATGAGCTCGTATGTGATCCTCAGGATATTTACTCAGCTCTGCACAAATTGCATTAAAGCCGAGTATAATATAATACCAAATATAATTAAAAAGTTACGAAATGAGTGACTCGTTCGCATAAAACACACACAAGCAGACGCACAGGGCTGTAGAATGAATATATACATACATACAGTACACATATAATATGAGGCTTATCGCTACACTTGATAATGATTCAGATAATGACAATGATGTCAAGCATACTAAGGCACATATGGCACCTTATATGCACTCGCCTTAAGAACAATATTAAAATTTCACCACTTATAAATTTCTGGCAAATATACACCTAAATAAATAGATACCGATAAACTCGCTAAATATTGGCATCATTTGAAAATTACTTTCTCAATGTGTCAATGTGAACCGTTTGAAATTTGTGTTAAGTGACAATTAGGTTAAATAATATTCTAGACATAATATTTAATGTTTTTTGTTATTTAAATCCAGTAATTACATTTACAATTGGTTACAATACCAACGCTTAAAACATAAACGGAAATTTAGTCGATATATTTTATATGTATAAATGCGTATGTTCATATATTTGTATCTACTTGTATTACGTTCGCAGAGTCTTGCGTGCAGTGCCACTCCAAAAATGATGAGCGCTGCGCCACAGACCCGCTCAACATAATGTCCAAAGACTGCCCCAACAACACAGTGTGCTACACACGCGTATTGGGTAAGTGTTTGGTAGATTGACATGCATTCATTGTATGCATGCTGTTGGTAGATGTGAACGAATTAAACTCTGTATATTCCAATAGATGGGTATACGATTCGTGGATGTGCCAGCGAATTGGATAATTCCACCTTGAGATCATGCAACAATGAGCTAGAGTGCCTGACCTGTACTTTCATGGATGGCTGCAATCGTCAGGTTTTCCCACAGTACCGCCTCAAGTGTCTGCAGTGCTCTGGAAACTCAGTCAATTCAACGTGCGCCACCGAGAATCATGCGTACAGTAAAGTGTGCTCAACTTATCGCCTGGGTGACAAGTGCTTCATCCGCAACAGCAATCGTGTGGCCAACGGCTCCTTCCAGCGCGGTTGCCTAACCAGCGCCCAGGCCAACAAGCAGTGCGTTGCCGATGGCAACTGTTACACCTGCGAGGGTCACGGCTGCAACGCCCTGCTGGCTAATGACACGCTTATCCCGACTGCACGCGACGGTGCCGCCACAGTGCTCCTATCGCTGGCCCTCCTGCTCGCCTGTGGTCTCGCCAATATGGCGCTGTAAGTCACGGAAGCTGCGACTAGTTGCTAGTTGCTAGCTGCCGTTGGCTGTTGAGCATTAAACGACATTTTCATTTGGAATTTTAGATTTTTCTTTTTTTGTATTCTGTATTACAAATAACATTGTGCATTTGAATTTGATTGCATACATATATATATATATATATATATATATATATACATATATTTTAAACAAAATAAAACTCGACAAAACAAACCATACTTGAATGATTAAATTATCGTGCCTTTGATCTGCAATAACAAAGATTTCCTTTTTCTAGTCTCGGCATTTTGCTGTAGTTTTTATGAGGTGCCATTGAGTTGGCCACTGCCTCAGAACTGACTGCCACTCTAACAGTTGACATTTGTTGCCAAGCGCAAACATCCTCTCTCTCTCTATCTCCTTCCCTCTCTCTCTCTCTCTCTCTCTTTTTCACACACACACACACACACATAAGCACACACGCACACACACACGTTGAGGCGAATGGAACCGGAAGCTCTGCCAATGGGGTGCATAAATTTATCAACGCCTTCAAACGAACAGCAGTCTCCCAATTCACTCTGAATGAGACAAATGCGGAAACAATTCTAAGGAGAGAATCCATCACACACATACATACATGCATAGATGCATAGATGCATAGATGCATACATACCAGCATGCATCGTTACATACATACCTACAAATAAATTGGATTAAAGAACAATTCCCATTGGCATATAAACCCAATATTCAAACACTCTGTTAAATATGTGTTTGCGTTCGTTATAACCAGAAGTTTTCTTAGTATCGCTCAGTGATGCATTTTTACATGTTAAAACTTCCGATTTATTTAAGGGTTATAATATTTTGTATTTGTTTTTTTTGTTTTTCATTTTAAAGTTTGATATAATTATTCACTTTTGTTGGAAAGAAGTTTCCCCACATTGGCAACGATCACGCTAAGTGTTAAGGCATCGCAGTTGGGATACATCAAGAATTGCACAACGTCGCAGGAGGCATGGATAAGGCCTAGCTCTAGTGCGAAGGTCACCACAAAGAAGAAACTGACAAATGTTGCCGGTTACAAATATGGTAAAATGATTAAATAAGAAGCGGACAGCAGAATTGCAGCTTACTGAACGCATTGGATGCAAGCAGATTTAAGAAATTCGGCTGGTGCTTGGACAGTGGAGCAACATAGTCATATGTGTTCTGATAAACAAATATTTTACAATTTTTAGACGCATGCCGAAACGATCAGTTTCGGTTCGGAAATGGCAAACAAGGTGCTTGTGCGAGGAATGGGAAATGTAGACGTGTTGCAACGGGTGTCATGCAGGACGTGCATGTTGAACAAGGTTCACGTGCAGCCGTTTCTAGGATCAACAGAAAGCCGAGCGCAAGATCTTCTGTGTGTAGCTCTGTCGAAACGAAGTCTCTTGGCGGCTTTAAGTATTTCCTCACGTTTGTTGATGACAAATCAAGGCGGATTTTTGTATATTTCCTGAAGGGAAGGACGAGGTCTTCAGCGTTCGTAGAGTACACAAATCTGGTAGAGCGTCAAACAGGAAAGATGATCAAGTGTATTCGCAGCGACAACCAATTGAACCAATGGATTTGCACGACAATTGACGGTGGTGTATACTCCGCAGCAAAATGGTGAGGCAGAACGAGCTAATCGTACGTTTGTGGAGATGGCGATATGCTTATTGGAGCAGTCAAGATTGGATCAGTCACTGTGGGCAGAGGCAGTAAACACAGCGGTGTATTTGCACAATCGTGCAGTCACAAACGCACTGATCGGAATGACTCCAATGGAAGACTCCTATAAGTCATCTAAAAGTTTTTGGTCCCATTGCAGTGGCACTGGACAAAGGTCGTCTTAAGGGCCAGTTTTATTATCTTATCCAGGTATTCCCTGACGAGGGGTAACTTCGCTTCAACAACTTTATTTTAAATCACTTAATTATATTAATATTACTTTTTCTTTTAAGCCCTTTATAAAAAATTGTGGACTTTGCGCCCACATTAAATAAATAAATAAACAATGTACTGAAGCAGAAGCTTAAAAAGGATATTAAAAAGACTTATTGAGTTTTGTAGTACATTTATTCTCATATATATTTAGTTGAATAGATTTCACTATACGTAATCACACAAAGTTCTTATAAAGCTGTTGTATGCCAGCATTACTTCAATACTATAAATACTTAAAAAAAATTAAATAAACAGGCGTTCTCCTATTTAGGTAAAACTTTTCCGTTTTCGTTTTTGGCAGCCCCAATTTTCATATAATTTTGTTAGCGATATAAGCTTCAATACCTTTTTCGAAAATTGGAGCACGTCTGATGTTTTCAATTTGACAAAAATATGTTCATTGGATTTGTCACAACTGGTGCTTTGAGGTTCAATTCGTTTTTGAAACAATCAGATTAAAGCCTTACTCACAATACAGAACAAATTCCGACGAGTTGAATATAAATATATTATATATATTCATATTTAGATTGCAGTTGGCATTTTCAAAATGCGCAAATTGCAGATTCAAGTGCTGACCCGCGACGGTCAAAAGAAAATCTATGAGATGGATCGCTTCCAGAAAGTGGCTGACTTGAAAAAGCACATTGGTCGCAACATGAACGTGCCGATGGGATTCAGTAAGCTGACATATAAGGGCCAAGTACTCAGCAACAGCTGTATCCTCGAAGATGAGGGGGTGAAGAGCAATTCCATCCTGGAGTTATGCTGGCAGCCGTTGGTTCTGACGCCCCAGCAGTATAGCGAGAAGGAGCTAGAGCTGAACAGGCTGGAACAGACAGTCAGGGTCCGTTGCGAACGTGACCAGTTGCGGGTGAAGCAATCGCTTAGCTTGGATGATGTCAAGCTGACCAACAGCATCTTGGGTCAGCAGTCAAAGAGACAGAAATACAATAAGTGCGCACCGGGTGATCTCTGCTCATTTACCTCAGATGAGCTGGACATCATGGCAACCTATTCGTTCTGCAGCAAGAGTGACGGCACGAAAAGTGACTAGACCCTTGACATTGATGTACGGCAGTGCGTCAACGCCGATGCTGATGTCGACGTCGATGCTCATGCCGCTGCAAATCTAAAACTTGCTCAAAAATGCTGATTTGATGGATGTTCTAATTTTATTTAGATTTTTGGTTTCGATTCTATACACAAAAATTGCATATTGTAAACTGCAAAATTAAGTAATTAAAATAATTAAATTTCTTTTCAATGAAATTCTCGATTTGCCTGTAATAAATATATTAAATTTAGTATTTATTATTAACGATACAAAGTTCCTGACAATTATTATTGTTATTTACCAGCTTGTGATGTTGATACTCATCCAGAATGTAAATTCGAATGTAAATATCTCCTTGATTATATTCTTTTACCATTATGGCATAAGAGCAATCGGTGGAGTCACTTAATTAATTATACATAACAAGAGAGTACGTTGCAGTCGGGCGTAACCGACTGCGAAATAGTAAATAACAGGGTAGGTGTAGCCAAGAGATACCGTCCAAGTTTGCTTTTCAAACTGCGGTAGATATAGACTTCTGTGATTTACAATTTCCGAAATATCGGTTTGGCGATTATGGGCGCAGCTGTGAGCTTGGCTATATACACTAATTTTTAATGTTTAGAGGCGGGGGCCCGATCTTTGAAACACATCGCCAACAAAGTATCAACCAAATTTGGTTACTGAATGCTTAAAATTGTGGAAGATATGTAGCTTCAACGATTTTAATGATTTCCTGGCCACTAAGTGGATGTAGTTCTCCAATTTTTTACACTTTGACACGGTCACTGTTCAGTATATGTTCCAAGTTTCAAGTCTCTATCTCGAAGTGTGTCGAAAAAAGTTGCGGACAGACAGCATGACGGACATTGCAGAAAATCTTTGGTATCAAACTATAAACAGGAATTCGAATAGCCATCTTAGGATTGGCCTCAATCGCAGGATTTATATGTAAGACCACTTGCGTAAGCAAACTGGAATTAATCTGCCGACAGCTATATGACAGCTTTGGCAAATGAAATGATGGTTCGATATCGATGATTTTTTGTACAAATTTAGGAAGCATAGCAAAATGTATATTAAGTGAGTTTGGTTCATATGTAAAGATAAAAAGATTTTCACAAAAACGCATCTTTTAACCGATCGTTCCTATATCACCTATATGATATAGTGGTCTGATCCGGTCGACTCCGACATATGTTGTGCAGCAAAAAGACGGATATATGAAAAGTTTCATCAAGAAAACTGTAAAACTAAGGGACTAGTTCGCAAAGAGGTAGATAGACGGACGTGGCTAGATCGACTCAGCTAGTTATGTTGGTCAACAATATGTATACTTCATGGGGGCATACACGTTTGTCTTGGGGTAATATGTACAACAAAATTAATAAACTCTGTTCAAGTACGAAGATAGAATGTAAAATATTCGGTGTTTTAGTTTTTTTAAAGTAGCTCATACGCTTTATCAGAGAATCGGACTGGAGTTATGTTCTGCATTTGTAATCTGATCGAAACCTTCAATGCCGCAATAAGCTAAATCAATAGTTTTTGCAGAGATTGGGGGCAAAGTAAAACAAGAAAAGTAAATCGAGACAAAGAAAGGGTTCACGATGAGATATCGTTAGAGGTACAACATAATAAGGTCCCTTATTGTCTGTCTAACGATAGATAGTCATGATTATTCGATTTTTTTTTTGGCATATTTGTCTTTTTTTCTTTTGAATTTTGGAGTCCCTTTAAATACTACAAAATTAAAACTAATATATTTTAGCTACATTCTTCATTGCTCGCCATTTGAAAATTGTAATTTTAGACTGCCCAAGCTACAACTTAAATAAAATCAGTTATAATGAAAAGTCTGAAGGCAACATTAATATTTTGGAAGACTGTTGAGCCAACTGAAGACAGCGAAACCTTGATACAAACGGAGTTATTATATAAAGACATCTCATGTTTTTGATTCAGATTGGTACTTTGATAGACGTGTATTTTAAAATTGTTTGTTATTGCGTTTTGCACAGAAAAGATGAATAAATTAAGGCAATTATAAAGTAATAACAATATGCCATAACTTAAAAAACACATTAAATATTTATGTACTCTGCTGCTGAGTTCGACTGTTTAGATCGATTGGATTCTGGCTCTGGTTCGAGGTCTGCTACTGTTTTTGTTTCTGATTCTTATGATTGGAAAAGAGGCAAACAAACCGCAATCCACTTAATTCAAAATAATTGTAAACAGCTTACAGAGAAACAACAGAGCACCCAAGCGGGCAATGTGAATCCTGGGCGTAACTGAATGCCAAGATTTATAGATTTCTATGTGCATACATACATTCATATTTATATGTATATGTATACATATGTACGTATATATGTATATATGTGTTCAACAAAAATGCAGAGGTAAATAAATAGCCTGAGTCGGGGGTACAGGTATTACCCACGTGGCGGAGGGGAGGAATCAATTCAAAATTGAAACAGTTTGGAGCAGCAATGGCGGCCGCTGCTGCATTTACCGTTAATTAAATGAGTGCGGCTGATGAAAAGCAGACACCAAATAAGCAAAGCCGACAAAAAGTAAAATAAAAAGCGGGCAACACAGATCCCCAACACACTCAGACCTTTTGCCGCAGCAGCCTCCACAGATCCCATCTAAACGGACCATCTTCGACAATGGGTATCTGCTCGCATTTGCTTTGATCGCTGCAGCAGCACTCGCAGGCTAATGCTTATGGCTAACAGCCGCCATTTTTTTTATTTTCTTCTATCTTATGATCGAAGAGCAACAGCCAGCGAAATGTTAATGCCCCGCTGTTGCCGCCGGTGCTCGGAGATCTGATCATGTTGGGAGGCTTTTATGGTTTATTTAGTGTCGAGGTTATGGCGCAATTTGTATTTATGGCCCTGCTGGCTATAGCCCAGCACAAATACCACTACCACCGCCATGTGGTAGCAGTCCAATTAAAAGCATTTTCCAAAAGAGGGCCATGTGAAGCGAGTGCTTCTGCACAGCGATCACATCCAATGAGTCAGTACGCCCACTCAAGCGCGAGATCCTCAATTGAGAAGAGCAATCGACCAGTTATGAGACGATGGGGGTGTGGTCTCTACGCTCAGTCAAGTAAAATTGTAAAGAGAGGAAGTACAGTGCACACTGCTTACATTGGACAAGTGTAAACGACGAACAACAAAAACCGGTCTACATTTAAAAAGTTAAAAGATTAATATAAATTACTTTACGGTAGAGCCAGCTGCTATTCTTACCGGATACAATTTAACACAACATGGGGCTTAAGCTAGACTATTTAACCTTGCTTCTTGGTAGCTTATGCATATTTGAAGAAATAAGTTAATACTGAGAAATATCACTTAACATTTAAACCTAATCAAAAAGAGAATTTAATTAGATTAGTAGCAGGACGTAGAAAAAATAAATGAAATCTGGTAAAACTTACATCTCAAGTCTCCTGTACAGTATTCATATTAGTTCACTGTTGCTGTTGCTCCGAGTTCTGCTGCCTTTTCACCCTACAATATGAATGTTGAGCACATCGTTCACTTCCAATTTGGCATATTTTTACATTTGTAGGTAGTAAGGTACCCAGAACCCGACTAATTAACCATGGTAAATCCTACATGTCTTAAAAATGTGCGTATCTGAGATGGAATCGCATTTGCACATATGTAGATAAAGGGTATATTAATAAAAGAATTAAACATAAATAAATGTTGTATAGCTACGACAATCAGAAAAAAATGGCCGTGCAACTTAAAAAATCGCCCAAAATGAAAATCTAGAAAAACCTGAACAACTTTCTATTTTCCAGAAACAATTTCTTTGTATACGGAGAATTCGAATAATGAAAAAAGAATATTTTTTATTTTTCAGAAATACATTTCTTGATAGTAGAAAATAGATAATATATAATATTTTTAAAAAGTAGAAAAGCAAACTATTTTTAGGAAAAATCCTTCCTGAAATTCACAAAACAGTAATAGATTTTGAACAATTTGAAGCTGGTTCCAATCACAGGTTTTTTTCTTCAATTAATTGTTTGAAATGATAAGCAACCTAAAATGTTTGTATATATATGTATGTGAAATCATAAAATTCTGATCCTTAATAATAATATTAAGGAAAATATATTCAAATATGGCAACCTCGAAATTTCTATATTTTAGAAAAACAAAAAAAATGTATATATATATAAAAACCGTAAACTGGTTAAAACTTATGCCTCCGAAAACATTAATCAAGATATGATTTTGACCAGACAGAAAGAGTTGGTGGAGTAGCGCATCCAGGGACTAACAATGGTTAAACACCTTACTCATCGACGATTACTATGAGGCTGTGCTGCGATTGGCCACTCGTTGCGCACCTACACATAGACGCACACATACGGGTACACACACACGCACACACAGGCAACATTTTAATGCTGTTGCGGCGGCTGGTCTCCCGAGCATCTCAAGTGGCACAGCGATTGGTGAGCACCGCCGTCAGCGCCTTCAGCTTCATGATCCCAGGCAAAGCAAGCATCCATTGTACGATGCGTGGCTTTCATTCCGCAGCCAAACTCATGACAATACGGATGCGAGCGCGTGTGCAACGGGAAGCAGTGGAATTCTAATTTGAATTCGAGTCAAGTGGTAAAGTCGCGTATCGCGGGATCGCGGCAATACGAATCGCGGAACACGGAACACGGATCACGGATCGACATCATCAGTTCGCACTTAGCCGGAAGGTGGCAATTGAGAGACCTCAACGCTTCGAATTCGCAATACACATTAATAACAACTAGAAAATATACAACTATTGAGCGGCTGCAGAGTGTATCATTCCATCAATCTTTCGCTCAATCAATTTGTTTTGTGTCAAGAATCAAGAGAATTGGCAGTCAACGCGATCGGACCATAAAACGCTAAACTCTAAAAATTGAGCGGCAAATCGAATTAAAAAAAATAAACTACGGAAAAAATAAAAGAAAGAAAAATCGGTAAAAATATTTGAAAATTGCGTCGAGGTGTTGAAGCGATTGCAATTTTCTGTGTGTGTGTTTTTTTTTCGAATTCTTGTATTTTTTTTGTTGTTCTGATTGACACACTGACAACTTGAACGGCAGCTTCGATTTTTCAACACATTCGCAGGCCTTATTTGATTTTATGTGTAGACTCGAACCGCCTCAGCATTGTTGTTGCTGTCTTCATTTTTTCCAGTGTATCCGTGTATATGTTTGTGTATATGTGTGAGTGCAATAATCAAATTTGACAACTGCGCGAAAAACTTTAGAGATCAAAACAAAGCAAGAACTGAATACCAAAAACCAAAAAGCCGAATAAATGAGTCAGTAATTTTTCAAATATCGTGTTTATTTTCATTTTTTTTTTTCATTTCTGTTGGATATACAATACAGCACAATTATTTGTTTGCTTATTGGTCTCTGAAACAAGCAAATACTTGAAATTTCGCTTAAGGTAAAGGTGCAAAAATGACACACATGATGGGTCCCACGGAATGCGCCAGTGCCATGGTGTCCACAATGCCATTCCTGGACAATGGCCTCAACGGAAATCTGGCGGATTATGGCTGTTATGCAAATGACTATTGGACATCACCCTATACGACCGGCGGACTTAGTCCCATGAAACAAATTGAAGGTGAGTCGACTAACAGACATCAAAATATATACTGACTTGAAGAATGCTGATGAGTTAAGTAATTAATATCAGTTTGAATCTAATAATGGGAATTTATAGTTAGTAAATTGTTATTGAAATTGAATATTGAAGTATTCTTTATTATGTCATTTTTTAAATATTTAAGAAAAAAAGTTATTTTTTGTATCTATATTTGAAAGAACGGCTATCTTAGCCACCCCATAGATATACTGAACTTAACTAGCGGACATTGAGTTTTTTGTGCGTTTTAGTTAAATTTTATTTATATGTTTTCTGTTTCCTATGTCAGAGAGGGCGTACACCTATAACTTAACTCATATTGTTGCTATGGCAATAATGATGAGGTTTTTTTTTGTTTTGCCAAATATGAGGGACTCATATTTTGTGAGTTTGATCTTGATATTTCAGTATACATCAATTTTGAATACGAGAACAAATCTTTTGACCAATAGGTGCGTGCTCGTCGCCTCCCTCGTCAAAGTGACCGAAACAAAGAGACGGATATTTGAAAAGTGTCAGCAAGATAGCTTTAAAACTGTGGGAGTATTGAATTTAAACCAAAAAAAAATTGGATTTAAAAAAACACAAATATACAATAATAATAAAATTATGGGCAACGATTCGAATACCTCCCAATTGATAGGTAGTTTGACAAATTTATTAATAATAATATTAATTTTGTTCCTAGTAATAAATCTATAGCTTGCTAGTTAATGCACAAGAGATTTTTGAATATAATTAACAATCGTACATCAATAAAATAATATATGTATGTTGGTATGACAGGTAAATAACATATTTAACAATTTTAAAAATATCAACTAATCGTCAGCACACAGATTCAAAAAATGTAGGTATATGGCATCGATAGCTCAAAACATATACATATGCATATAGTTTTTGGCTGCGCTCCCGTAAAAGTAACACCCGATACACCCGGTACACCCGATGCATCCATCTGCACAATCGAACCAAAAGAGTCATTTTTCAAAATTGTTCGAGCATGGCGTTAAACAAGAGTATAAACAAAGCTGACAGACAATTAGCGCGAAACTTCTTCGTCTTCTTAATCCGATAAAATTTGGGTTGACCTTTATTTTTTTTTATTTTTTTTGTATTTATATAGTTTTATCTTTTTTTGCTTTTATTTATTTATTTATTTCTTTTTTGATGGTTGGGTTGGCGTGACAGAAAAACGATTATTTGTGCCAAATGCTAATTGATTTTAGAATTCATTCGTGAAGTGGCTGCCGGCAAAATCACTGCGGGGCTAAAGCGAACAAGCTACAAAAAATTGTCTCATTAAGCGACAATTGATGGCGGAGCGCAAGCAACGTCGACGGCGACCTGTCATGGGTCATTGGCTGTGACTCCAAGCTGCACGTTGCAAGCAAGCAAGCAAGCAAACGGAATGCAACTGCAACTGGCAAGCAACTTGCTACATGCGGCAATTAATTGCGAAATTGTTGCCGCGCCCAGTCCCAGGCTGTGGCGCCTCTCGCACACGTCCTACACAACTCGCACTCTTGCCACCGCTCAAGGGCTGCCGCTGTTGCACTAAATTTAGCTGGCAACTCAATCAACAGTCGTTGCTGTGACGACTTTTATAATTGGATTGGCGTTGTTGTCGCTGGTTTTATATGCCGCTCATTATAGCCGACGGAGCCAATTTGTCGTGCGTGTGTCCTCAACACGCTTCCCGCTCTGTCATAGCGCCGGCCCGATCCTTGTGGCTTGCGCCTGCGCGACCTTCTCCAGAGCCATCCATTTGATGTCTTGCTCTGTCGCATTTTAAATCAAATAAATCATAACATACACATATGAGAATTCCGCTTTGCAGAATACCTCTGTTGTAGAACTGTTGACTAACACTCGCATCTAGTTCAAACGTATTTTCATTTGATTTATGCGCAACACATTTCCGCTCATTTGTTTTGAACATTTTTTGCGGCATGTCACACCCAAAATATAGTTTTGAGATACATCAAATGTATCAAAATGTTTGGAAATGTGTGTAAAATGTATTTTATTCGTATTTAAAATGTGGTGTCTTGAGACTCAGCCAAATCCTGTTGCCAGTCTCTTTTGTCATGAATTAAATACAAATATTTCCATCACATTTTAATGTGGTTAATATTTGGCACATAAACTATTAAAAATAAGATGCTCAATGTATTACAACTATTTTTAAACAAGAGCAAATATACTTTCCCAATTGACCTGTGAGTTTCAAAACAACACTAGGTCAGGCTACGGCGGTTTTCCAGCGGAATAAGAAGCAATTCCCATCCACCACCAAAATCCACACGAGCCAAGCTTGGCTGACCGTATAGAATGCAACCCCTTTTGCTTTTATTCGAATAAACGTAGTTCGATAATGTTTTGTGTGGATCATCTGGAACTGGAATAAATACATAAAAATTATATTCCTTAGCAGTAAAAGCTGTGTAAATTCACCCATTCGCAGCTTTGGCTACTTTCAAAATTTTGGTAATCGATTTACTTACTTGAAAATGTCGCATGTATTTAAATATAAAATTCAACTTATTTAACAAGAAAAATTAGTTTAAGGCGTAATCCTTTCATCGAAGAAATTAATTGAGTTTAAATGAGTTAATGAAAACCTTTTATATTGTTGTGAATTGATGATATATTGATGAAAGATCATAAGAAGGAATAATATGTCTAACAATAAGTTTGATTGAGCTGGTTATTAGCATATAAGTAAACCGAACTCCGCTCGGGCCTCATTCACAGCTTGCATACAAACGGCTGGCAAGGATCGCGCCTCCTATAAGCCACTTGAACAGATCGATGCCAAGCTGGCGGACATTGATGCACAGAGCACAGGTAGCAACGCGAGCAGCACGAGCAGCAGTCAATCCAGCAGAGCCGGCAACTGCCAGGAGCAGACGACGCCCGTCGTTCCTGATTACCCTGGCAGCAGCAGCAACAGCAACAACGGAAACAGCAACAACAACGAAGCGTTAAAGGGCACAGCAGCAGCAACAACAGCAACGGGAGCGGGAACGGGAGCAGCAATAGAAAGAAAGAAATATAAAAACAGCCACAAAAAAGACAATAGCAACAGCACAACAAACAGCTCGTCAAACAGTAGCAACAACATCAAAAACAACAATAACAACAAAGGTGTAAGTGTCAAAATAATAACAATAAGTTAAATATAACTGTTAAAATATATATGATAAATGCAGAAAAGTGATTTATTGCTATTTAATTGAAAGAAATATTGATACACATACATACACATACATATGTATGCACATACATTATCGATTAGCGTTCTGTAATTATACGAAATCAGTGGGTATTTTGCAATTTAAAAAAAATATCATCTCGTTATGCGAATTTAAGTTTTACTGTGATTACTTCAAATCCAAGTTGATCGAATAATTTTATGCAAAGTTGTGAAAATCGTGTATGAAAATTTTAGATATATTTCAAGTTCCGCCGGGATTCGACTTCACATAGAGCATTACAAAATATCAAACAATAAACACACATTTATGAAAACTTCTGGCAAATATGTGGACTATTTGCATGGCCATCACTGTATATGCATAAATTCTTGGTCCATTTTCTGCAATAAAGAACTTCTGTATATATCGAATTATATTTAATCTGTATATATTTTGTTGATCAGAACTAACATAATGAATACTTAATATGCCCAGGAACCGGAGGCAGTGCATCCAACGCTAGCGCAGGCCATTGTCGTACTGGAAACGAAAGCACTATGGGATCAATTTCATGCGCAGGGTACCGAGATGATAATTACGAAAACTGGTCGTCGCATGTTTCCCACGTTTCAGGTGCGCATCGGTGGCCTAGATCCGCATGCCACCTACATATGCATGATGGACTTTGTGCCAATGGATGATAAGCGTTATCGCTACGCATTTCACAAGTACATATACCAATTCCAATTACACATACAAGTGATCAACTGTGATAACTGTCTTTTCGATGCAGCTCCTGCTGGGTGGTGGCGGGTAAGGCGGACGCCATATCACCACCGCGGATACATGTGCATCCGGATTCACCAGCGGCCGGCGCCAATTGGATGAAGCAAATAGTGTCCTTCGACAAGCTGAAGCTGACCAACAATCAGCTGGATGAGAATGGCCATGTGAGTATAACAAAAGAAACAGCATTTTAAATGGGCCATAAATTTATGCTTGGCTTTTTTTTTTTTGTTTATGCGGGGAATAAAACATTTGGTCGCCGCTCGCGCCCCAAACAACTGTTATTTGTTGTTGTTCTGTTTTGAAAGCGCTAAACAAAAGCCGGCAGCCGTCATCCAAAAGCACTCTGCTCACATTCATAAATCTATCTCTCTCTCTCTCTCTCTCTCTCTCTCTCTCCATCAATCTATCTGGCTGTCTCTGTCCCTTTTCCCGCTAATGTGTTGCCAAACCAATTGCCATTCACAGATCATACTGAACTCCATGCATCGCTACCAGCCGCGCTTCCACTTGGTCTACTTGCCGCCAAAGAATGCTTCGCTGGATGAAAACGAGCATTCGAGTAACTTTCGCACGTTCATATTCCCGGAGACGAGTTTTACGGCCGTAACAGCATACCAGAACCAGCGAGTGAGTAGCATGAGCACGAATCCATGGGACTCGGGGTACGTGGTACGGCGTATGGGGCACTTGACCCACTTGTCATCGTAACCACTTGTAAACGACAAGCGCCAATGATTTTCAGTTTTAAAATTTACATGTTGAACACATTTGGTCTACAATACGTTAGGCCCCAAAGCCCCCGCTGTATAAAATCATTTTACCAAGCTTCTGCTGCCATTTTATGCCAATTTAATGCCATTGTTTATGTTTTCATTTTATGTGTTTGTTATTCTTTTTATTAATTTACAATGCGTAACACGCAAGTCAAACAGAAGATTCCTTAAAAGAATAAACGACTGAAAGATACACTTTAACATCAAACATACTTAAGATTCTAAAACATGAATCAGGGCACCACATATATTTGATCATTTTATAAACAAAATAATATATATACTCGAATACTTGTAGCTATTAATAGTTATAAAACAAGTGTCATATTTGAGCTATTATTAATCATAAAATTATCTTAAAAATAAATAACCAACATCGATTTTAGTTCTTAGTTCTTAGTTCTTAGGAAAAAAAAGTGAGAATAATTATTGAATTTAACTATTTTTCACACTTACAATACATGTATGTGCAAGAGTTCTAGGGTATCTTTCATAATTTTCCACGATAAAGACAGAAGCAGCAACAACTAAGACAGCAAAGGGAAAACAATATTCAAAATCGCTGGCATTTTATTTTTAGCGGCATTTTGTTCGAAAGTATTTAAATTATTTATGTGCTCAACGTGGGTGTTAACACTTTTCACTCCACAATTTATTGCAAATAATTTAGGTGTTCTGCGTATGTGTGTGAGTGTGTGTGAGTGTGTGTGAGTGTGTGTGTGCGTGTGTGTGCGTGCGTGTGTGTGCTCCTGTGTGTTAGTTGTAGTTGCTGCTTATGTAGTTGCTGTTATTCTTTAATGATTTGTAAACATTTTCTTATTTGTTGCATCTAATGAAATAAAAACAACAACAGCCAATTTCAACTATCAACGAGCACACTGGAATATTATTAATTCAAACGGGGCCAAATCTGTTTTCCACATTTATTTTCAAGAGAGAGAAAAAGACAAATGAATTTTGTAAAATGTGTCTATGTTTTGCAGGTGACACAACTAAAAATATCGAGCAATCCGTTTGCCAAAGGATTTCGAGATGATGGCACCAACGATGTGTAAGTAGGCCAACATATTTATTCAATTTTAAGTCTGTTTTAGGGTAACAGTAAGCGTATCCAATGTATAATTAAGCCATGAAATCACTTAAACAGCCAACAAATCTTTTGTAGGCTTAATATATGACAGAATGGGGAAATATACCATGGACATAGTAATGGAAAAATATGAAATCGAATGTTATCTTTAGCTGGCCGAAGAATGAATACCTTCGTTAGAAACTTATGTTACATCTGCTGTGATAATGATTAGATTTGAGCAAACTGTATGAGAAATTATTGAAATTTAGATAGATAGATAATTTGTAATGAAAATTACCCACTTGGAGCAGCCCCCATCCCATCGTTGATCACCACAAAGACCCAAGTGGCCCACTAGACACTCCGTCGACCGCTGCTGTTAAAGTCATTCCGGGAATTGCCGGCGCGTCGCGTTTACAAAAATAAAGCAATATACAAGAAACAATAACTCAAAATGGGCGCAAGAACTTCAACTTAGAATGTGAAGCATAAGCAGCTCCGGCTGGCAATGATGGGGCAGCTGACAGATGTGCCTGCCATAAACAATTTTTTTTTTTCGGTCTTTGGCTTTTCATATTTTCGGCATTACGGCCGAGGGTCGATTGTAAACAAATCAGCAGAGCAGCGATTGCAATGTTTATCAAACCGTTTCCCATTTTCAATTTCAATTCGGATTTGAAATATTTTAATTGCAGCACCAGTGGCAGCCTGGGCATGTCCAGCATGAGCCATGAGAGTCAAGCACGCATGAAACAGCAGCAGCAGCAGCACCAACAGCAACAACATCAGCAGCAACAACAACAGCAGCAACTGCAACAGCAGCATTTAAAATCAAAGGACAGAACGCTGAACAACAGCTTCAGCTTGACCTGCACAGAGCTTGTGGAACAGCAGACAGTGGTAGCAGCAGCAGCGGCGGCGGCAGCAGTGGCAACAACAGCAGCAGCGGCAGCAACATCTCAATTGGCTATGCAGCTGCCAGCCACGCCTTCGAGCAGCTCAACGTCGGGCAACTCGCCCGATTTGTTGGCCTTTCAGCTAGAAGCGTCGCCACTGCAACAGCAACAACAGCAGCAACAACAACAGCAGCAACTGCACCAGCAGCAATTGCAGCAGCAACAGCCAGCAGCTCAGCAAATGCACCAGCAACATCATCATCATCAGCAGCAGCAGCAGCAGCCGCAACAGCAGCAGCAGAGTCTTCACCAAATAACCAACAACTATGGAGGCAGCTATCATCATTCTTATCAGCATCATCATCAGCACACAACAACGCCACTGACACCACTCTCGGCCAGCTCAGCGTCACCACCAGCAGCGGGTGGTGGTGGTGGTGTTGGCGGTGCTGCCGCCGTTGCTGCCACCCAGGTAATGGCAGCGGCAAATATCTACTCAAACATTGCTCAGCCCTATGCGGGGGAGCAGAGTAACTTTGGTGCGATCTATCATCACAATGCGGCACACTATCACCATGGCCATGGATATGGCAGTCCCTACGACAAGCTCAAGGTATCCACGGGTCACATGCGACAGGCGGCGGCAGCCGCCGCGTACGGCATGGGCAGCTATCAGAGCTTTTATGGCACAGCAGCGGCAGCACATCAAATGATGCGACCCAATAGCTACATCGATTTGGGACCGCGCTGATTTTCAGCTGGTCGCCACATAAAGTATTATACGCATGTAGTTAGCTAGCTAGCGGCCTGAACTCAAGTATTACAAGTATTTTGAACTATACCAAAATTCAATTGAATTAATTTTTTTTTTTTTTTTGTGTAACTTTTAAGCGACAGTTTTGTGTCTAGTTAACAAGTATGCCAAAAAAAAAATGTATCTTTTCTGTACACAAATTGTAGTTAGTAACTAAAATATGTTCTTTTTTTTAACAAGTTTATCACATTTCGCATTGTCTTTTATTTGTTATTAAAGTGTAACATTGTGAAAGTTTGCTTAGTGTTTTATTTTACTCGTACTATCTCTCATTGTTCTATGTACATACTACTTACTATAAACATTTAAATGCTGCAACAGATTCAACAATAAATGCCAAATATAAATTAACCAAAAGTCAAATTGAAATTTTCTTAGCTAGCGGTTAAATGCTCGGGCCAACAAAATGGTTGCCAGCGCGCGGTAAATGGTGTCATTCTTTATATGCGCCGGCCTGCTCCCACACACATACACACACATCCTCATTTGCCTGCTCTTTCTGGCGTATAACAAACATATATTGTACAAATTTACATACATACCCACGTGCACACCTTGCGGGCGGTGCAAACATTGAAATCAATTTTTTATGTATATTGAGTTCGCCCAAAATTGATAAGCTTCCTTTAAACTGCACCCGTTGATAGATGGATACAGAAACGAATCTTGACTTTTGGAATTAGGGGTCAAGTGAAGGCGGAAGAGGTAGCACTCTGCGCCTTTGTGGACTTTGCTGGTAACCATTGTCTGCAAACGAAATTTCACGCATGATAGAGTCAATAGTGCAATAGTTTAGGGCTACACGTTTATCCAGACAAAACCACTTTTCTTAAGCCGAAGCAAGCCTAATTCACTAAGACGAATTCCGATTGGGAACACGATGTTACAATTGCCTAAAAGGCTAAATGCCTAGGAATCTAGCTCTACCGAGCTTGAATACCATCGCTAAGCAAATTTTCAATTATTTTCGAGGTAGCAATATATACAACAAATAGGTGCGCCTGTTTCAATCCCTAAAGAAAGTAGAATCACAAAAAAAAAATCACAAAAATCACTGGAGATCAACCGATAGCTAGCCAATAATGTGTGTACAATTTGCTTAGAGAATCTTGTGGATCAAGGGATAACTGAAGCATGCCGTCTGCCCTGTGGTCATTGGTTGCATTCGGATTGTCTATGCCGCTGGATCAGATATGACGACTACTGTGACTATGAGGAAGTTAATGTCCCCATAGAACGCTCAATAAGACTCTGGCCCACTCCGCGGCGTCCATTGCAAGCATGCTTGGATCGCTTATAGGTCAATTCACCAGGGTCTTTAACATTCTGGTTGGAATTGAAGATGTGAAAGGCCCTTCAAATTTGACAATGTTTCACTCATGTTACCGATTTTTGTGGAATTCATCTTTTTTACAATACAAATGGCAATAATTGCAATCAAAACGACTCAATTTCAGTGGAAGCACCATCGACATCAACATGCCATTATCATTATCAAACAAATACTCTGCTGCTGCGGCAGTTGCAGCTCATCTGGCTGATGTGGATGGCGTTGCTGTTGCCGCTGTTGCAGCTTCTCTCGACTGTACCAACAAATCTGTTAACAGTTGGCAATAATTGTGCTGCAGCAGAAACATCGTCATAATTTTAGTTGCTGCTTTGTCCCTTTTCGGCAGCATAATGGTATATGTCGGCTATTTTTGGGCTTTGCCTTTTATTGTTGCAGGCAGCGTTGTCATCGATGGCATTAATTTTGGTAAGTGCGCACTGAGCACCAACAGCGGGAAGCGGCGGTTGAAGAGGCGCTTTTCAACACGCAGTGGCAAACGATTTTTATGGTGCGACATTTCCGAGCAACATTTTCTTGAATTACTCGCTCAATTTCCGTTGAATCAACAAGAGACCCATCTCCGGACTCCTTCAGATGCAACTGCAACTGTGCAGCATCAACGTGCCGTGAACGTTAATTGATGGTCTCTTGCAATATTGTGTAATATTAATTAGCCCGACGCCGACAACCATCAAAATATAATTTGTAAATACAAATTTGCGCAAAACATTTTGCCATCAACTCATGATTTTCTCAAGTTTTTATTTCATAATTTTCACGGCTCATAAACGAAGCTACTTTGTTGCCTGTCAGCTTTTGCACAATTTTTTTTCCTTGAGTCTTCCTCTATCTCTCTCTCTCTCTTAGTTTTTTACAGTTGATCGTTGTCATCAGTTGTGGGCACGTGCGTCTGGCATGGCTGTATACAAAAGGAATTGGGGCTGGGGTCTGCCAGAATCCTTGCCTGGGGCATGCTGCACAGATTTGTTTGTGGGCGTGTCAGCAATATGTCAATATCCACTCGAGAGTCGCGCATGCGTGCACCCAAATGCCCGGAAAAGGTAGTTTCAGACCCGAAGGCGTGTAGCCACAAAGGATTGTGGCACTTCAATTCTGACAAGACCTCGAAATAAACCGTGCCAACTATACAAGTAGGCATATATAAACTTAATACCCTGACAGATTATGAAGGGGATATTTGCAGCATAATACATATGAAAAAAATAAAAATATCAATGCTAATCTACATCCCATATTAAATATTTGAAGTATTTTTGATCTGTTTCAATGGTCCACGTTTGCTATAGTAATAACTACTCTTGTTGTCCGTTAGGAAATTGAATTTATACAATAATTATCTAATCGTATTTAGTAAACAAAATATTTATTTATCTAGTCTATTTAAATGGTGATGAAACTGGACTCTAATGAACATTGCCGAATGCAATAGGGGGTACTGGGCACTGCTACCTAAGTACATAGGGTACAGGGTATTTATAAATACGCAGAGAAAGGAAAATAACTCTGGAATACCAAACACACGATGCTCACATAAACAAAGGCTCAAGTGTCAATGAAAAAGCGGAAAAAATAAGGCAAAATATAAACACGGTTTCACTTTCAAAGCGATTAGCTATGGACGCGCCTTGAACTTGTGCGGAAAATGTAGCAACAACAAAAACAACAACAAAAATAGCCTCTCGGCACTGGGCAAGTTGATAAGAATAACAGTCACAGCCGTCATTATTGTTGTTGTTGTTGTTGTTGTTGTTGCTGCTGCTGCTGCATTGCAACCTATGCCACTTGAAGACCTTCCAGCCATTTGACACCATTGAATGGATCGTTCGAACAAACGGACTATGTACGTACATGTACCGATCTACCAGGCGACACACCGCACACCTACAACGTTGACACACAGACACACGCTCATGGCTTATGTGTAGTTGTGGACCTACCGCAGCGCTGCCTGTAATAAATATTCAAATTTTCAATGTCGATATTCATTTTGCAGTGGCATCCAGAAATCATTTCAAATGGTCTTCGATTGTCGTCTGACCCTTTTGAAGTGCCTGGCGTCTGTCCCGCCCATTATCATCATCGTATCGACTGGTGCTGTGAAGTGTAATCGTAATCCAAGGTCCTCATTTTCTGTACAATAAATTGGTCTATGTTGGGCTGAGCTCATTGGAAACAGGGCCCCGGCTACGTCACTCTACGATAGGTCTTATCAACAGTGATAACGAGCTGCCCTTGATAAGACAGAAGCTTACAAACATAAGTTTAGTACTTGAATGGCTAACTTTAGGGCCTTTTTGAGTTTGTATAAATTGTTGTGCTAAAAATGTTACCAATACATATTTGTATTGTTGTGTTTGCTTAGCGTTTTTGCACAGCACAGTTTTTGGAAAACGATAAATACATCTATGTAGTTTTAATCAATGTGAAATGGCCTTTCCGGTTTCGTCAATATCACATACATGAATCACATATTGAAGACACAGTTAGTCATTGTGATGATTTAAAAGTACCACATTTTTTTGAGTATATGTATAGTGTAGAGTAATAAATGACTAGTGCGTTTATATACTATTAGAAAATAGAACGAAACTAAAAATTTGTACATTAATGCATGACATCATATAGATTAAGAAGAACTAGCAAGCAAATAGAGCAAAGAATTACAAGAAATCTTTGACTGTTAACTTTCTGAATATGAGTGAAAATTACGAGAATTCAGAACACGTTCTGAAAGATTGACCGGCAATACGTAAGGCGCCTATAAACTAATACTAATACTAATAATATTAATAATCACAATACTGTATGGCAGCACTAAGTAATAGTAGTTATTCAAATCTAAGCAGCCTCTCACACATTTCAATTGTCATCAGACAAGCAAACAATCGAAGCTTGTTTAACGTAATAATACATAATAATTTACGAATGTAATTCTTCTTTCTAAATTCCCAGAAGAAATGGGTATACTCTCAGCTTTTCTGTTGAAATGCATCTTTGCTGTTATTAATCTACCGAATACTGTGTCTGAATATGTGAGGGCCTATTTCCGGACACGGGAGATCAACCGATTGCTAACCAATAAAGTGTGTACAATTTGCTTAGAGAATCTTGTGGATCAAGGGATATCTAAGGCATGCCATCTGAACTGTGGTCATTGGTTTCATTCGGAATGTCTATTACGCTGGATCGCATATGACGCAACCTGTCCCAATTGTCGCGTGGACTGTACACATGTCTATACTAGTTACGCTTTAATAACTGTTATAAATCAATTGGTTATTTTTATAATAACAGAACCGTATGATAATATTTAATAATTGGGGTCTAGAAGTCAAACTGGTTATAATTTTATAATTCATTTCTCTCTAAGAATAATCTAGAAATAAAAATGCACAGCATTTTTGATGCGATATTTTTTTTATAGATTATTTCAATTCTCAACTTTAGCTTTAGAATTATTTGATTTCATTCGATCATTCGTTGTACATATGTATGTAAGTATGGATTGTGAGTATGTAGCATCCTGTCATACGTTCCATGTTTTCATTAAACACTTTTGTGATGCCTTTTGCCCTCTGTAACATCGATCGACGGCACATCTGCTGCTCTCGTTGGCATTGCTACTCTGTCTCTTTTTATACTCTGGTATCGAAGGTATAAGAGTATATTGCTTTTGTGAATTGTCTGTCCCTGTCTTGCGATAAGGTTCGGAAATTTATGGCACGATAAGATGAAATAAAACCGCCGGCACAGTCACTTGATCTCATTATAATAAAGAATTTGTAGGTTATAGTGAACAATTTCCAATAAAAATAATCTCAAGAGTACCATGGGCTACAATCACTCCGATAACCCAAAAAAAAATCTAGGGCAGCGGTTGCAGATTTAATTTAGTTTAAGTCTTAACTTTTTTAAGTACGTCTTATTGTGTTGTGTTATTTATAACATTATTTATAAGAAAATCCAAGTTTTTTCTATTATTGCTTAACAATTTTAATCATATAAGATGTGTCTTATGGGCTTGGCCAAATAATCTGTGTGGCTCTGTGCTAAATATCGACATCTAAATAAATACAAAGAAAAGATATTTATGTATATAGCTCCGAGTATCTGAGTATTCCGTAGTCGGTTACGCCCGACTGCAACGTTCTCACTTATTTTATTTTGTATTATTGTTTTTATGAATTTTATGCAAGTGTTGAGAAATTTATGTGCTCCCGGGCCGTGCCGCAACTGGAAAACCGAATGCATGCCAATTTGCTGTTATTTATGAAGCCAACAATAATACAACAACAACAGCAGCAGCGAGAGCGTTATTAAATTTTAGACGCTGCGAAAAACTAGGATAAACGGGCCCCGTGTGATTATTTATGTATGAATGTCCATACGTTCATACGTATGACAGCTCTTTGATGGCTGATCTTTTTGGAATTGCCCGGAACATTTGTTATGTGAAATGGACAAAGTTCAATAGCGGCATAATCAATCTCCAATCACAGGTTGCCCTAGCTCATTCCCCACGTCACATTCAAGATATTTTTAAACTTTTTTGTTTTATATATATATATAGATTTGTATATTTGTATTGTGACTAATGAACTTCGCGTTTTGACGGCATGTCACTTGGTTACTTTTTTATTATTATTTCCTAGGCAGCACTCTGACAACGTGTGAAATCGCAGAGACTCGACTCTCATATTCATACACGCACTAACATATGTACCAAGTGAGTATATATGTATGTACAAAAACATATTTACATATGTATGTATTCAATGCACATCACAAACGTGCCGTTACTAATGATAAAGACACCACATGTCGCACACTTTGTCGCCCAGATCCAACACCTATAAAAATAAAAATTTGGAATACTCAATCAAAATTTAAGGCTGAGTCAATTGCATTAGCTGATTAAACAATCAGATGTGTTGTATGATATTAGGAAATTATTACGTGACTAATTATAACCCCTTTCCTCATTGGTGTGGTCAGTACTGTGATTCATTTTAAATATTGTTGACTTTTTACATAACCACATACAATTTGAATCAAATCCCTTTATAATAACTGATACTCAAGGGGCAGTACAATTCGAACAAAATTTGATCAGGTATTTGGAAAGAAAAAGCTTTATTTGCATATTTAAATTCACTATTAATCTAGAGACCAAACCATGATCAACAAGAAAGATCTGCTGTCTTAGATCTTATAGGCCTGCTTCAAATTGCCTACACCTAAATTTTACTATATATTAAAAAAAAAAATGTTTGGTTCAAATATTTTGGAAAACAAACAAATTTTTCCTACAAGAAGTAATTTTTCATATTGTAGGCCAATCTTTAAGATTTATAATGGTAGGTTTGATTGTAATATTTCGAGTAAACAAAATTTATTTAAAAAAACTCACCTTCCGACTGACCCTTATAAGGCAGCAATATGATATACAAATCTGATCCGACCGGCATCAATATAGTTTCATAATTGAGGAAATAGTTTTCATAAAAACAGACGACCAGGAATATATATTTAAATATTATATATAAAGACGCCTTCTTCAATTGCGTTAAAATTCATCGAGACATCTTTAAATAGCTTTTGAATCTGTATTCTAAAAACTTAAACAAAATAAATGTCCTAAGAATATTGACTGCAACAAGTATTATGTATATATTTCGTTCGTTTTCTGACTAATCGCAGATCACGAAAAACCTGACAAAGAGGATTGGTAGAACCTTTGAAAATATGTGTTTCACATTTTCAGTATGTGTCGCCATGCTAAAGATCCTATTGCTGTTGAGCTCTATGTATTTAATTATCATCTAATGGGGGTGCTCCGAAAAGTTTGCCATTCAATTTCCGAATTTCAAAGGATCCATAGCTGTTTACACAATCCGCACAGGTTGTCGCTCTATAAATGGCGTGCAATTCAATTTTGCCATCTCAGCTCCGCTGAGTGAAAATGTCGCTGTCTATTGAGTTTTTTTTGTCCATAGAATTTTTCGCTATCGATAACTTTTTCCGATCTGAGAAATATAAATTTAAAAGGAATACCTACATGAATGGCATTATTGCAATCGATAGTACGATAGTTTATTCAATAGTTTTACATCTGTCTGGCAGCTCTCCAGCTGACATGAATCGTTGGTTTGTCTTGTGATTTTACTGAAATTGAGAGTCTCACCAAAACACTATTTAAAGAGGTCCTAATATTATGGCCGACACACCAGGCACTCCCAGCACACCCGGCAGTCGGGCCGTGGAAATAGCCAAGGCGCAAAACACAGCACTGGCAGAATTTAAGCGTCCGCTGCCCAACAGCAACGATCGACGCAAAATTAAACCCAAAGTCCTAACCGAGGAACGGTATATTGAAGAGATGTCCAAAATCATACAACGCGACTTCTTTCCCGACCTAGAGAGACTGCGGGCACAAAATGACTACCTGGAAGCGGAGTCACGCCGCGATTTTCTACAAATGGCCGAAATACGAGCACGCTATAGTCTTGGCCGTGTCTCCGGCACTGGAAACAGGCGCAGCTCCAATAGTCACAACAATGGTAAGCTATTATTACATCCGTAGCTACCAATTCACTCAACAAGATATTTGCCTTTCTTGTAGCCATGTCACCAGCCACATTTGAAACACCATTGAGCACCACTAACGCCAACGCAACGCCACGTCCAGAAACGCCGCTCAGTGTCAGCGGTGGCAGTCAGCGCTCCACGCCCGAAGGTGGACAACCGGATGCAATTGGACATAAAATGTCTTTGGACGCTTTCCTGCAGCACTACACCAGCGAGGATAATCAAAGTTTTCAGGAAATAATTGAAACGGCCGAGGCGAAGCTTCGACTAAAGTACGCCTTGTTGTACAATCATGAGCAGCTATCCATGGAGCAACTGCAGCGTGCACTAATGCTGCCCAGCATTGAGCAGCAATTTGAGGCTCCAGATCCATTGCGCAAGATTGAGACGTGGAAGTACACAAACATGAACTCTATTATGTATGTGCCTGATGGCGTTGAGCTGACCGAACAGGAACGCGTTCAGCTCGCCGAACGCAAACAAAGCATTCAACACAATGCCACAAGACTGCCGGCCACGTCCCAGCCCGAAACGCCGGGCAGCAAGCCAGCTGCCAATGTCAATCTCACCAAGATGAATGCAACGAGTGAAGAGGCCGGTTCACAGGGAACGGGAACGCCTCGCATTCGTGGCTTTGATCTGTTGCGCTCACCATCTGTGTGTCCCGGCGAAGCTTTCTCACCCATTATGACCTGGGGTGAGATCGATGGAACTCCCTTTCGCCTGGATGGTGGCGATACGCCACTACGCAATACGCCTGGGCCCTCGTTTCACATCAATGAGAACTCGCGCAGGGAGAACATTGCCATTGCCCTGGCGGAGAAGGTCAGCGAGAAGATGCGCAACCAAAAGCAACAAGCTCTAAATACAGCACGACGCAACATCGGTTCGCCCTTTGTGCGCTCCAACATGGAGCGTCTGGCCAGCATGTCGCCGGCTGCACGTCGGCTCGCCAGCAGCAAACTAGGGCTGCGCACAAATCACACGCCATTATTGACACCATCGCCAGGACAGGGGCGCAAGCGCAAAGTCACACCAGGTGTGGTGCGACCGATACCAAGTGGTGCCAAACAACAGACACCAGCCAAGGCCAGCAGCACCGGCAATTCAACACCCATCGATACCGGCTCCACACTGACTGACGATCTGCTAAAGATACCAGCAAAAAGACGAAGCGCCGCTGCGGATTTCTTTTAAAAGTTAAAAACGTAAGTTTTTTGGTTTGCTTAAACTTTTTATTTGAGTGTAACTAACAAAATATTCGAAAATAGAAAACCCATGAACCTGAATAACTAAATGGCTTACTTCTAATCTTGGTAGTCAACATGATTGCCCGATTTAAACTTGTGTGTCTTCAGCACCTGTACAAATTTGAGCACCGTTTGCTGCGGTGTTAGCATAGTCTTGCACTCGCGCTGCTCTCTGAATGCGGCAGCCAATGACGGATCGTGGGATTCGCTCTGCACCTGAAGTGTCATCTGTGTGTCAATGACGCCAGGTGCGTAATTAACCACTAGTGTCTCAGCTGGCGACTCCTCCAGTGCAAGCACACGAAAGTACATTTCACGTGCCGACTTCACCGTACAGTAGTAGGCCATGGATGAGAATGGCTCCAGAGCCGCCAATGTGCTGAGATTTACCACCAGTTTGGGTATGCCAGCAAACGTACGCATGAACTCACAATTCAATGCCAGCGCCGAGAATAAGTTGATGTGATAATATTGCTCCAGTATTCCGATATCACCCAATTCCCTGGCATGCTTGGAGGTATCACCCAATGTGCCAGCATTGTGAATGACAATCGACCGCTCAAATTGTTTGACGTCAATGCCCATTAGCGTTTCGTTTAGAATGCGCACAAAGTCCGCTGTCGTGGCTGTGGCCAGTTCCAATGAATAGGTGTGCACCACCAGCTCGTTGAGGTCCGTCAATATAGTCGCCTTGGCCTCCTGCAGCAACGGCTCGCTGCGACCCAAGAGTACTACCACCGAACCGGCTGCCTTCACCTGATGGGACAACTGATGGGCCATTTCGCGTCCAATGCCGCGCGAGGCGCCCGTCACCAACAGATAAGTGCGCTGTTCAAGATTCATGGTGAAAGGAAAGTTAAACTCAGTCCAACAAACAACGTCAACAGTTGGTTCTATGCAGGTTTGTGACTGGCTACTTAAAACAGCTTTCATCAGGCAGCTTCGGAAAAAGCTTCAAGTCGTATTGCACTCATAGGTGAGTGCGCGTGCGTATGTGTGTGTTTGTGGTTATGAAGCTTGTTAGTTTAATTTCGCGCTTCAACTCAGGCATACTTGATGAGCTTTTGCGCCCTTACTAATATATTATATGAATGCTTGCCTGTTGCAGCTTTAAGATTCGCACGGAATGACATGGCCACAGTGAGATTATCGGCGCATGTTGTTCGCTTTTAAATTCAAATTGATTATTAATTGTCGCCATTGAGATTATAAAAATAAAACCCGTAATTGAGTCGCTTATCAACCGGCCCCGGCCAAACAGTGCAGAATGCATTTGCAACTGTCAAGGTCAAACAGATATGGAGTGAAATGCATCAACATTCATGCTAGTTACCTAATTCCACGTCATTTAAACCTCGATACAAATTAAGTTTAAAAATCAATTATAATGAAAAGTAGACTTTTGTAAAGCGGCGTCGAGACCACTCGATATTATCGAGTCGATATTTTATTCGTACTATCGCCTTGTATAATATAATCAACATTATTGCTTGTAGTAATTAAGGTTTTTATTGTTTATTTTTTTGGTACACGTACAAGCTTAAGTATTTATGGTTTTCATTTATTTACTGTATTTACAAATAAACATTAGATATATATATATCACTATCAAAACATTTCAAAAAAGAAATAGATTACGGTATTTACAATTAAACATACAATGTATGAGTAGAGTGGATGTAGTGCATATAGCTATGTATGTATGTCATTTGATGTGGACGTCAATATATATATTATATATTCATACAAAGCCATGGTTCCCAAATACAGAACAATTTCATAATTATGAAATTATAGTTGGCATGGGTCATTTGGTTCGCACAACTTGTTGCTGAGTCAGCGATCGTGATTGCATCTTATCAGTGATATTTCTGTTTGTGTAAAAGTTTTGTGAATGGTTCATCGGCAGCAATTGTGCCGCTAAGCACTGAGTCACTCGACAAAATATAAAAAGACGAGATTAAGAGAGAGTGTTGTCTGAACATATGCATTTCACATTAAAAAATTTGGAAATTACGTAATTGTAAAAAAAATGCACCGACAGAAAAATAAACATGTTCCATAAACCGCATAAAATCAAAAAATAATTAAAATAAAAAGTAAAAACTTTTAAGGGATTCCGTCAAGCATGTATTTAATAAAATACCAAGAGTATCGATTGTATTAAAAAAAAATACCATAAGTATCGATATTATGTAATATACAAAACAAAAATAGCAGACAATACATAGAGGCGTCAAATTGACTAGAAGCTGACTGCATACAAAAGGATTTTGGGCTACAAATCCCTCGGAGCTACACTACGACGTTGTATTGTATTGTATTGAAAGGATCTGAATGATACATGACGCTTAAGGACCTAGTAGAAAAAGTCCGTACCTGCCCGCACCAGAACATGTCACATCTTGTGGGACGCATGTGAAACGCTGTTGAAATAGGCAATATAATTTCATGATAGAACAATTTCGCGCAAAAAATCATTAAATGGAATTTTAATGCTATTCACTGTTTTATAAGATGCGTTGGCAACTGTGTGAACAAAGCAACGAACCGTTTTCATAGCCAGATAAGTTGTGGAAAATTTGAAAGCATTCATTATTCAGTTTCCTGACGCGGGCACAGACCAGTACAAGTTCAAAATATCAAGTTTCTAAAAGTGTCGAAAAAAGATGCGGACAGACAGCATGACGGACATTGCACAAAACCTATATACTATGATATCGTCGGTATCAAAGTAAAAAAACTGAGTGTAACAAAATTAATTAGGACGTCCCCTGTTGATAGTTGGACTTTGAATTGATGCACAATTTTTTGTACGTCCCATCATCTAAATTAATAATTTATACTTGATGTAGCGCTGTGTAAATTCTGTATTATCTCGACTTCCAATGCGAAAGACAAAAACAAACAGGTGTTTCACGCTTAGCCACGACAGCAAATAATTGTCAATCTAGGAAAAAGAAGTTGACACAAATAGAACAAATACTGAACCCAGGCAATAAAGGAAATATATAAATTTCCGTTTTCGGTTATTTTGTTGCCGTAACATCCAAAATTTATTCAAATCCGTTTTTATAAGCACACAATCTTGATTAACATAATCCGTCCTGTTAATGTGCGTGTCTGCGAACAAGCTCCAATCGGGGAGGGGATGCAGAGACCACGACTGCATTGCTACTCATAAGTTGAAAGTGTCGTAATAGTCCACATCATGACCGGATACAAAAGCGGTCTTCTCCAGAATGTTGATCAGTTTCAGTGTTGAGTGCATCGGCTGAATGCGTGGCATTATCTGCTTCTGTGATACCATCAATAGCTCCTCTGGTGTCAGATAATTGCCGTTGATACCGCACTGGGTTTGATGCGTATCAAACAGACCAGGCCCATAGCTCAACACATGAACATCGGCGCACGCCTCCTCCGAGGCCATGGAACGGAAGTACATGTCACGAGCTCGCTTGCACGAGCAGAGCAGCGTATTGTACACCAGCGGACGCACTTGCAACGATGACGTCACATTGATCACCAGCTTCTCGATGTCCTTTAAGGGTTCGGAATTCAAAAAGCGTTGATTAAGTGCCACCGGCGCGTAAAGCTGACGCTGCACATAATCGGTCCAAGCCTTTTCCATCTGCGGCTCCATCAACATATGGGTGGCGGCATCACCCTCGTTGTGCACAATGATGGCGCGTTGAAAGTCATCACGATGACGGTTTTGACGCAAGCCTTGCTCCAGCAGTTGACCGCCATTTCTATGATCCGCATTCAAAACACCAGTGACTATTTTCACAGCATTCGGTTTTAATTGTTGCTTCAATAGCTGTTCCAACAATTCCAAATGCTCCCGATTCTCATCCAGAATTAGCGCCATCGAGCCCGTTGCCAGGCGGCCGCACATCTCCTG
The DNA here is from genome assembly GCA_035041535.1 of Drosophila cognata. NCBI lineage: Eukaryota > Metazoa > Arthropoda > Insecta > Diptera > Drosophilidae > Drosophila > Drosophila cognata. Next base: position 518,997 of record JAWNLC010000242.1, read on the forward strand.
GGCGAGCGTCTGGCCAAGCGGATTTGAAATTCCGCTTAACACCAGAAAAGTGCGTGCATTTAAATTCACTTTTTTTGCTGCCATATTTTGCTTGAATCCTGAGGATGTTGAACAATGTAGACTGTAGAAGTTTTCTGCTGCTTATGTTATCAACACTTGCGTTGTACAACTGAGCTATGCCAAGCGCTACAGCTTAAATGCTAGATTCTTTTGCTGCTGATAAGCAATTTGGGAAACATGTGTATTATATGGAACAATAAGTTGAAACAAAGAACGGTAATCTTTGGCACACCGAAAATTGCATACCCTTGTCGAATTATCTCTTTGTACGCTTTCAAAAAATGATATTTGCATGTTTTCTGTTTTACAGCCGTCTTTGAACTGAATAATTTACAGCTGTCAAGGTATATTGCATCAAGTATTTCTAGCCCGCAACCTAGATCCTTTGATCGATGACACCTATAGGATATAGTGGTCCGATTCGGTCGGACGTTGAGTCCAGAGTGCTCGAAGTAAAAATACGGATATATGCCAAGTTCCAACAAAATAATTTTTTAAGCTGAGGGAGTACAACTTATACAAAAAATGAGTACAAGCACATGAGGCACAGACGTGGCTATATCAACTCGGCTAGGTTATACCTTATGGGGTCGAAGACGTCTCAATGTCACGACAGAATTATAATACCCTGAACAAGGGTATAATTAGGACAGAAACTGATACTAGGTATAAAGTAAAAAAAAAAGAAGATTCGACTAGAAAAAATGAGGCAAAAACTATCAACGATGAATCTTTATGAGTGTTTCCCTTTAATCCCGGCATTCAATTAATTAAAAACCCTGACGTTGACCCAAATGTCTGTTGTCAACGGGTGAATTGGGAACACAACTAATCTCGCACATGATTTGCAATGCACTCGATTGTGCAACAGCGTTATGTTTTTGGCAGCAGCGTCGGCAACGACAGAGACATCGACAGCAGCGGTAATGATATGAATTTCATGGAATTTGCCCAGTTCTGAGCTGTTTCGTTTATCAACACCTCCCACAACATCCACTTGTCGCTCTACACTAGCCGTTGGATCATTGGGCACGTGCAACTACCGAGCGAAAGCAGCAGCAGCGAACCCAACCCTCAGCCTGACGTGTAACCCTGGCGCACTGAAATGAGAAAGTGTCCGCGCACAATGGAACCATGAATGATGCCGAATTTCTTTTCGCTCGAATTGTGATGAGAGCGCATAGAGAGTAAGAATATTAAAATAATACGAATATAATTAACTGTACCAACAAAATGGTAAACTCGGTACAGCAGCAACAACAACAACAAGATGAGCTGAGCTTTGATCTTGGCTATAAAACGTGTCGGTCTCTTCGGTGTGAATTCAAACGTTATACGAGCGCAGAGCAGCACGCGACAGATAAGACGAAGCATCCATCAGTAAATACATATACAAATAATAATAAGAAAAATACCAAACTAAGATGCACGCCTGCAAATTACTATTGACATTGCTGCTGGCGCTGCTCTGCAGCCAGTGTGTAAGTAAAATTGGCTCAAATTTTCGCATTTCACCCCACACTCTATAATATGCATCTATCTAAGTAGCTGCTTGCGGCCTGCGTGTGCTCGGAGAAGGGCACGGATTACTGCCAGAGCTGTCAGGGACCGGCAATAGTTCGACCGAAGCCGCGCTACTATGAGCCCAGCGACGTGAATCTATCGCCCATTGGCGACAATTGCTGGTGCAGTAAGCAGCTGATCGAACCCGCCCAGCTGCCAAAGACCTGCGGCAAAGTACGTGAGCTCTTTCAATATGTGCATGCGTTTAACAATCTGTTGAGCCGCCGCATGCTTGAAGGCGCCATCGAGGCCAAGACGTTGGCGGCACAACGTCTGGCCGATCGACTGCAACGCTTGGAGCATGTGGACTGCCCCAAGAGGGGCCACGCAGTTCACATGCTTCCATCGAGCTATGGCCATGGCTATGGCTATGGCCGATGAGTAATCCAGTGGCTAACCAAACTTAATCTTAGCTTCATCAAAAATCAAATCCAGTTACACTAAAGACTACTTCAAAGCGCAGTTCCCAGTTTAACACAACAGCACACGTCCATACATAATTAAACCCATATATATATATATATTTATATACATACACATACATAGATACACACATTTATCCTCGGCAGCAACAGTTGAGTGTTAACAGTTGACAGTTGAAAGCCGCGAGCAACGTTTCCGCATGCAAGCGCTATCAGCTATCAGCCGTCAATGTGAACAGTATTAGGGCAACAGCAGCAACGTTGTTCTTGCGTCATCATCATGGGCAACAGCCACAACTGACACCACAACCACCACCATTGCCAGCACCAACATGTTCATCATCATCATCATCAGCGTAATGGAGTTGGGCTGCATTGATCGCTCTGTCGTCATTATCATCCCGTACGTGCGCCAAGCATCAACAATCTCATGCAATGATAGAATTCAAAACTCAAATACGATACCGATACCCAAAACTCTCGTCGTTTCCACAGAAGCCACCATGCAAGCCCACCTGCAGCTGTCAGAGTGAAGATAGCAGCTATAGCAGCACCAGTACAAGCTCCAACTATGATAAGTATGTAAACAATCGATCGCTCCTCCTCCTTTTTTTTTGACACATCCCTTCTTTTAGCATTCGGTATGTGTCCGAGAAGTCGCACGATGACAGTGCACCAGCAGATCCCATAAGCGTCAGTCTGGCTGCTCAGGCTGGCAAGGCAATCAACGTGCCCGAGGCGAAGTTGGCATATGGTTTTGCCCAGAAGCCTGTGGATGGACAGCAGAAGGTCTTCCATTCTAATGTGCCGGAGGAGAATCTGTTCAAGCTGAAAAGCGATGTCATCACACTGAAGAAGCGCACATATGCCGCCAAGAAGGAAGAGGAGGAATATGCTGAGGAAGAGGAGGAGGAGAAAGCCAACGACGATGATGAGTCACCGCCGCAGTTGACATACAAGCAGCTTGGCTACATTACCGAACAATACAAAAACCCCAAGTTCAAGAAGATTAATCCCAGCAAATCAAGCTACAGTTCCTACTCCAGCAGCGATACCTATGCCAAGGTGGGCGGCAAAGTAACCGTCGACTGTGGCTTCAAGCCTGGTCGCGTCACTTCTTACCGCCATGCGCGTCGTCAGGAGGTCGAGAGAGGCACCTATTATTAGATGGTGAAGTTAGATGCAGAAACGTTCTCTGCGTCAGCCTGTAAATAATTAATTGTGTGTGAATGGGGATGGATATGTGTTTGTATGTATGCATTAGTAGTAAGCGTTTAAAATCTATTTAAATACACAAATCAAAAAATGCTCAAAGCTAAGCAGAGTACAATTTGTGACAAGTGACAATTTCATTTCATTCAACACCAAAAATATATATACACTAGGGAAATAAATATTCACGGCATTCTCCATTAAAAACTCGATTGAAATTTTTGTTTGATTGCAGGTACGTACTGAGAAAGGCAACAAAAAACAGGTGTTTTTAATTCATTGGCGCTCTTCTAAATCTTGAATGTAATTTAATATCTCAAAAATCATGTCCGAAAAGACAATTAAACATTTTAATCAGCTGAACGAAAGAAAAAAACATTTTTGCGATAAGTAAAGAACGCGTTTGACTGATCATTTTCATAGCCAAATTTTTTTTTAAATTTTTTACCCCAAAAGTATACAATAAACAATAAACATTACTTAATATACATAATATGCCCAAGTCTGCCTATTTATTTTTGTTGTTGTCATATGTATGTAAATATTTGCAATACGGATTTAAGAGGCTGCTATTAGTGTGTAAGACGAAAGCAGTTGTAAATCAAACATAAACATAAATGCGTAAACAAATATTAATATGAAAAATATTGTATTTGGCTGCCCCTAAAATCCAAGTGCAACACTTGGTACGGCACTGAAATAAACGAATGCTGGGAACATGACTTTTGACTGAAAATATCGCAAGTGCATATTATTTGAAAAGGTCAGCGCGACCAACAACAACAACAACAAAAACATCAGCTTAAACGAAACAATAACAACAACAACAATAATAACAACTTAGAGTGACAGCAGAAAAAACATTGTTCAAGTTCAAGTTCATCGAGAGTCGTCGCCGCTGACCAGAACAGACAGAGCGCTCCAGACGTGGTCGTTGGGTCGTTGCGTGAGAGATTGCACTGGGATGGAGTCAAAGCCGATATAAAGAATGCAACACACCGAGCTTTGGCTAGTAGCCAATACGTCTGACACCAAAGCAGACGCCATTTCATACCAATACAAATACAGGGGCAAGCAATATATCCATATCATGTTTGTGATGCACTCGATCATGGTGGTGCTGTTGCTGCTAACGATGCTGCTTGTCAACGTTGCGCCAGCACCGACGCCGGTTCAGGTCGTCTATACGGGTGACGAGGGCTGCGATTGCCCCACCCAGCTTGGCTATCAGTTAAATGTGCCCAGTCCGGGCAAGCCAAAGAAGTATACGGGCGGCGATTATGGCTATCGTGTAGAGAAGCCCGTGCAGGCCAAGGCAAAGATCAGTTACAGCTTCGATTTCACCGTGGAGGAACCACGCACGCCCGCACCACCCAAAAACAAGCCAGCCAAGCTGTATGCCAAGGTGGATCGTATTACGGCCGCCAAATCAGGTGAGTCTTTTGTTTTAATATCAACTGCACGCTCGTCAACTAATGCACATCTTCCATTGTTAGATTGCCGCGCCCAGGACAAGTCGACATGTAGCTGCAGCAGATGCTCCACGGCCAAGCCCAGGTACGTAGCCCAGCCGTCCAACTCAAGTCCCAATGCTATACGCCGTCGCCGTGATCTGAGCTCCGGTCCCGGCTCACTGCTGCGCAAACGTTTAATGCGACAGCAGCAGCTGCAGGAGCGTCCACCGCGCTATGTTAAATTCTATCACAAGGATCTGAGCCCCCAGCAGCAGCACAAGATGCATCTGTTTGGGCTGGTGCCCGCAGAAGAATTAACGATGTCGTCCAAGAGCAAGCGCAAGACTAAAAAAACGGCCACCTTAAGATCGGGCCATGAAAAACGGTGGCTGGGACTGAGAGCCCGTCACTTGACAAAGCGCGATATTAAGGGTGAGTACGATCTGCTGGAACAGGAGCGTGCCAACGCTGATCTGACAGCACCAGAGATCATACAATTCATGCCGGAGACGCTTAATCCCAGTTTCAAACGTGGACAATGCCATATGGGCTGTGGTGCCATTACAGCCAGTGCACCACCATCCGATGTTGCTGAGGATACCCCGCATATGAGCAGTGATGCCTTCACCGAGCAGCCCGAACAATCCGAGCAGCCGAAGCAGCACCCAGAGCAGGAGCCACAGCAGCCGGAGCAATCGGAAGAGCCAACACTACCATCACTAGTCAATTCGATTCCCGCCAAGCGTTCGACTTTCAGCTATTTGCCACTGCAGATACCATCGCCGTTGACTGGCAACTACAATGAATACAAGTTTGTGGATGATTCCCAACTGAGGACTTTGCTGTCGACCACCTCGGTGCCGGATCCGCTTGAGCAGAGCTCAACACCGCTGCAATTCGCCGGCGATTTGCAATCGATAAATCCTCGAAATTATGCAACATCAGTGCTTGGCATAGGCAATGGCTATCCAGTGGAGCACATAGCCGACAATCATCTGGACACCATTATTTCGGGCATTGTATACAAGCATCCGGATTATGTTGATAACAATTCACATTATGGTGGTGCCCTGGTCGACCCAGAGCCCGAGCAAAAGAAGCAGACAACCGACTTTCTAAAGAAGCTCATCGATGGTCGCTTAGGCGGATGGGGCTTCGATGCATCCACCGAGCCCGATTCGGCGGTTCAAGCTGACTACTCACGGAGGCCATCAAAGACGTATGGCTACAATAGTCACACCCGTGACGGCTACAGCATGGACACCTACAATGTGCCACCCATCACTGACTATCTGCGCACCTGGTTCTAGGCACCCATCCGTGCCCCCTTCTACCTTTCACAAATCTCTGTATAGTGTATAATTGCTTAGGTAGGGAATTCTTCTGTGGTCTTACTGCTATGCTTGTTGGCTAGTTTCTAATAATAATGATAATAATAAACAAACAAAAAATAAGAAAAAACGAAACAAAAAAATAACAAAATAAATTGAAAATCATTGTGGCAGTTTTTTTCACTCTCTGAATTCGCTTCTCATTGCAGCTGCTATGATGACACCGGCTATGGCTCAAACTGCTAAAGAAGAAGACCCAACGGGCCGGGCCAACAAGCCCGAATTCTGCTGAGATCCGCGAATATTGACGAGCCATAAATTTAGGCCAGTGGAACAGTGCCCGCCCCACTTCCATGTCTCTGTGTATTAATGAGTGTATGTGTGTGTGTGTGTGTGTGTATGTGTGTCTGTTTGTTTGTGTATATATGTATGTAAAATTGTACATAATTTATTTCTTATTGTGCATTTTATTTTGTTGTCCGTCCGTGTGTATTCTGCCTGTTAGGCGTTTTCGGTTCACGTTTACCTTTCCATCGTCAACGTCAGAGTTCTGATCTAAAAAATGATTGAATAAACAATTTGTCTGAATTGTGTTTATGTCTAATATCTTGCATTATTTATTCCAACAAAACAGATCAAAACTTAATTTGAAAATAAAATGGGCTACCTTTACCCATAATAACTATAAAATTGGTATGATGGAATATGAATTAATTATTATGAATTATTATGCCTTGACTTTAATTACCATAAAACATTTGTACATATGTATAATTTGGATAAGCAATTATTGTAGTCTTCTTAAAAATGTGTTTTTTGTTTTTGCTTATTAACGGCTTAAATAGCATTCAAGAAATTGTTCTGAAACCCATTTCTTCGTGTTCCTATCAAGGTTGACAACCACTTTCACGTGTTGTTAAGCTCGAATTTCGTTTCTTATGTTTCTCATGCATTTTTGCTCTTCGGTAAACTGTCAAAATGGGCCAGTCTGTTAGAGAATCGCACAATTAAAAATGAAATTGACCACATATCGATCCGATAACTCGTCTATATCGATTAGTGGCTACTCATTGATCAGACATTTCTATAATTGCTTGCAATAAGCAAATGAAAGCGCTCAAATTTCAGTACTCCAACTTCGGGTGAACTTTATATTGTTTAAGTCAATTGTCTTAGGCAGCATGTACTAGTCGAAATTGGTCGAGTAGTTGCAGAGATCTTGATTAAATTCCATTCGCTTAGCAAAACCACATTTTGCAAGCGCATTTAAGCGCAAAATAACGGTAAGCAAAAAACAGTTTACGCTTACATAAATTTTTGTAGCAGCTCTTGTTTGCCATACTTTCGTCATCAGCATTAATCGTTAATGCAAATTAAGAAATTAATTCTAAGCACTTACCGTCGATAAGTAAACACCTTCCAATCTTTGACTTTTATTTCGTATGAAGTTCTTGGCTCAGTTTTGCGGAAATCAAAACACAATGCATTCTTTCTGTTGGCCATATTAAGTCGATTTAATTGCAGCAAAGCACTTTTTACTAGAGATATTTTTAGCTTTTCGCATAGAATTTGCAGACTATTTTGTATTCTATGCTTACTTACAAGTAAAGTAGCGGAAATGGCTGCCATTTTGAGCACAAATCAGTCAATGACAAGTTGTACTGCGTTCACGCACTCGTTTTAAACTCATGGAGCATTGTTACTGAAACACTGGCTCATTGTGATCATACGCGCCCATTGAGCAGTTAGTGCAACAATTTGTTGACCCTGGTCTGACGCATCATTAAGATGAAGCAAGGTTGTCAGTCGATGATGTATGTTGATGATGCATCTGATATGTGGCCATAGATCACGTCTGTGCGCTCGCGACTGGGCGGCAGCTCGTGGCAAAAATGAATGCAGCTGCCATCGAGTATTTAAATCCATTTCATTGGGGGCGCTGGGTTCAGTTAGACAACGGAAGCAGATCACTCACATCGAGCATTTACATAATGGGCGCGCCTGCCAACTCTGTTTGGCTGCCGCTGCTGCTAATGGCCATATCAATGGCAATGGCACCGCTGGCAATCGCGCAGGTGAGTGTCTAAATCCCACCCACGCTCGAGTGAACTTAACGATGACTAAATCCACCCATTACCCATTACCCATTACCGATTAGACAAATGATACGATGAACAGTGGCAGCATCTATGAGAGCAGCAGTCCAAGAAGCAGCACCAGCACCACAATCAGAACCAGCACCGATTCTGACATTGTTGTTGGCGGTGATCTAAAGAAAAGTGCTCGCGTCGAACGAATGGATGAGGAGTTGGAGCCAAATGTAAGCAAAATCGATGCGGTGACACCAAACAGTTTGGAAGGCGGCCCGTACGATGTTATAGATGTGATGGCCGCGAAAGGTTTAGGTGTGGGCCAAGCCAAGACTGGACAGACGACACGCATCTATACCACCGGTGATGTGAACGATGATTTTTGGCTAAAACATTTGGGTGATGACTTCAAGCATGCCATTCACCTTCAAGTGGGCGGCACAAATGATGACTACAATCGCATCATCAACGCGACCAACAATGGTGTGCACGAGGAAGTGCATCATGAGTATTTGCCGGGCGCGGAACGGCCAGCAGAGGCGCAACAACAGCAGCAACAGCGACAACAGCTGCAACACCGGCAGCAACATCAACTTCAACAGCCGCAACAACAGCAGCAGCAACACCAGCATCAGTCAGGCCTTCTTGGTAGCTATGGTCGAACCAATTTGATCACCCAGTTGAGTCTCGACAGTGAGGCCATGGCACTGAGAGACAACTATCAGAGGCAGCTGCAGCAGCAGCAACAGCGCTATGCAAATGGCTATGGACAACCATACGACAACAGACATAGAAAGTTATACAATAGTCCCAGACACACATACCCACCCATGCAACACAATATGAACAACATGCACAACATGCGCAACACGCACAATACACAGAACACACACAGCACACACAGCACACACAACACACACAAAACACACAACACACACAGCACACACAACACACTCAACACTCACAACGCACACATGCACACACGAGCTGGAAAATCGCGTCTTGGAATACGAAATCGTTACAAGCCAAACAATAATGGTCAAAATGCAAATCCGGCATCAGGCATCATCAACTCCAGCGAGGACACTTTGCATACGGCCCAATCACAATCGTCGCCCACATCGGCCGTATCGCCCAGCCCCGGCTCCAGCTCCAGCTCGATGCGGCACGTTGACCAGGACAGCAGCCATTTGCCGTTCAAATCACCATTCAATGATTACGGAAGTCGACCGACTCGCGATCTGACCTATCTGCTTTATAAGCGTGGACTCTGATTAACTTAATGCCCAAGTTAAACGTACTAACTAACTAACTTATTAATAATTGCTTTTAATAAACGATAAACAAAATAGACTCCACGTCGAAATTTAGTTTTATATCAGGTGACTTGTAAGCAATCGCAAAGAACTCACGTAATTTTTGGTTGACATCTTTTGCACATTTCTCTCACATTCTAGTTGAACTCTAGAGAATGCTACCAACGTTGTGAGTTCGGCTCGTTGATTTGTGGTGCATAGAATATACCCAAGTATTAGTATTGAAATTGGCTTAGTTCGTTGGTTATCTTGCCAAAAAACAAGAAATGTCAACATAACTTTGTTCACTGAGTACTACGGAAGAAAATCAAAAGTATAATTGGTGGTTGATTGCGATATGTTCATTTATGTAATGGAAAATTACAAATAAAATTGTCGATATAATATATTTCAAAACTTAATATATGATGCAAGGGACACAAAGTGTAGGGATAAATAAGAAAAATTATCTGATTATCATTAACAGTTTCGATTTGAAATGAATTGTAATTTTATTATATTATATACTATTCTTAAGTCCAAGAGTATCATCAATAGCCATACTAAAATTCAGAGTACTTTCCTAAAGTTCATACTCTTAATTTAAAAGCTGTATTTCTTAGATAGCTGGAACGATTCGAAGTTGATTTCAAATTCATATGTGAGATAAGATGATAAAGCGAATTCATTAACATGCAGACTGGCTCAAGCCAATCAGCAATCCGCATCCACATTCACAACCTTGCAAAGAACCAAACTAAGAGACATAGGCAATGTCACAGACAGAGATTTGATGCTGTTGATGGCTGATAAATACGAGTAGGGGTTGGCAGACAGAACCGAGATCTTGGCAAAGAACAATGCGTACTGCAATTACAACAAGAACACGTGGTCAACAGCTCGAAAGACAAACAAACTGTCGGCGATGTGCGGTGAGACAACATATTTGAAATCGGAAATGGAAATCGGTGGCGAATGGCATCGCAAAGATCACGTAGCCGGGGCCGTGGCAGTGGCGTCAACGTGAGCGCGATATAAATGCACCACAGCGGTGCCATGGGTAACTATAAAGAGCTAGCATCGTCGCCATTCAACGAGCAGTAGACATCACACACAACATGCAACTTGGTCTTTGGTTTGGGCTCTTTGCCGTCGCCGCCGCACCGGTATGTTTAAGCACACCAAATCTTCAGAATCCCTGAACTCTTCGTATCTAAAAAAAAAAAAACTTGTCGACTAATCAGTGTTATTATTTGCATTTTCTCATTTGGATCTGTAGCTGGTGAGCGCTAATTACGGTTCCCGTGGTAGTGGTGCCGGCGGTCAGATTCAATATCTGCCCGGAGGTCCATCGGCCGGTTTGGAGGAGTATGTCAATGTTGCGACCGGCGGCAATCAGCAGTCGTCCAACCAGCTGACGGCTCAGGCTGAGATTCAGCCATCGCCGCAGGAGGCTCGTCGTTTGGGTCGCATGCAGGCTCAGCTGCAAGCCCTGAACAACAGCCCCACCTATCAGAAGCTGAAGAACTCCGAGGATATTGCCGAGTCGCTGGCCGAGAATAATCTAGCTAGCAACATTCGTCAGGGCAAGATCAATGTGGTCTCACCCCAGTTTGTTGATCAGCATCTGTTCCGTTCACTGTTGGTGCCCTCGGGTCAAAACAATCATCAGGTGATTGCCACACAGCCCCTGCCACCAATCATTGTACACCAACCCGGTGCACCACCCGCCCATGTGAACAGCGGCCCACCGACTGTGGTGCGCGGCAATCCCGTCATCTACAAGATCAAGCCATCAGTCATCTACCAACAGGAGGTCATCAACAAGGTGCCCACACCACTGAGCCTTAACCCCGTCTACGTCAAGGTCTACAAGCCGGGCAAGAAGATCGAGGCCCCATTGGCCCCAGTCGTTGCTCCCGTTTACCAGCAGCCTCAGTCCTACAGCCAACCTCAGTCCTACAGCCAACCCCAGGCTTACGGCAACTCTGCTGGCGCATCATCGGTCGCGTCCGGTTCCGATAGCTATGGCTCCGGAGCTGATTCTTCCCTCTACGCCAGCCCAGCCCCTTATGGCTCCCCCAACTACTAAGCCAGATTCAGAATCAGATTCTAATTCAGATTCGGGCAAAGCAGTTGAACAACTCCGAGCCCAGCTGGAGGGTGTTTAATTAAACAAATTTGTTTTTTTTTTCTTAATGCAAATAAAAAAAAGCCTAAAATACAAATAAACGTTGTAATTTATTTTAAACTGAGAACTTTTAAATAGCTCAAATTCATTGTGTGTAATCCATGTAAATACATACAATAGCTATGAACTACGCTGAGAGGTTACAACTTAACTTGGAATAATAAGTAGTTATTTGTAGGTAAATTTGATGTCATTTTATGCGCTACTTTACTGTGGCATGTGAGCTTCGGAGAACATACTCGTAAACGTGCAACACATGTGTATAATTATTTTTCTTGATTTTATTGCCGTTTAATGCATTTCACAATATTGAAAACATAGACAACAAATGGGCCAAGGTCAACGAGCGCTGAACTCAGTTTTCAGCATTTTTCTGTTCTGATCAGTTTCAGTGACAATTTTAGAAATTCTGCTGCCGTTTGCTGGTTGTGAAATGGCAACTATGAAGTACACACAACATACGTGGAATAGAAACTTATAATGACTTAAGTATTAATAAACATTTACGATATCCAACATTAAATTGTTCCTCGAAGTAAAATTCATTTTGTGGAAGACTTTGTATCTTCGTACCTTACAGTTGGCACTTATTGAAAATAAAATATTATTTGATTAAACATCAACGAACATACTTCAAATATACAAATTTTAATATATTTTTAATATGCACTGTAGCAAATTAATTCTTACAAAGTAAGTTACAAATAACATGCCTTACTTTTACATAACACTCACCATAAGGCATATTCATTAGAGCGCATAGGAACTGATTTTAAATAAATAAATAAATAGCGCCATAAGCGTAACTATGGATTTGATTTAAGAATTTGTGCTTAATACTGTTGAACATATTTTAAACATTGAGTGTCAATTGGTACTCAAATTGTTCCTCTTTTAATTATGAGCTGATTTAAGCAATACTGATGAATCTCAACTAAATTCACATAAATTAGATAATCTATCCATATCTTAGTGTTTTGTGGCTTATACTCTTAAACAGGTGATCGTATTCAAGGTTTCTCTTCGCTTTAGTGCAATAAGGAACATAAATTATACCATGTATCTGCTGTAGTTTTGCTTACAAAAAAAAAAAAACAACATTTAATTAATTCAAAATGGAAAGTTTTGATTTGCTAACAAATGTGCAATGCGATTAGCTTTAAATTTGACTAAGAAAATGATGTTAAGGAACAGTTAAAAGGATCTAATAAAGAAGCTAATGGCAATGATAATGGCATTCACATTGGAGATCAGCTGCAATGGTAAGCAGCAACCCAATCACTTGGCGCTCTCTCAATGCGGAACTGTTGACAGCCATTTGGCAATCGCAATCAGCGCAGACTGTGTTGGTTCTGGAAAAACGTCGTATGTGGCTTGTGTGTCAGGGCACGATGCACCAGATGAGAGTTGCGGATTAGCTGGGGCTCGCTTATGAGTTGTTATTGCTTTCTACGTAACACGCCGAGATATGCGCGACAAGATGCGTGCGAGCAATCTGCAATTGGCCATGTTCGCTTAGCTGGCGTGGGTAACCAACATCAAAATGTGAGCAACAACAATGGGGCCCATTGTTGCTGGAGCGGAACAGCAGTGCGCCAACCGGCAGCTGATGCCGACCGGGCCAAATGTCACGTACCATAGGGCAAACGTACGGTGGCAGCATATTTAAAGAAATCGGTGGCCGGGTTAAGGCAGCAGAAGACATCAGACGTTCACACAGCGAAGCCACTCAAGTTGAATCGCCAACTGGGACTGGAAACGATGAACAGACACAGCTTCATATGGGCGCTAGCCGCCTGCTTAATTGTACGTAACCACAGTCATTAGACAGTAACTCAATCACCAGACACCAGTCGATGACCCAGTTGCTCCAAAATCGCATAATCACAGATCTGGGCACAACAACACACACAGCACAGCAAGCTTCAATTCAATGTTTTTTTTTCTCTTTCTCCCTCTCTCTCCCTTTCTCTCTCTCTCTATGTGTGTCTCTATCAGGCATGCGCCAGCGCGAACGGCTACGGCGGACAACAGAGCTATGGATCTGTTGGTCAGGAGAGCTACAGCTCGGGCGGACAGCCAAGCTACAGCTCCGGCTCTGATGGCGATGCAGCAGCCGCTGCATCCGCTGGCGGTGCTGGCAATTTGGGCCTTGGTGGTGGTTTGGGCATTGGTGGTGGTTTGGGCGATGGCTCAGCCGCTGCTGGCTCTTTGGCCGGTGGTGTCGACGCTTCGAGCATTGCCAATCCAGGTCAGGGCAGCTATGGCTCTGACCAGAACATACCCTACAAACCGGTGAACACCAAAGGTAACACTCTCACCTCATCGATCACCTACCCACAGAACAAGGGCGAGATTTTGATCCATCGTCCGGCACCCATCATTGTGCGCCGCCCACCCACCAAGGTGCTGGTCAATCATCCTCCATTGGTTGTTAAGCCCGCCCCAGTTGTGCTGCACAAGCCTCCAGCAATCGTGCTCCGCAAGGTGTACGTCAAGCACCACCCACGTCGCGTCAAGGTTGAGCCCGTATTCGTCAATGTTGTCAAGCCCCCAGCAGAGAAGTACTTCGTTAATGAGAACAAGCAGGGTTACAAGAACTCTTATGGCTCTGGACAGGGACACAGCGTTCTGAACCGACCCGGCCCCATTGTGTCCGCAGGTCGCCAAGGTCTGCCCGCCTATGCCTCCGGTGCCGATAATGCCGCTGCCAGCGCTGGCTACCAGCTGCTCCAGGGTGGCAACCATGGACTCTCTGCTCTGGCCAACATCGCCGGGCGTGAGGGTGGCTATGGCGCTCCCATCCAATCCGGAGCTTACGGCTCTCCGTCGTATTAAGCGCAAGGCCAATGACGACGCTAGCGACGCATCTAGCTGTTGCTTCCAGCTGCCAGCTGCCAGCCCCACAACGGCTGGTCTTAGTTAGTATGTATGTTTGGACGCCCACAAGGCGGGCGCTCAGGTATCATTGCAAACAAATAAAAACAAATTTAGAAAAATCAACAAAAGAATTAATCATTGTTTTGCATAAATCTGGAATTGACAGGCCTCCAGCTACAAATTTTTGAATATAATAATTTATAATTTATAATAACCAGGTAAATCTTCCATACAATCCAACTTCGTATTATCATAATCAGTGTCAGTCAAGTTTACTTTTCATTGTGTAATAATTACCGACTTTAATGAAGTGTTCCAAATCTAAATTCACTCATGGGTATTTTTTCGTCGATGTCAGAATATAGTAACATAAAATTAGATGGACTTTGAACGCAATTAGCCAAAGAGAATTTATAAGGCGGCATTTTTTGACAAACGACCGTTTCAAATATTTTTTGTAAAATATTTAAACACTCGTTGAATATTATTTTATTTTATTTGATGAGCAGTTTGCTTTGTCGCGGCTATAATCTGTATTTAGGTCATTTCATCTAACAGATTCTAAAGACTTTTGAATTCGAAAAATATCAAAACATTTCCATTTTGTCGACGTTACCGAATCTACTATGAAAACACGACAGAAGGCCAAATATTCAATTGGAGTTAAGCTGCTGACAGCTAAATTTTAGTCTGAAGTTCGAAATATTTTTGTTCATTTTAGCTTTGAACAAATTAAATGTTTTGGTTTTCGGATTCACGTCTGCTTTTGAATTTTATACTCAAAATGTATGTAGTTATAATGTATCAGAAAGATCTAGGCGTAAGCACATAGGCTCGATTTCACAATCTAAACATTTATATTGCAACTGACCGATTGTACCTATGGTAGCTATATGATAAAGTGATCCGAAGCTTATGATTTTTTTTCTCGTTTTGCCATATGGTGGCTTAATCCAAAACAAAAGCAAAACAAAATCGAAACTCATCTACTAATGCTGATCAAGAATATATATGTATATACATTATGGGATCAAAAAGTGCATTGAAAGCGCTATAAGCTTCAAGACAAATTTAGAATACCCTCTAAAAGCATATAGTTAATAATTGAAAGTGTTTTCAGTCTCAGATATAATTCAATATGCCTTACTATGGTTGACCTTAGTTTCTAGTATATTTAACCAATTGTTTTATGCCATCTGCTTGCGTTATTAATGTGCAGCGGACTTTATTTCATATTTATACATATTAGCAATGTAGACAGCTAATAATTTTTGTGCGAGCTTGGCAACCTGAATGGAAAAGTGGTTACTAAATTATTGAATTAACATAATCGTTTTCAATTGTGTGAAAATGCCACAGCTAGAGACCTTTTACGATATTAAGGTCGAGGTCGGAGGAGGTGTACCTAATGCAATGACAATAATGGAAGAGCAACCACAAACAATGTTGCAAATACAACAATCGAATCCGACTTGCGGAATTGGGTCGCCTCGCGCCGTCCATTTGTCGATTTGAAAATTCAGCATTAAAATGCGACACTTTTGCGAAACGTTTTCAGTCTGTAAGCAAAAATTATCGAGCGCAAAAAAATAGCAGCGCGCACTCGAAAACAAACCAAAGCAAACACAACGAAAAACTGTTACAAGTTCAGCGCGTACTAAAACGCTTCAAAGCAACAAAAAACGCGTGCGATTAAAATGCGTATTTTCTCAGTGCTGACGTTGTCACTGAAGCTATCGATGCTGATGCCGATCCTGACCAATGTTCAGGCCCGCACTGTGGTGAGTGTGGCGTATCCTAGGCTGACGTTTCAAGCCCAATGTCTCAGCATCCAATTTTACCATAGAAACCGATTCTCCAACCATATTGAATTACATTTTTAGACTCGCGTCCCATTTAAATAAGTGAAAGTATTTCCTCTTCATACATCGAATCGAAAATGATTTCGGGCATCCTTTATCGATCATTTTTAATTTGTAACTTGACCACATCATTATTCCATTTCTCTCTTTACTGGCCCTTGTTTTTATAAGTTAATTTAAGCACAGTTTGTCAGTATTGTTAACTGGGTCTTTGCTTAACTCATAGCTCGAATACTTAGCTAAAACAACTCTAAGCGAAAAAGCTTTCATCAGAGTTATCAAAAAGACCACGTACAAACGAATCAATATTTTTTGCGCTTAAGTTTTTATTTGCTAATTATTACAAGGATGCATTTTTTATTATTTGTGTGACCTATTGCTAAATATATGCATATATATTTATTTTTTTACATTTTGTGGCTCATTTTATACTGATGCATGGATAGTTTAACATTGATGGCTTTGATACCTTTACAGATGGTGTTCATAATTTTATTGCATTAACGCAGACCTCTTCGGACTCAAAGTACAAATGTTCTAAATTCAGTTATCGAAACATATTGGCAAAAGTAAAAATGATTAACAATGGCCCACAATATGCGTATTATCTACAAAATATAAAGTAAGCTGCTCTTTTTAGGTATTATATAATTACGTGATTGAAACATGTGTTTTCATGTAAGCGAAAGGATTTTAAAAGTGTATAAATAAATTGGTTGTGAATGTGCCTTGCTAAAATCGCATACAAATTCAAATATTACATGTTTAAAATTGATGATGTATTTGTTTATGTGTTTGTGGATTTAGTTCAAAATGTTTTTTAAAATGTTATATATACTTAAAAATTTGAAATGGTGAATTGATTTTAAGAAATTTTAAAGTTGTTAATGGAATGGAAAATTGACCTTAGAGCTAAATACATGTTTATATATGTATTTGGTAAGTGGTGTGTGTATACATAGTATATACATATGTGCGCTGATCATTGTTTATAAAATGGAAATCAGATCGACACTTTAGTGTCGTGGTGGTCCGTAGGGTGGCAGTGGCAGTGCAGACTTTTGTGCATTGGAGCCTCCGCTGCCGTTTGGCTCCATTGTATAATTGTTCATCATCTCGTGCGGCATTCCAACCATATTAGCTGCACCGGATGGCGAGGGAATGCCTGGTATGGGCCAAGCATATGGATTCTGAATGGGGTGCAAAGGAATGAATATATATTAATATAATACATGTGTGATCTGAGCTCAACATACAATTTGCATTTCATTTCCTATATAGCTTACCTGCCCAGACCTGATGGCGGCAAAGAACATCGAATGTGGATTCGGTGCATTCGGCAATGCCTGTGCCTGTCCTTGTTGTTGTTGTTGAGATGCTGTTGGAGGCGTCGGATAAAAGTTGAACTTATTGCCTTGAGTGTTGGGCGATGGCGTCGGCGTTGGCAACATTATTGCATGAGAAAGCTGCTGTTTATCATTGCCTAGATCAGGCAGCTGCTCCGGCCGTACCCCAGAACGCATTTTGTTGCAATTATTGCCACTCTTGTACCAAGTGCGCACCTTCTTCTCAGTGACTGGCTCAGTGCTGGACACAGCACCTGCTGCTCCAGGCGATGGCGGCGGTGTAGACGAGGAGTTGGCTACCAATGCCAAACTTTCTACGTTGCGCTCCTTTTGTGGCGCCACTTGCAATTGGTCAGTGCTATTGTAATGCTTTTGGTTGTTCGATTGGTTGTGATTGATGACGTTGCCATAAATGCGCGTCTGCTCGTTGGGATTGGGAGCAATTTGCACCTGCGACATGCGCATATGCATATTGGAGCTCGTTGCAATTGTCCTGGAGACGCTGCTGGTGGTGCAGTTGTTGCTGCTGCTATTGCTGCTGTTGGGCGAGGGCAGCATCAGCGGCGCCAGTGGAGGTGACGGCTGCGGTGGCCCAATCATATATTGTGTTGTCGCAAATGTCGGCAGCGGATAGACACCCTCCTGATATGCCTCGGTCAGGTGGTGCAGGGGCAGTGGTGTGCCCAGCCACGGGGACGTCGATTGACCATGACCCATTGACCCAGCCACAGCCAACTGAGCCGTTCCTGGCTGCTGTTGCTGCGGATGTGTCAGCACTGGTGCTGTTCCAGCTTGAATTGATTGGGGCGGCGGTGGCTGTGCATGCTGTTCCCGCTTGATGTAGGCATTGTACTGCTTGGCCTCCTTGCGCATATCATTCCAGTTATCAACCTCAATATTGCGATAAATGTAAGGATCCAGTCCTTTGGCCACCTTATATGGAAAAGGCGTGATGCCTGCGTAAATTTACAATTATATTAATATATTTGTATGTTTAAGATAAGCAAAATTGTATAACACAAAATGTATATTTTATACACGTATACCTCATATAAACAGAAGATATTGAATTATGGGGCTTTCAATGATTTTGGTTATTAAATATTTGAGGAAACAGAAAAACAATAGATATTCTCATAAATAAATAACTCGACATGGAGGGCTCACATAAAAAAAAAACATAAGAAATTTCAATTTCTTGGGCACACGGATTTAGTTGAATATAGTGCCATATATCCTATATAACGGCTGACTGCTCACCAACGTCCAGCATCTGGCGCACACAAGAGTTCAAGCGATTGGGACACACATACAGCAACTCCAAGCTCTTTTTCGGTGTTATTAAGTTATTCGACGGCATATCAATGGCGCGCGACTTGGATGAGCGTGACGATGATGATGCAGATGCTGCTGCTGCTGCTGCTGTAGTGTAGTCTGCCACATAATTGTTGTGAAAATAACACAGATTGCACTCCTTCAGAATGCACTTGGTATCCTCGGGCATATCCATATGAAATGTGCGCCCATCGCTACAGTTAATGCTCTTAATGTAGCCCCTCGGGTCCATCGCCACCTGATAGTTGCTCCAATCGAAGGTATGCGGATGCAGCATTCTCTCAACGGCATAATTGACATCGGGCTGCTTGAAGAGCATCTTGTAAAGCAATTTAAAGCTTATTGCTGCAAAGTGATGTGGACTCAATATAATATAGATGCCAGCTTCAAATGGAATACGTAAATACGTATATTGCTTACCCTGGCAAATGGCCGCATCTTGAATGTAGCTCAATTTGAAGACGGAATCGAAATGAACATCATTGGTGTAAAACACCTGAAATTTGTCCCGGTAGCTCTTGCTGAACGTAACAAGTGCGCCCAAACTGTATGGCTCAAACAAGACAACGTTGCGACTAAAATTATTGGCTAATCAATGCACTTCTCATATCTTTTTGGCTGGCATTTTGGTGCTTATTGCTCTGTCTTCACTCACCGATACATCCAGCAAAGGGCGCGCAGCTCCACTAAGGTGCCATATGTCTTGGGCTTAGCCAAATCCAGCAAATAACTATCAAAATCGCCTTGCACTTCCTATCAATATGCGATTCAATTCAAGTTCAAATTTTCAAATTTAAGAAATTTCATCTAGCTAGGATCAGTTATAGATGTATGTTTTTAGGCATTTGCTGCTCACCTTTTTGAAAACGCGGCGCTTCCGAGTCATAAAGCGCACGCACTCCAAACGGACCTCATAGTGCAGCATTTGGGTGTCGTACATCTGCTCAGCTATAACTCGGAACAGGCATGATGCATCCCTGGCCGTGTGCTTGCGGTACATGAAATGGGTCTCGAGATATTTGTCATACAGATCGGGAGCTTGACGGCTTCCAGGAGAAATCAAACGCTTCAACTGCATGGCCATGTTTCACTTTTGAGCAATGTTTGCTGCTATTTGCTAAAAACAAATTTCCGTTTAATTATTTATGGTTTAATTCTTTTAAAATAACAAAAACAATTCCATTCGATTTAGCGGAATAACTTTAAAAACATGAAAAAAATAGTGATCACAATATTAGATATGAAAATTAATACGAACACGCACCCATCTCTAGTTGCTGTTCTAGTTACTTATTATTTCTGTTTCTTTTGCGTCTTCTTTCACAAACTGATGACCGCCGCCATCTTTAAATTTGTTGGTCGTTCACTTTGCAAAACTATGCTGCTCTTGATTCTGCTCTACACACACATGAGCTAAAGTGCCTGGAGCAACGTACGCTTGAGCAGCACAGTTCCGTTACTTTTTCGACATATGCGTATACATACATTCTGTATGTGTGTCGTGTGTGTTGCGCAGTCTAATGCAAAAACAGAATATATAGAATATACATACACAATCCATATATATTTACAGGAATACATAGAATTTATGCATATACATACATTTTATCATTGTTTTTGTTCGATTTTTTAAGTTTTGAAAAAACAGTTTAGTTGTAATAATCTTATAGGTTTTCAAAACTAATACTCACCCAGAAACAAATAATTTAAGCACTCAAAATCGTTATTAAGCCACAAAATTTTCAATTTAAATTGTTCGTTAGCAACCTTTTTGAGCGGAGAGGGAATTGGGGCAACACACGTATTAAGAGCAAAATATATGTACATGTGTACACAAATATTTAAAAAAAACGAAGAAAATATTAAAAAAACAAGACGAACGAGTGTTTTTCCTTTTTTGCTTTAATTCCTTCCCCGGAACTTTAGATGTATGTATGTAAACTGTAGGCAACTTGCGCGCTCCTGCAAAACTAGTCTAAATTCTTTGCGATTCAAAAGTACACTATTAGCACAGTTGGCATCGCGAAGACGATTGTTCATTAAAATCTAAGAATTTTATCGATACTCTGGAATGAGAATGATACTGGGATGACAGTAAACGAAGCCGAAAATTTGTTGAACTTTGCTTAACTTGGTTGAGAAATTACATTTTTCAAATGTTTCTTTTCATTTATTCCCATGCATCCCTGGCCGTCTGCTTGCGGTACATGGAATGGGTCTCGAGATATTTGTCCTACGGATCGGGAGCTTGACGGCTTCCAGGAGTAATCGAACGCTTCAACTGCATGGCAATGTTTCACTTTTGAGCAATGTTTGCTGCTATTTGCTAAAAACAAATTTCCGTTTAATTATTTATGGTTTAATTCTTTTAAAATAACAAAAACAATTCCATTCGATTTAGCGGAATAACTTTAAAAACATGAAAAAAATAGTGATCACAATATTAGATATGAAAATTAATACGAACACGCACCCATCTCTAGTTGCTGTTCTAGTTACTTATTGTTTCTGTTTCTTTTGCGTCTTCTTTCACAAACTGATGAACGCCGCCATCTTTAAATTTGTTGGTCGTTCACTTTGCAAAACTATGCTGCTCTTGATTCTGCTCTACACACACATGAGCTAAAGTGCCTGGAGCAACGTACGCTTGAGCAGCACAGTTCCGTTACTTTTTCGACATATGCGTATACATACATTCTGTATGTGTGTCGTGTGTGTTGCGCAGTCTAATGCAAAAACAGAATATATAGAATGTACATACACAATCCATATATATGTATATGAATGCATATAATTTATGCATATATGGATTTAATTTTTAGTCTCGCGTCCCATTTAAATAAGTGAAAGTACTTTCTAAATAAACGCAAGTGCAAAAGTGTAAACAGTTCAACAATCCAGTGGCCTCTATACCTATATAAAAAGGGTAACGCTGCGTGCAGCAACAAGCGAAACGATTACAAAAGCAACACACACACACACACAACTCGCGCACGCAGCAGCGCCAACGCTTCCACCGGAGATCGACAATGAGGAAGTTGTAGACCTGACGAAGCCACATAGCTAAGCGCTATGCGATCTCGGTCAGGAGATCTCTAATCTGGTAGAGATGTTGGAGGATGGAAAACGGCGCTCCATCCACCAACCGATGCGCGACTCAATTGAGAGCATAAAAGCGCTCTACGAGATAGTAGCCATCCAGCTCCATGATGATGGGACTAAGGCCGTCATCAGGACACACCAGTCCTCACAGACGTCCCCACCATCTAGATCCGTAGTGGAAGTAAAAAGGAGGCTCCGAAACGCTTGGAACCTTCGGAAGGCGACCTGTGGACAAAGGTCAACCAAAAGAGGTCCAGAAAGCCAAAGAGGCGAGAGAATCCATGGGGAACCGCATACAAGGTGGTGATGAAAAAGATCAGGAGCCAGGAGACCGTTCTGGCCATCGCCGATGAAAAGAACGCGCTTTAAGCCAGCCAATACGGATTTCGGAAAGCCCGCTCTACCCTAGATGCAATCCAGGTGGTTGTAGACATTGCAGCCAAGGCAATTGAGGGATCGAGATGGAGATGGGGCGACAAAGAGTATTGCGCCGTAATAACGCTGGACATACGCAACGCGTTCAACTCGGCGAACTGGTCGCGCATCAGGACAGCCCTGCATGGAATTGGAGTACCACCGTACATGTCAAGTATCATATCCAACTACCTATCAGACCGGGTGTTGGAATATGATACTGAAGACGGACCAAGGAGCTACGAGGTCACAGCAGGAGTGCCACAGGGCTCCGTTCTGGGCCCTCTGCTGTGGAACCTAATGTACGATGAGGTACTTAGGCTCCAATTACCACAGGGCTGTACCCTCATTGGCTTCGCGGACGACCTGGCACTAGTTGTAGTAGCCAAGGAGTGCAAGGAGGTAGAGGCCGCAGCGAACGCGGCAATAAAAATTGTGGCAAGATGGATGAAGGATGCTAGCTTGGAACTTGCAGGCCATAAGACGGAGGCCGTACTCATTACAAGCCGCAAAGTAATAGAGTACATACAGGTGCAAATCAACAACGATGTTGTGAAATCCAAGGAGTCTATAAAATACCTGGGCGTCAGGTTGAACAATAGACTCAGCTTCCGGCCGCACATAGAGTATGTCAGCCAGAGAGCAGCCAAAATGTAAGGTGCTCTCTCGCGCATGCTGCCCAACGTTGGGGGTCCTAAGCCAGCGAGGCGCCAATTGCTGGCGAGAGTGGTAACCTCCGTACTGCTGTACGCGGCACCCAAATGGGCAACGGCTGTGTCTAATAAAAAATGACTAAAAAAGAAGCTCTCGGCACCTTATAGGCTGAGCGCCCTTCGAGTGATTTCCGGCTTCCGCACGGTGTCGGAAGATGCAGCTCTGGTCCTGGCAGGAATGGTGCCAGTCGACCAGCTAGCGAAAGAAATGAAGGAGATCCGCACTCGAAGGATAGCGGCGCCGGACGCTATGGATACCATCCGAAGCTCAGCAAGAGCAGCGACGATGGACACCTGGCAGAGGAGGTGGACCGAGGCGAGGAAAGGAAGGTGGACGCACCGATTGATTCCCAGCCTAAAGGAATGGATCGGGAGAAGTGCAGGTGAGGTGGACTACCATCTAACGCAGTTTATTTCAGGGCACGGCGGCTACAGGAGCTACCTGCACAGGTTCAGGCACGAGGACACCCCACAGTGCCCGACATGCCCGGACGCCATCGAGGATCCGGAACATGTGGTCTACTATTGTTCGAGATACAGAGGATGGACTAGCTCAGTGCCTCCACCGGAGAGCTTGATAGAGCACATGTTGGAGTCTCCGTCACACTGGAGAGATGTCCGCCAGCTCATCATAAGCATACAGAGGGATCTGAGATTATGCGAAACTGAGCGGCGAGTGACGGAGAGTGCCTAGTTAGGCAACCCACCCCGGTGAAGTAATACTTTACGGGGATACCGCCGGGCGTGGGGTGTGTGTGTGGGGGTGAGTTTAGTACGCATGCATTGACGTTGTCATTGAATCCACGGATGATATTAGCACGCTGATCAATCTGGTGCGCCAGAATCCAGCACTGTACAACTACAAGTTGGATTTCCTTTCGAAGGTTTATCAACCGAAGTTGAAGGCGCATCGCAATGCCGACGATGATGGGCAGTCGGATACAACGGCATTGTCCTCCTCAAATCATGCCAGCTCACAAATAACGCTGGTCAGCGAGGAGAGCGTTACCGATGATACGGTGCCCTCACATCACCATCATCATGCTGCACATCATCATCAACAACAGCAGCAACACCACCACCAGCAGCAGCAGCAACAGCAGCAGCAACATCATCATCATCATCATCATCACCACCATCATCAGACGCAGCACGACGCATTTCGAGCATCGAATTGTCCCAAATAGCACACGACGACGATGAGCTGGACGACGATGTGGATGATGTGGTGGAACATGATGGTCATGTGGTCGATATTGTTAAGCATGAGCTGGACGAGGATGGGGCCACCGTTGCCGAAGTGGACTACGAGGAGGTCTGCCTATACGAGGAGGCAAGCGGCGCCCACTGTGAGATGGGTGTTGATGACAGCAGTGATGTGGCCGACGCCAAAGGATTTCACTACATTGATGCCGATGAGTTTTGCATAGAGGATATGATCCGAAACCAGAACCGGAACCAGAAACCGAACCAGAGTCAGTAACGGTGTCAGTGCCAGAGGCACGCACCACTGTCACCACAGTGCCACTGTGGCATGCCCACCACCACCAGCTGCAACAGCAACAAATCGCTCTTGTTGTTGTCTCCATAAGTGGGGCAACGGTGAGCGTCGCAACGTTGCCAGCCGCTGCAGTTGCTACACATTCAACACATGCACCACATCCATCACAGCCACAGCCGGCGTCGTCGTCCTCTTCGTCGGCAACAACCACATTGTGTAATAATGCCACATTCAATGCACAAACCGGCCACCATCACATGCTGCAAATGCCGCCGCTGAGTGCAGCTACATCCGCTGGCTACGCCAGCTCCAACTCCAACTGCGTCTCCGTTTCAAATAGCGTTGCGTCGAGCAGCACGCTGATCAAGGACGATGAACAGCAACAGATGGCGCAGGCGCTGATCAAGCGGGATGAGCTCGATTTATTCTTTGATTTTCTCAAGAAGAAAACGCAGTACTTTAGCAGATCACAGATCACACACATCCAAATGGAATTCCTCAATTCGGTCAGTCGACTGGAGGCGGCCGAGCAGGACGCCAAGGATTAGCCAACCATATTGTTAGCCTAGTTAGCCCACATCCCACTCGCAATTTCACTCATGATAACAATTGGGGAAATTGCATCCGAAGGACTTCCTTTCTCTCTGGTATATTTTAACACATATATTTATATATACATATATAAGAATGTATTATGTACTCGTATACAGTGATTGCTAGCAAAGTAATTGGGACTAGCAAAGAAAAAGAAATATTTTGTAAGGCACTAAGAATACGAATTTAAAATTCAATTAAGAAATATATCACAAATCTAGTTTCAATCAAATTAAATATCTGTATTATAATATACTTAGTTTTAAATAACTATTATGTGCTGAAAGTTCTCATTGCCGAGCGACCAGTTTTTGCTATTTGCCATTGTTTCTCATTCTGTTTTCTTTTGTTTTTCTTATTCGTTTTTTATTGATAGTGTTGAACTGTAGTTTTAGATTTGCTTTACTCCATATCCATTACAATAATATAATATATACATATATATATAGACCTGTATATCTATTTGTATATCCGTATGTCTAACCTTATGTGTAACGTATATTAGCCTAAAAATAAACATCAATATTCACCGTTTACAGACTTCTGTAAGACAAGTGTAATGAATATTGTTGTAAAATAAACTTATCATATCTCTTCATACATCGAATCGAAAATGATTTCGGGCATCCTTTATCGATCATTTTTAATTTGTAACTTGACCACATCATTATTCCATTTCTCTCTTTACTGGCCCTTGTTTTTATAAGTTAATTTAAGCACAGTTTGTCAGTATTGTTAACTGGGTCTTTGCTTAACTCATAGCTCGAATACTTAGCTAAAACAACTCTAAGCGAAAAAGCTTTCATCAGAGTTATCAAAAAGACCACGTACAAACGAATCAATATTTTTTGCGCTTAAGTTTTTATTTGCTAATTATTACAAGGATGCATTTTTTATTATTTGTGTGACCTATTGCTAAATATATGCATATATATTTATTTTTTTACATTTTGTGGCTCATTTTATACTGATGCATGGATAGTTTAACATTGATGGCTTTGATACCTTTACAGATGGTGTTCATAATTTTATTGCATTAACGCAGACCTCTTCGGACTCAAAGTACAAATGTTCTAAATTCAGTTATCGAAACATATTGGCAAAAGTAAAAATGATTAACAATGGCCCACAATATGCGTATTATCTACAAAATATAAAGTAAGCTGCTCTTTTTAGGTATTATATAATTACGTGATTGAAACATGTGTTTTCATGTAAGCGAAAGGATTTTAAAAGTGTATAAATAAATTGGTTGTGAATGTGCCTTGCTAAAATCGCATACAAATTCAAATATTACATGTTTAAAATTGATGATGTATTTGTTTATGTGTTTGTGGATTTAGTTCAAAATGTTTTTTAAAATGTTATATATACTTAAAAATTTGAAATGGTGAATTGATTTTAAGAAATTTTAAAGTTGTTAATGGAATGGAAAATTGACCTTAGAGCTAAATACATGTTTATATATGTATTTGGTAAGTGGTGTGTGTATACATAGTATATACATATGTGCGCTGATCATTGTTTATAAAATGGAAATCAGATCGACACTTTAGTGTCGTGGTGGTCCGTAGGGTGGCAGTGGCAGTGCAGACTTTTGTGCATTGGAGCCTCCGCTGCCGTTTGGCTCCATTGTATAATTGTTCATCATCTCGTGCGGCATTCCAACCATATTAGCTGCACCGGATGGCGAGGGAATGCCTGGTATGGGCCAAGCATATGGATTCTGAATGGGGTGCAAAGGAATGAATATATATTAATATAATACATGTGTGATCTGAGCTCAACATACAATTTGCATTTCATTTCCTATATAGCTTACCTGCCCAGACCTGATGGCGGCAAAGAACATCGAATGTGGATTCGGTGCATTCGGCAATGCCTGTGCCTGTCCTTGTTGTTGTTGTTGAGATGCTGTTGGAGGCGTCGGATAAAAGTTGAACTTATTGCCTTGAGTGTTGGGCGATGGCGTCGGCGTTGGCAACATTATTGCATGCGAAAGCTGCTGTTTATCATTGCCTAGATCAGGCAGCTGCTCCGGCCGTACCCCAGAACGCATTTTGTTGCAATTATTGCCACTCTTGTACCAAGTGCGCACCTTCTTCTCAGTGACTGGCTCAGTGCTGGACACAGCACCTGCTGCTCCAGGCGATGGCGGCGGTGTAGACGAGGAGCTGGCTACCAATGCCAAACTTTCTACGTTGCGCTCCTTTTGTGGCGCAACTTGCAATTGGTCAGTGCTATTGTAATGCTTTTGGTTGTTCGATTGATTGTGATTGATGACGTTGCCATAAATGCGCGTCTGCTCGTTGGGATTGGGAGCAGTTTGCATCTGCGACATGCGCATATGCATATTGGAGCTCGTGTTGTAGAAATAGTGCAGTGCACCCACCTGGGCCTCGCTGCAGCGCGTTGCAATTGTCCTGGAGACGCTGCTGGTGGTGCAGTTGTTGCTGCTGCTATTGCTGCTGTTGGGCGGGGGCAGCATCAGTGGCGCCAGTGGAGGTGACGGCTGCGGTGGCCCAATCATATATTGTGTTGCCGCAAATGTCGGCAGCGGCAGCGGTTGCGCATAGCCGCCATAGTGCATGAACATGCCGTCCGCTGAAGGCTGCGGCGGCGGCAGTCCCGGATAGACACCCGCCTGATATGCCTCGGTCAGGTGGTGCAGGGGCAGTGGTGTGCCCAGCCACGGGGACGTCGATTGACCATGACCCATTGACCCAGCCACAGCCAACTGAGCCGTTCCTGGCTGCTGTTGCTGCGGATGTGTCAACACTGGTGCTGGTCCACCTTCTATTGATTGGGGTGACGGTGGCGGCTGTTGCACTAAAAGCTGTGCATGCTGCTCCCGCTGCACGGCCTGGTCAACTCTCTCCGACTCGTGCTGCGCAGAGTTCGGATGCTGTCCGTTGTACAACGGGTGGCAGGCATAGTAGTTGTCCAGCTGCAGAAACTGCATAAGCTCGCAATTGCTGGCCTCAAGGTAGTTGACACTGTACTGCTTGGTCTTCTTAAAGTTGGGAAAATTCCTGTAGGTCAGTTGCATGCGCTGCGACTGCCGGTTATAGCGGTGTGGCACCGCCCACGGCCGGAACTCGTTTGGCGGCAACGGATGCAATGACGAGTAGGGCACCTGTTAAACACGGTGAAACGGAGAGGAAATCAGTCAGTGTTTGGAAAGATAATGAACAGATAATGTACAAGACAGCTTTAGCAGTTGGTTAGCTGGAATAACAATTAGATGTGCAGCTTTGGTAAGCCTACCAATATTTGTTTTGCAAATTTCTCTACATGAACAATGCAGAAGGATTTGTCCGTATAAATCTTTTGAATGTGGCATATGTACATCTTTTTGCCTTCACCGATCAGCAACTCCACGTGGCATTTGGCACCCGTCTGAAAAATGGGGAGTAGGAAACCGGAATAAGGATGGACAACAAAACATTAAAGGCGTCATCTTCCAGCAACCAGATTGGATTAGTTGCTGCTTTACTACCTTTACCTTGAAATTGTAGTCATTGATGTAGACATTGTACCGCTTGGCCTCCTTGCGCATATCATTCCAGCTATCAAACTCAATATTGCGATAAATGTAAGGATCCAGTCCTTTGGCCACCTTATATGGAAAAGGCGTGATGCCTGCGTAAATTTACAATTATATTAATATATTTGTATGTTTAAGATAAGCAAAATTGTATAACACAAAATGTATATTTTATACACGTATACCTCATATAAACAGAAGATATTGAATTATGGGGCTTTAAATGATTTTGGTTATTAAATATTTGAGGAAACAGAAAAACAATAGATATTCTCATAAATAAATAACTCGACATGGAGGGCTCACATAAAAAAAAAACATAAGAAATTTCAATTTCTTGGTCACACGGATTTAGTTGAATATAGTGCCATATATCCTATATAACGGCTGACTGCTCACCATCGTCCAGCAGCTGGCGCACACAAGAGTTCAAGCGATTGGGACACACATACAGGAACTCCAAGCTCTTTTTCAGTGTTACTAAGTTATTCGACGGCATATCAAATGCGCGTGCCTTGGATGAGAGTGACGATGATAATGCAGATGCTGCTGCTGCTGTAGTGTAGTCTGGCACATTATTGTTGTGAAAATAGCACAGCTTGCAGTCCTCCAGAATGCACTTGGTATCCTCGGGCATATCCATATGAAATGTGCGCCCATCGCTACAGTTAA
Organism: Drosophila cognata; assembly: GCA_035041535.1. Lineage (NCBI taxonomy): Eukaryota > Metazoa > Arthropoda > Insecta > Diptera > Drosophilidae > Drosophila > Drosophila cognata. Next base: position 548,581 of record JAWNLC010000242.1, read on the forward strand.
TGCTCTTAATGTAGCCCCTCGGGTCCATCGCCACCTGATAGTTGCCCCAATCGAAGGTATGCGGATGCAGCATTGTCTCAACGGCATAATTGACATCGGGCTGCTTGAAGAGCATCTTGTAAAGCAATTTAAAGCTTATTGCTGTAAAGTGATGTGGACTCAATATAATATAGATGCCAGCTTAAAATGGAATACGTAAATACGTATATTGCTTACCCTGGCAAATGGCCGCATCTTGAATGTAGTTCAATTTGTAGACGGAATCGAAATGAACATCATTGGTGTAAAACACCTGAAATTTGTCCCGGTAGCTCTTGCTGAACGTAACAAGTGCGCCCAAACTGTATGGCTCCAACAAGACAACGTTGCGACTAAAATATTTTTTCTAATTAATGCATTTCTATCTTTTTTGCTAGCATTTTGGTTTTATATTGCTCTGTCTTCACTCACCGATACATGCAGCAAAGGGCGCGCAGCTCCACTAAGGTGCCATATGTCCTGGGCTTAGCCAAATCCAGCAAATAACTATCAAAATCGCCTTGCACATCCTATCAATATGCGATTCAATTCAAGTTCAAATTTTCAAATTTGAGAAGGTTAAGTATTCGTCTAGCTAGGATCAGTTATAGATGTATTTATTAGGCATTTGCTGCTCACCTGTTCGAAAATGCGGCGCTTGCGTGTCATAAAGCGCACGCACTCCAAACGGACCTCATAGTGCAGCATTTGGGTGTCGTACATCTGCTCAGCTATAACTCGGAACAGGCATGATGCATCCCTGGCCGTGTGCTTGCGGTACATGGAATGGGTGTCGAGATATTTGTCGTATGGATCGGGAGCCTGACGGCTTCCAGGAGTAATCGAACGCTTCAACTGCATGGCCATGTTTCACTTTTGAGAAGTGTTTGCTGATATTTGCTAAAAACAAATTTCCGTTTAATTATTTATGATTTAATTCTTTTAAAATAACAAAAACAATTCCATTCGATTTAGCGGAATAACTTTAAAAACATGAAAAAAATAGTGATCACAATATTGGATATGAAAATTAATACGAACACGCACCCATCTCTAGTTGCTGTTCTAGTTACTTATTATTTCTGTTTCTTTTGCGTCTTCTTTCACAAACTGATGAACGCCGCCATCTTTAAATTTGTTGGTCGTTCACTTTGCAAAACTATTTTGCTCTTGATTCTGCTCTACACACACATGAGCTAATGTGCCTGGAGCAACGAACGCTTGAGCAGCACGGTTCCGTTACTTTTTCGACATATGCGTATACATACATTCTGTATGTGTGTCGTGTGTGTTGCGCAGTCTAATGCAAAAACAGAATATATAGAATATACATACACAATCCATATATATTTACAGGAATACATAGAATTTATGCATATACATACATTTTATCATTGTTTTTGTTCGATTTTTTAAGTTTTGAAAAAACAGTTTAGTTGTAATAATCTTATAGGTTTTCAAAACTAATACTCACCCAGAAACAAATAATTTAAGCACTCAAAATCGTTATTAAGCCACAAAATTTTCTATTTCAATTGTTCGTTAGCAACCTTTTTGAGCGGAGAGGGAATTGGGGCAACACACGTATTAAGAGCAAAATATATGTACATGTGTACACAAATATTTAAAAAAAACGAAGAAAATATTAAAAAAACAAGACGAACGAGTGTTTTTCCTTTTTTGCTTTAATTCCTTCCCCGGAACTTTAGATGTATGTATGGAAATGTAGGCAACCTGCGCGCTCCTGCAAAACTAGTCTAAATTCTTTGCGATTCAAAAGTACACTATTAGCACAGTTGGCATCGCGAAGACGATTGATCATTAAAATCGAAGAATTTGATCGATAGTCTGGAATGAGAATGATGCTGGGATGACAGTGAACGAAACGGAAAATTTTTTGTTGAACTTTGCTTAACTTGGTTGAGGAATTACATTTTTCAAATGTTTCCTTTAATTTATTCCCATGATTTTGTGGGAATACTTTTTGCGCGAGCCATATACATGTATTTGATTTTCACAAAATGTGCAACATTATTACCCAAATCATCGATATCAGAGTTATCGATTATCTTTCGTGCCTGCTGCACGATATTGCAAACGAAAGTGGCTTTTTCATTTGCATGCTGTATTTTCTGTTGTTGTTCGTCGTGCGCCAGAATGGGGTGGAAAGTGTCGCAGTTGTTGACGCTTTTCATCGTTGTTGTTGGTACGTCGGCTTCAGTTTGCAATTGTAAGTCAATGAAGCGAGTAAACTTCAAGTTCACGCTGTTACCGCGACTAAAGTTGTCTGGAAGAGATGTGAGTGCGCTTTTCAAATTGTTAAATGTTGTTATTTTCGTTGTTGATTTCTTTATCTTGTAAGTGTGTTCATTTTTGTTCAGTGTTCGAGTGTCTCCTCTATCTCTCAATGTCTCATTTGTTGTGCCATTTCTCCATGCACACATTCATCGGAAATACTTTTATTTATTTCTTCTTTTTTTGTCTCGAAAAAGAAAAGGAGAATGTAACACAACAAATAACGAAATATCCAAAACAACACCTCCTAAATATGCGAAAAATCATGCAAATTTCTGTTATGTATATGTACAAGCATTGTCCATTCAATTACACGTGTTACTGCAACGAATAATTTCACCAATTTACGTATAAATCACTCAATCAGCCTATCAAAAAATAATTGCCGAATTTAATTCGATTATGAAATTCAGCATAAAAGGCTAACTGCTCATCAACGTTCATCGTCGCTGCAGACAGATAGCTGCAGATTGCAGTTATTTTCCCACGCTCTTCTCAAACTTGCATTCGCCTCCGACTGGTAAAAATCAATATCAAACATACATATAAAGTAACAGGCAATTGAAAGCTTCTGTGCAACTGACAAGTGTTATGCCTTTGTCTGTGTATGTGTGTGTGGGTGTATAAAGACAACTGTCAAATCGATAAGCAGTTAATCAAATGACAGCAATCTCATCCTTTTATGCATACTAAAATATACATAAATATCACGTTGTTTACGCGGTGTGTGTATGAATGCATGCCATGTGCTCACATAGAAACAGCTATGTACACATTTAGCGGCATTTCGCTGTGAATGAAATTGAAATTAGATTGTTCTCTGAGTTTTGTTAATTTATATTTATACATGTTTTTAATTTCAATAAATTTGTGTGTCCATACTTATTAGCAAATTGGTCAGGCTTAGTTATTGTAGTGGAAATATGGAAATTTACCATAATTTAAACCAATTTAAAAATACGATACGCATTGATTTTTTTTTTTACATACATTCTTTGTGAATTAGTTAGTTATATCATTCTGCATCGAACACGCCATTTTAATATAGGCATCTGTCTCTATATGCGCTTGTCTGTATTTCTTATCTTTTTGATTCCCTTTGATTATCACCCTCAGGTGTTGAGGTCAAGTGTCTGTGTGTGTGTCAATGCCATGGGCTACGTATGGCAAACAAATTTCGCAATCTTTAGCAAGCAAGGCCAAACATTCACACACACACACACACATAATAGAGGCGCATGCGACACAGATAAAATATTGCTCTCTCATTCATTTGTACTACTCTCTTTTGATTTCGGCTCTTTCTGGCAAAGCAGTTAATTGATTAAACAAAATCATATTTGCCCTTATCAACAAAATTGTCGTTGTGCAACGCTCGTCGTGTCCTGCACATCAACGCAAATATCTTATCTGTCTGCTGGCTCTATGATAACTTCATGTTAGTCAAAACGAGCCGCACATATATATATACATATATATATATAAATCTGTATACAGTTGAGGTTAAAATAATAGCAGTGCTACTTCATTTATTGCAAATACTCAATATTTTCATAACTCCTTTCATAATTACTTCGAATCCTTTTACCATTTTACTCGTCGATACATCTTCTCACACACCTTTTTTGTATTCAACGTATTTCTTTTGTTTGTCTTCTGTTTCGGGCTGATTTGGCTAAGTTTCGCAATTTTGCCACGGTCAAAATAATAGTATTGGTGGTGAAAATAGTCGAAATGTTCAAACTGGACGAGTCAGTTAAGAGTTTTTTGAGTAAAATAAAACATTATTGACCTATTTGCTTATTCAAAAGCAAATATGGCGCTTTTTATGGTGATAAAATGGGGCGCGGCAGACACTGCACTGCTGTATGAAAACCTCAAAAAAAATCTTCAAAATAAATAAAACTTTAATTCTGTTAAACAACAACTGGATGGTTTGTTATCTGTGAATGATGTAGAATACTATTACATATACATTTATATTTTAAGTACTTTTTTAACATGTTCCATATGTCTACACTACTATTATTTTGACCGCAGCTGTATATGTACATGTATACATATATATATGTATGTATATATGAATGCATATACCCGTTTCGCCCGTTTCTATGTTTCACATGTATCATTCGATTGGGACTGTGTGTTTTCGCAGGCACTGCTGGTTCTGGTTCTGGTTTTCAGCTTAAAGTTCTTGTTATGCTCGCTCTTTCGCTCTTTCTGTCTCTTTGTGTGTGCCTGTTTCTCTATGATAAAGATAAATTTTGCTTCCTTTTCGCAGCTCGCATTTGTTATTATAGTCTTTGGCGGCTGCTGCAGTTGTGCTTTGTTCTTTGTCGATCAGCGTAAGATGTTTTGCGCTGGGCTTTTAGTTGTCGTTGAACATTGAAACTAGTCGCATCAGCAGGAAAGGTAAAGTTCCAATTTGGATGTAGAAAAGCAGCTCTCTCTAACTCTCGCTCCAACCAGTTGCAAAAGTGTCTATGCATATTATTCGTCTGCATTTTCGTGTAGAGTGCGTGGCTATAATATTGGGCCTGGTCAAATATTTTTTTTGTTGGTGCCACGAACTGTACCACTGATTTTTGAATTGCATACCTACATACATACATACAAATATACACACATAATTGTGTAGAATTACAACCAACATACATATCTTTCTTTTGGTTCTTTTCTTTTTACATATTTTCTTTGCAAAAATTTGCGCCTACTTGTTGTTGTCAGTCGTCATCATCGTCGTCGTCGTCGTCCACTTGGTTCCCGAGGGCAACATGAAGCCGATTAACAGCCACATTTACAGTGGCGGCGAGAATAGTGCGTCCACAATGCGTCGCAGGCCCATACGTAAGCTATTTTTATCACTGTTATTTTATTTGCGATCCTTCTTATTTATAGACACCACGAATGTTTTTATATTTAGTTGTAGTTTTTGTATTTAGTTTTAGTTGCATTTACATCACATCGACAAATTATTTAATTTAATTAAATGCTCTAATTACATTTGTTTTGGCTTTTAGTTAGCCTGCTATTTTGGTTTTCAAATACATGCACACCCTTATGTACATATCTTATACATACATAGATACACACACACAGACCCAGCTTTTAATGAATGCTTTATTTTAAACATTCTGCAATAAGTATTTGGTACTGATATGTTTTTAATTTAATTATCTATCATGCCTGCAATTACATTTTCAACTCATTATCGCTTACAGTCGCATTTTGTCGTTGTTGCATGTACTGCTTACTACAAATACTTCGCTGGTGACCCTTTTCCAGTCATTGCCATTGTCGGCTATTGGCTTCGCATTCACTGTCAATGCACCGGCGCATAACGGACCACGCAGCACAGCTGTTCAAGTGGCCAACGCTTGCGTGTGCGCCCCTCTGTATGTGAGAGAAAAAGAGAGATTGATTGCTTCAAGTGTTCTTTAACACCTGCGTTCTTATTGCATCGAAAATTTTGTTTTTATCTGACTCAAGTGCATTGCGCAGCGCCTCGCGTTGCCATCATTTGCGTTCTTGCTTCCTCAAGGGCTTACGTGAAGCGGATCTGCGCCTTTCGCGCATTTCTTTCTTTCACACGCAAAACTATATTTGAGACTCGAGTCGCTCGAGCGTTTCTGTTTGTCTATTCCTTATACCCTTGCCGAAGATGCTATAATTTTGTCATGCAGTTTGTAACACACTCAAGGAAACAAAAATAGAATATGCAAGGATACTGTAATATGTGATCTTCGGTATACCTTGGATACACAGTTGTTATTCTTGTTTTTCTTTTATTTTCTGTCCATACTGCCAATGATGCCAACATGTGTCGTGGTTATTTAAGATTGAAAATGATTATAAAATGACATTTGAAATTTTTGGTTGTCAAATGTATTCCATTTTCAATACTATGTGTGAAACGGTAAGTCCTTTCCTTTCGAAATGTATATTTTCAAGGTGAGATTATCGATATTTCAGACTAAGTATTTATATAGAATAATAATAAAAAGTTGTGCTAATTAGAACAGAGAATCGCAACATTCGGTATTGTCAAGCCCACTTTCATTTGTGGTTCATATACTATTATTATTGTTATTATTGTAGTAGTCGGTGCCTGCAAGTCAAATGACTGTGTCAAATGACTGACTGCTGGTTGCTATGCTGCTTTTATGTGGGCCGCTTGGCATTTTGACAGAGCAGTTTGACTTTTGATGCTCAACTTCTCGTTTGCCTAAATTCGCAAAGGCCATGACGCTAGGTTTGTTTGCGTATGTGAGTGTATAAGTTATAATAAGCGAAAGATTGAGAGCGCCAGTCAAGTTTGTGTTCATAGAAGAAAGAGATTATACAGTAACTGCTGCTGGTACTGCTGTTGCTGCTGGCCAACAGCATTGAAAGCAAGACCTTTTATTTGTGAGCAGCCCCAGCGCTGTCTGCGTCGCAGTCAATTAGCGCAGATAGCGCCACACAGACAACGTTGAGCGGCGAATGTGAGTTAAAATTAACATTGATGATTGCCACTGATCGTGTTGCTTTAAAAAATGCAGTTATAGCAGCTAAGATACTTCCAAATCTTTCTGATATCTCTGGATGCCATGGAAAAGTTGCTGATACTGGTCGGACGGGGTCGCAAACGCAGCCAACGCTGCGACTATGCCCCGCTGCTGAACAGTGACGTTTATGCTGTCAACGATGACAACGATGAGAGCGATGGTGCGGCAGGTATGTTTAAGGTCCGAGTGATGGCAAGCGACATTGCCGAATGCTCAAGGGATCATCTGCATCCAAGTGGGTGGTAAATATATATAAATATGAAATTGAAAGTGTTTGCATATTGCGACAAAGACTTTAAATGGTTCTATGTAAAAATAAAACTTTAATTTTTAGTTCACTTTATTCAGAGAAACGCTCTTCTTTTGATATGTATGTATGACTGTAGAACACTTGATCTAATGATAAAGTTGGTTTATCAGCAACTACGAATATTCCACATTCAGCAGAAACACCTTCAAATTAGTTACATACAAAGTGTGTATGCAAATATCATATCGTGCACACACACACATGCATACATTAATAAATATGTACATATTAAAATGTATATGTACACAAGTAGGTATTATTTTGTTATGATAATACAACCAGATATGAGTAACTATTTAGATGTTTGGCAAATACAAATTTGATATGAATTAATATAAATTTTCTTCGCAATTAGGTTTTTAAAATGGTCTTATATTTGGTTTGGTAACTAAGATTTCGTCTAGCATTCTCAAAAAATAAATCGCAAAATTGATTTTGCTTGAAATACCAGTTTAATATTTTAATATTACTGTAATATTAAAATAATATTGTTTAAGTTTTTAGAAAGGTTTTCGTTATTTATTAAAAATGAAGCATCATCTTGTTTTCCAGGTGAATAGTATTATCTATGCTCGTATTTTCTATTGAAGAATTTGCATCTCTAAAAAATATATCCGAGCATACTTTCGGGCATATTAAAATTTAAAATCGACCTGTCGGCGCAGTTATTTTCTATGCCCTTTTAAAAAGGTATACGAAAACCGTTGAAAACAATAAAGCAGATAAAGATAGCATACCGTGTACCCATTAAATTGTGAGAAAAGGGTATAATGGTTTTGTGTATTCAACAAATCACAATATTCGATTAGAAGAACCCTTGTTATAGTCCAAAATGTATTAAATGAAAAATAAATAACAGCTGGTTACAGGGGATCTTTTAGTCGAGCTCAATCGACTATAACAGTCTTTACTATATGCAAATATGTTTATCATAGTTAACGTCATAGTTATTGTTTGTTTTTATTTTTATACCTTGCAATGTCCGCCTGTTCGTCTGAATGAACTCAACTTTTTTCGACACCCTTAGAGATAAAAACTTGAAACCTGGAACATCTACTGGTGTGTGCCCGGGACAGAGTGCAAAAATGTAACTGCTACGTCCACTAGGGGGCTAGAAAATCGATAAAATCGATAATTGCATATCGGTCAAGCCACACATCTCCCACAATTACAAGGCTACCTTCATTCAAAGTCTATATCTCCTGCCATTTAAGATTTATAGTTAGGAAGCTTAGACTGTGGATTACTAAGATCGTCCTCCAACATTTTTTTTTCGGGCTCACCCACTCCCACATCTAAAATTCACAAAAGCCTTGATCCACAGCAACTTTAATGGCAAACTTGTACGCTATTTCCTTGCTACCTGTTGCCAGGTTGTATTACTTCGGGTATCAACGTACGTCGCAGTCGGCTACGCCCGACTGCAGCGTTCTCTCTTGTTTTTTTTTTATATCTAATTTATGTATAATTTTCATTGATTGCTGCGCACATTTTGGCCAAATGCGTACTTGCATTCGGGCAGACCGTGGGCCGCCGCTCTCCTCAATATTGTGAGTTATCAATTGGCCATGAATCATCCACAGCAACCCGTTCCCATTTCCCGTGCCCAGCGCATCGTAAAATATTTTACATTAGTGTGTTGTATAGTATAGTTTGTTGAAAAACAGTTTCGTTGAATTTGTCTTCATTATTGAATTGCTGATTACACACTGATAAGAGTTTTTTTATTGCCAAACTTCTGTGAATGACGACCTCAGTCAGACGCAATTTTCTATCGTAAAATATAGTCTAGCGTTCTGGGGAATCAGCTAACGCTCATTGTCAAAACATTGTAAACAATACACAAATGCATTGCGATATAGAAGTAATCTACACTCAATACTATGTTTTTGGTGAAATTGGCGTGTTATACTCTGAACTGGCTCGGTGTATAATGAACATAAGCAAAAGTTGTAACATGCGAAGGAATCATCTCCGATCCCATAATGTATATTTTCTTGATCAATGTCAACATCGGAGTCGATATATCTATGTCTGTGTTCGCTTTGTTTTTAAACACTATAAGAGCTAGAGTCTTTCAATTTACAATATAAGTAATCGATTATCATATGTTTTCCAAGTTGACTCCATTCTATCGATAACTGGCACTGTTTTCCCAATACCGATACCTAGAAATATCGATTAGCGATAGCAATAAAAATAACGTTTTTCTAGATTTATATCTCTAATATCGAGTAGTAATCGACGTAATATTGATCATATGTAAAAGTCATCATCAAGATTGGCTATTATTTATGTATTATTATTATTTATGTATCATTATTATTTATGTATTATTATTATTATTTATTTATTTATGTATTATTATTATTTATGTATTATTATTTTGTGTTGCATGTTTTCACCCAGAGTCCAATTCGATTGGTGTTGGTGTGATTTGTACCGGACATTAAATAACTGACGTCGCAATCAATAATTGTGTGTTGCTTTTTGGTTTATTGCTCTGATTAGTGGTTAAGCCTCCAAACACGATCAACAGCCACAACAAGAGTTGCCCTAGGCACTCGTGGCAATCAGTTTTTGTGGCCCATACCCAGACTGATAAGCCTCCGCTGTAAATCGAGCACTGTTATTTGTAAAGTTTCCAATGGGAATATGAGATGCAATGTAGTTGAAATAAAATTGTAACGCATTTTATATGTGCTGTTGGACATAATTATCTGGAGTCTGTTTCTCGGTTTTTTTGTTTTTTTTTTTTTGGCTTGTTAACACTTGTTGCCACCTGCTCGTTCTTGTTGTTGTTATCTAATTATACACGGGCTCCGTACATTTACTTGCCCTGACTGAAGGCTCTGGGGTAAGGTCATTTTTATTGCTGTTGTAGTGGGCGCCATTGTTATTGTTGTTATTATGAGAGTGATTGTATGTTTGCTGTTAAGAATAAGCTCTGTGTCCCCAAGTTGTACTCCAGTGCAACGATAGGGCACTGTATTGGTATCTGTACTTGTATCTGTATTTGCATCTGTATTTGTATATGTATCTGTGTGTGCGTGTATTTGAGTATCTGTGTGACTGAGTTACTGCTTCACATACTAATCATAAAGTGGCAAATTGCTAAAGAATATGCATACCCCACGTGAGTACAGCGTGTACCGAAGCATTTATACGAATCGGTTGCAGCAACCATTGAATCGAAAGGAGGCGATGAAAGGGGTCCTCCACATGGGCTATGATGGTAATCGCTTTTATTAATGTGTATCTTCGGCTGAAAATGCCCGATAAGACATTTGTTGTAAATCACATATGTACATACATACATATGTATGAATGCATATGTATATGTATGTCCTCCACTTCACATTAAGATCGGACATTTCGCGACCCCACGTACGGGTACTAAAATAAATAACCAAACGTGACAGTACAAAATCAAGATACCCTGTTGAGAAAAGAAAAACTTTTCACAGCTGTCAGAAATAAGTTCAATGGTCGAAAAGGAAATGGATATAGGAAAGTTGAAGTCACTCTGAGTTTTTTTTTTCTATATATATATTCGTATACCGTAGATTATTTAGAAATGATATACACATATTTTAGGAATATCACGTGAGACTTTTTAAGTGCATACATTGTATGTGTATGTGTGTGTGTGTGTGTATGTGTGGGAGGCGGAGGGGTGGCCTTTTTCAATTAACAGTGATTCCAAGTTGCCACTTGAGTCGATTGCGTCGATTGAGGGTTTGTTGTGTACTGTGCACGCAGTACCTTTATCTCTGTATCATGTATTTCAAGTGGCAGGCAGAGTAATCGAACAACAGTTAACTGATTTTTTAAAATCTGATTTCTCTTTGCGTCAGCATCGTTACTACTTAAGCCTTACGTTATGATAACCGTTATCATCCATTTATTTTCCAACGATGTTTTTTTGAATGTGAATCATCCCGTTGACCACTGGACACTGGCACGTGTCCAGCCAAATACAATAATAGTCGCAATCAAGATTGGATCGAAAACAATCTATTTTTTTGTATCAGCTATGATTATTTTCAAAAACTAATTGGCTAACATTTCTTATATACTCTCGACTGTCTCCAGAATGTTATCTTGTTGCCTCTACATTTTTCCATAAGCCTACATTTTTCCATAAGTGCGAATATTAGAAATTCATCCTGATTAGTATTACGTGTTTTTTGCGATTATATATCAAATTTCGTATCGATGCTATGAAACCTAGGCAATATATATATATATATATGTCACAAACAGTTTATTTGTCAGACACAATTCAGAATACAATTAAAATGTAATTATTGTAACTTGTTTGTTTGTCATAATTTATTGTAATTTAATGCTGAAAGCAAAATAGAAATGAATAAATGTTGTAATTTATTTCGCAAAGACAAATAAATTGAAACAAATATTGTCATTTACTGGATTTTCGGCATAACGTAGCTATACCTAAGTTGCAATAATTTAGTGGCGTTTATCCCGCGAAATATAGGAGCTCTGTCTTAGGATAAATAGAGTATGAATTTCGCAGCTCTTAGCCAATTTAATTGTCTGTCACTTCTTCACTTCTTAATGTGGAATTTACGAAAAATGCTTTTTGTGATTCGTGATCGTGCGGAAAAGGGGGCTTAATATTTATTGTGCCTGACAAACAAATGCAATTTGTCACTTTAAATGTTTGTGAATATTCATTTGCATACCTCATACCATTATTGGGTATAAATATATTTGTTGGCGCTGATCATGCATGACTCAAGCTAATAAGTATACCAAAAAGTCCATGCTATGTCATCTAAGAACAGGTCTTCCCCCGATATGTTCAAGTGTTTATTACTCTTTATATATATATAGATTCGGCTAGATATAGTTACAATGTTGGGCATATCACTAGGGTAATACGCAATCAATAACTGAATAACCGGTTCGATTGTCAATTGAAAGAGACAGGCGCGACGCAGATTGCTACTTCACTTTGATTGGACAAAGACCCTTTAAAATGCTAGAGTTGTTGGTCGCTGGTTGCTCCTCAGTTGCAAAAGTTCACATTGCTACCTTCGAGATTTATGCAACACAAAAACAAACAAAAAGCTTACGAAACATGAGCCACCGATCGAAAGTTACCCAAAACACAATTAAGCACTTTACATCTGTCGAATTGACTTGGACCGCAATAATGCATGTAGCAATTGCTGCTGTTAATTCAGTTCGATGCCGTATTGCCTATAATAAATTGAGCAGTTGCAAGTTCAAGTTGAAGGTCTGGACTGGTCAAACGGGGCGGCTGCGGAAACATTTGCATGCCGGATCGTCAAACAGACAATGATAGTTGAAACGTTGATATTTGATCGGTGATCATCGTCGGCACTTGATTGACCATTATCCAACAATTTGTTTGAACGTCGATCACTCTCCCGCTGCCGCCCCGGGTCTCTTGTATCCGTCACACTACTCAATCTCCTTTGTCAGCTTGTCAATTGTCTGTCGATAAACAAATACGGCTAAATGCCATACAATTTGTTCTAGTAATTCACTGCAAAGTTGCCACCGCCACACGTACTGAAAATAAAAGAAAATTAAAACATGAGAGTACGTTGCAGTCGTAACCGTAACCGACTGCGAAATACTTTGATACCCTAAGTAATACCAGTTGATAACAGGTAGCAAGGAACAGTTTGCCTTTCAAATTGCAGTAGATATTGGTATTTGTGCATTTTGGGAGGCGGGAGTGGGTGTGGCTTACACTTTCCCAAATATCGGCTTTGGCGATTATGGGCGCAGTTGTGGGCGTGACCTTATCGGTTCTTAAAAGCGGCTACCAGTAATATACCTAGAAAATTGGACGGCTCTAACTCAAATACTGCGGAAGATATAGCCATTTGAAATGTTTAAGTGCGGGGGGCCGGGGTGGCCGTGGCATATGCCGATCTTTGAAGGACATCGCCCACAACCTACCAACCAAATTTGGTGACTGTAGCCTTATAATTGTGGAAGATATGTGGCCTTATCAATTTCAAATTATTACTTTTATCGATTTCCGAGCCCCTGAGTGGACTCCAATTTTTACACTTTGTCTGTCCCGGGCACAGACCAATATAGTTCCAAGTCTCTATCTCTAAAGGTTGCCTTCATACAGACGGACAGACATCATGGCGGACATTGCACAAAACCTATATACTATGATACCTTCGCTATCAAAGTATAAAAAAAAAACGAAAGTACACCGTGTGTGAGTCCCCGCTCCACCCCACCAACAACAATCCCATCGCTCAACGCGTTGGCAGGTGAGTGCAGCGATCGGCATCTGATAAGCGGCCATACACAAAGATACGTGCAAGTTGCTTTTGTGCATTTCCCAACAATTTCCGCAATTGTTTGTCGTGAAGAAGGCACCTAAATGCAAGATCCGTTGCACGAGAAGTCCCCGAGTAAGGTTTTTTTTTGTGCAATCGTCTTCGACTATCCTGAGCCACAGATGATCTGTGATAAGCTGAATCATAATATAATAATCTTAAATATGTATATGGTTTATACCTTCAACATTCAATTGAACATATTCCATTTGTATATTTTACCCAAAATGTGATGTTAAAATAAAATAGCGAATAACCTGATATATGGCATAGAGTCGAGTCCATTGAAATGCTAAATATAGTCGAGAACAAATGTAGAAAACTATAAAAATAAAATGGCATTATTATTAATGTATCAATGATTACTAATTTTAGGTTTGTCGTAAATAGACACAGTTTTTGTTGGTCATTCGTTTGTTTGTTGATCTTGTTGATTGCTCTTATTATCAGCGTGTCAATTATTTATAAATATTTATTTATGGCTCTACTTGTTGCCACTCCACAATTTTGCTAAGAGTCTCTTCCCAATCTTCCACCACTTTGCATTCGCAATTATATATAAATGAAATGAATGGGGCAACTCTGAAACTCTTCAGACTACATCCTGCAGCAAATCCATTCTTGAGATGATTTCAGTCAAACCAAAAATAAACCTACAGCTTGGCTTATTATTAATTAAAGCCGCGGGGCTTTCAGTGCGCAAGCGAGACGGCTAGAGAAATGGGCAATAATCAGCAGCTTTGGACCTACGCATACCAATTATCCGGATGCGGGCAAGCTAGTTTCTTTATTTTTTTTTTTTCAAAATACATATATATATATATATATATATATATGTATTTTTTTGTTGTATTTTTGGCAACAATTTTTTGTAATTTGTTGTATTCATTGAGCGTATGCGTCTACACATACATACATTGTTTATAACAATATGCTTAATACAATTGTTGGCCGCATAATGTGTTTGTGTGTGTCGCAGTAGTGCGTCATTTTTGGGGGCATGGCACCGTTAATTGCCAAACTCAAAAGCTAAAACGCTTTTCATGTTTTTCTCGCTCACATCGGCGAAACTTTCAAGCGAGGGCATCAACTGATCTGTCGATTTACGTCTAGCTGTTATTTATGCCTATGTATTTAATATTATGATTGACTTTGTTTGGTCGGGGAAATAGTTTGAGCAATGTTGCAGCTCAGTTGCATCTCAGGTGTGGCACACTAAATTATATGCCTAACGCAGGGATCGTGTCGAAAAGCAAATCGATCTAAAATTTACTTAACGTCCGTCCTCGTAGTGGCAAACATTTAGCCACATTCAATTCCCGTTCGGACCAAAACCCATTTAATACAAAAATTAACCCATTAACCAAATATGTGGCTTGTTTACTGCGGGGAAAATACATTTATTTATTTGTACTTTTCAAAATATATAATTGATTGTTCGTCGGTTTTTGTGCTTTTCTTTTTTGTCAGTTATCTGTTCAGAGTCTGTTGGTCGTAACTCTCTGGTACTGACAATAATGATGAGTAATGAGTCAACTAACCGTCAAAATGTGATTGTCAAAGCGACAAACCGAGCCGAGTGTCGCCGAATCGACAAAATGTCGTTCGTTCTAACGGTGTGCACGACAATGTTACGTCGCTGCCGTTGGTGCTGCTGATGCCGACGCCGATGCCAGCACTGGCAGCATTTTCATTCATTGATCTTGTCGTGCGAGTGTTTTCTTGTTTTTTTTTTTTTTTCACGTTACTGATAACATTGCCTTTTGGCTTTGGCTTTGACAATCTTTGTCATTATCAACTGAAATTGATTGCCTTTGATAATAAGTTGCCAGCAGCGAAGTCGGCGTTGGTATCGTGCTGCTGCTTGTAAGCGACGCCAAGTTCGCTTCTGGCCGGGAGGCTCGAAGTTTAGCTGGCTGCCTGCCTGCCAGCTGATTGTCAGCGGCCGTCGAACGTTGAGTCAAAGTCGTTCGCTTGGCTTATTGATTCGGCCAGGTCGGTTGCGCTGTTGAGTTTGCGCTCAGCGATTTGACTGGCCGCCGCTGTCTCTGTCTCTGTCTCAGCCGCAGTCTCTGTCGACGTCGCTGCGACGCTAAATGAAACGCTTTGACGCGTTATAATAACAAGTGTCTGCCGTCTTTGGACATTCAGTGTACGATATCCCGGCGTACGGTGCAGACGACGCCGTCAAAGAGCGAGAAAGAGCACAATAATATTACACAAAAAAAAGAAGAAAAAACAAACAAAATAAGCGTACTAAACTACAGAACCCCACTTACGGAAACTGCACGACGAACCCTTTTGTCACGAATTTGATTGTGTTTTTTGTTGTTTTTGTTTGTGCGAAAGTTATCAAGTAAAATTAAAAAACAAAAAAAAAAACAATTTAGAAAAATTTGTAAAATTACATTCATATTAGATATGCAAGTGCCGAGCTCGAGATCGCGTAGAAACTAACGTCAAATTTCACGTATCGCCCAAAATCGACCGCTAAAAAAATAAACTCAGTGCCAGTGTGAAGCTGAAGTAAGCCCAGAAAAATGTATATAAGAGAACATTAAAATCAAAAGAAAAAAATGTACTGCCAGTTACTTAAAGTGTGCATACTTGTAGTATGTATTATAAGGCTGGCAGTGGAACAGCAGGCGGAAATCAATGAAAAATATGCAACACTTTCAACGCATAATTGGCAACAGCAATCTGATATAATGGTGTATATATAATTGCCTAACACTGCTAGTAACATGTGTTGCCATCAAAAGAATAGGAATATTTTAAAAATACACCGGGAAGAATTAATTGAGGGACTTCAAATAGAAAGAACAACGTTTTTTCAGTCGATTTTAATTTTGCCTGCACTTCGATTTAGAGCCGGTTTATTTTTCATCACCTGTTTCAAGTAATTTCATAAGCGTTGGCATTCGTAGTACCCTTCTTATTATTGGTATCCTAGTATTTACAGAACTCGTCAGGTCGAATCTAAAGCTCACCTTCGATATTTCCAGCTGCTTATGACCTTAAAAGTGCAACTTGAACTTGCGAAAAAAATACAGTAATTAAAAATAAATCTTAACAGCGATTCTTTATTTCTATAGATAAATGTAAATTAGGCAAAAAAGAAAAAAAAAAAAAAAAAAATGACCGCAACAAATTCGCATGCAATAAATTATAAATAATAGAAAAGCAATTAAAATGCCTTGCGGCAAAACATTAAACATAATAAGTTCACAGTACACAAACAATTCATAGTTGCTAAAAAGATTTTTGAAATGCAACTTTAACATGCAGACTCGGTAGGGCTGCCGCCCTTTGGCATAGCCAAATTGAAATTGAAATTGGAGTGAAAAAAAGACCACATCAAATAAAACAAAAGGAATCGAAAGGCAAAGGCAAGACCTAAAAATACAACAAAGCATTTAATTAATGCATAGTTAATGTTAATTTGCACAACAAAAAATAAGCAGAAAAAAACATTTGTACAATATACAAATATAATAATAATAATAATTAATTTATGTTGCTGGCATTTCGTTTTCATGGCCAAATTGCATTCAAGTCTGTTGTTGCTTTTGCAGTCGTGCTTGCCATAACATATAGACGGACGAGTGTGTGTGTGTGTGTGTGCGTGTGTGTTTGTATGTGTCTGCATGTATGTGCGCGTTATGCCTAACCATAATCGATGGATCGCTTGGATCGCTTGGATCGCCTGGGGTCACCTAGGCCGTTGCTATTGGCTCGCCCGCCAATTACTCAAGTTCTGTGCTTAGTTTCATTTATTTGGCCCCAACATTATTATGGTGTTGGCATTGCGCGAGTCGAGATTATAGGTAATCAGTCTTTCAACTTTGTCTCTGGCTTCTTTCAACCGCTATGATTTGTGCGAGTTTAAGATGTTCTTTAGTCATAATCTTTTACACGGCAGTTGCAAGCTTTAATTTTGTCATCACTTGGGCAGAAATTTTGAATTGTCATTAGTCTCGCTAAGTGAACTGTTTTCCCCCAACAAAAACCAAAAAAAAAAAAAATAAAAAAAATAAAAATCTAAGCGCACAGCTGTGCTGTGTGCAATTTCTCATTATTATTATTATTATATTTTCTTTGTTGAAATGCTGCGTGCTGCTAATGAGGCAGGTCCCCACGCCTAGGTTTGCCATATAATCACCCCTGTGCCTGGCTTGCCTAGCTGCACTCCGTAATACCCAATCAAATGACAAAGATTTTAGATGCGTATCGCATTTAACTCTAACTTACTGTCCCTCTTCAAATGATACAAGTTAAGAGCTTACTACTTTTTACAATAATTCACCACTCAATTTAAGCCCACAGAACTTTATGGCATTTAGCATTCGATTTGCAGAGTTATTCAGCACATTTTTCTCTTTCTGCTACTTGACGAAGTTGGATTTATTTTTTCTAAGAACAAGTACTACAAAAGAAATTGCATCTATTGGCAAGGCGACCTAATATAATTTCCTTGTAATTTATATTTATGTTTACAAAAGCTTTGATCGTTGCCACTGATAAGCCCAGATTAGATTTGTACGCACTTTGTTTATATCTTCGACTTCTTGCAACAAAGACAAAGAACTGAAATCGTCTTATTATGAATGTTTTTCTAGTTCAGCCATTTTGAGTATTATGCTTATTCAAGATTGTTTTTAAACAATCGCCAGATGACAACTGACAACTGACAATGCCATTTCGAGAGTTTGCAATTTCGCAAAAATTCACACACATTCACACACACACACACACACACACAGTTGTAGCTATTAGTCGGAAACCATAATGATAAGATTGATGACACTATATATGACAGCTTGTATGTTTATTATTATATATCTGTATGGATATGTACATATGTATGTGCGTGTATTCAGCTGGACTGCGTAAACATACTGATTTTGTTTTGTTATTGTTTTTCACTTGTGGCTTTTGCCAAGTTGAATGACTTTTGATACAGTTCCAGTTCGGATTTGTTTTTTGTTTTTATAAAATTTTGCTTATGTTGTGTTGCATTTGACATTTTTTCTCAGGATGATGACGTAGGTAATGCGAAAAATTGGGTTGTTGAAGTCCAGCAAATGAAATGTTTTTTTTATTTTTTATTTATCGTCATTTTTTTTGTTGTGCATCAATAATAACGCTGGAACCATAAATAAATCAAGTTGGACAAATAATGTATAATAACTATAATTTCCATGGCTCAGAATCCGGCGATTTCAACTGCGTCATCAGAAACGTCTCGGCAACAGTTTTCTGTTTCCTCAGATATATATCTATAACATATATATATATACTCATGCATATAACTGTTATATAGATATACGGATATATATTTGTCTGTTATTTTCCTCGAATTTGTATATGACATATAATTAATAAATAGAAGCAACACTCAAAAACTTGTTGTCAAATAAATGGCAATAAAATTAAGTGAATCAAAATTAAATAAGCAAACAGACAAACTCAAAATGTTTTAATAGAAAGGCTTTTTGTGTGCGAGGCGTCAAAACTAATATAAGCATAAAATATGTTATTATGTAAATGTATATTTCCAATTAGCATATCGCTCACTCCTAATCCAAGTGGCCACAGTACACAGTACACAGTACACAGTAAACAGTAAACAGTAAAGAGTAAAGAGTAAACAGTATACAGTCCACTCAGTTTACTGTCCATTGTCCAATTTGTTGGTTTGGCTTATAATGTTTTCATTTTGGGCAATCTGTTCACAATTTTCTATCATGAACGGATTTACTTGAGCATTATTTAAAGTTCGTTTACATCAAAAAATGCAAATGTAAAATGCTAATTGAAATATAAATATAAGTATACGCTTATTCAAATTAGTTGGCACCTATATGCAAGCAACACAGCTGTCCCACTCAACTCGACTCAACTCAATTCAATTCAATTCAATTCAACTGACTTGAACTCCAACTGTGTAAACTTTGAGATGTTGACCAGATGTTGTCGCCTCACGTGCTTTGGACTCTTTATTTTGCATATGTGCAGGTTTTATATCAATGAAATTAAATGTTACGTAGCCAACACGCTGCTCACACATTTTGTGACCATGCTATGAATATATTATTCATCTTTGGGAAGGGAAGGGAATAGGGGGAAAAAATACACAAATATGTGTATGCGTATGTGTATGTGTGCTGCAAGCTGCTTGCGTTGCCATATTCTATGCGTGTAATCTGCTCGAATTATTCACACTCCTAATACATCCATTACAGATAAAAAATTAATCACAGGCACTGTGAAAACATCAATGATTGAAGGGCCTATACAAGCGTTTATTTTTATTATTTATTTTATTTATTGTCAACTAAGATCAGTCAGGCACAAAAAAATACAAAAAGTAAGAAGTTTCATTTAATTTAATTTAAAATAAAAATGAAATTAAAAGTAAATTTAAAAATAGGAAATATTGATAAGATTTCTGGGGGTATTTAAATGCAAAATGGTCCAACATTTGTTTGTTATTAGTAAGAGTTAGTTAATTAAGCCTCAAAAAAGTTATTCACAAGTTTGGGTAAATACAAGAATATAAAATTCAAAAGCAAGACTGTCACCATATATATAGCTTAGAAAGTTTAGAAAGACCTCTAACATTATGATATGCTAGAGAAAGAGAGGATTTAATTTTGTTGGTGCAACATTCACGAAGAAGAAGCACCAGAAGGATTCAGAGGCAATGTAATTGGAGGCCGAATACGTTTTTTATTTGTATACTACTTTATTACTAAGCCCATCGGCCAGAAATTAAACTCTTTATATATAGATATACACACGTGCTTACTGCTAATGCCTCTATAAAGAGAACACACTGTCTTCTGTAATTCCACATGTCTAATTTATGCAATTTAAAATAATAATAGTTCAAGAACTCAAATTAAAAGAATCGCGCGCGTCGTTCATAAATTAACGCGTTGTTCAGACAACTGCAATCCAAAGCGTTTAATCATAGCCTGGGAACTATGCGATTATTCCATATAAACATATGTACATCTGTCTGTGCATACATACATATATAAATAGAAGACTTCTAAGCTTTGGCTTAATCACAATAAATGGAAATAAATCGAAATTAGCAGGCGGCGCACATTTGGCTCACGTTTTGCAAATTAACCGTCAGCCGGGCCGGGCGACGACGTCGTTCCTGCGCTTATACAGATAGCTCAGCTCAGACATATGCTACATGTCATATAAGGGGGTTTTGGACTATACGCGGGGGCTACCCCAAATGCTTATCACTGTTTTAAGATGCAAGACGACAATTGTGTTCGAGACTATTGAGTAAAGCAGAGCTTTATGTATTATAAAACTGACAATTAAATATATATATAGATATATGTGGAGTAAGGAGTTTTTTTGTGTCGTTGCCAATTGCCGATCATTTGTAATCTAGTCGGTGCAGGTGTTGAGTGTTTAATCGAATGCCAACAGAGACTGGACTAATTGTATTTGGCCTTTTGTTTTTTGATTAACACCCGGATTTACGTGTCAAAAATAATGAAATCTCTTCGATTTATTAATGACACAAGAGCATACGCATATATTCGTCTTGATTGTCAATAATAAATAATGTTAAGATCGTATCGCTTTTCATACCTTGTATACAGGTTGTTAATTGAATTACTTATCGATTCTCTTGATTTCCAATAATATTTAATCAAATATAAAGTAATTGGCGGACACAGCTTGTTAAGAGTGTGTTTGGGCTTTTTTCAATTTCTGAAATTCCAATATCTAGATGAATCTCGACTTAGAAATAGCCAAATCCTAAATTCAGACAAACCATCCGCAAAACATTTGCCATCAGCAATACGCACGGCAAACCCATTAGTGTAGCTGCATAAGAAACATAAACACATTCACATATTTGGACATATATATGTATATATCTAAGCATGTACGGCAGATTGAAACAAATAAAATTAAGTGCATTTGTATGCGTGAGAGCGTTTGTCAGTCAATTAAAGTTGAAAAGATAATTATACAAATTGTGAAGTCATCGCAAAAGTTCCGCATCTAAAATCGAAACTAAATTATGTGCCAGTTCAATTGAGTGAGCAACACAAAAGCGATGAAACATTTCAATTGAAAGCATTTGTTTGATCTGCCATTTAGTTTAGTTTTAATGTGAGTGATTTTCGTCAGTTTCCATTCAGTCAGCTAAATTGCCATCATCTGTGGGCTGTCTTTAATATTATCGTTTGATCTATGATAATATTGTGTGTGGACTAGTACGTTGATTTTATTTTATGGGTTTGAGAATGATAAGGAAAAATAGTACAGCTAAGTTCGATGCGAGTGCAAAACTCTTTAGAACATCAGCTATCAAGCAAATCAATACAAAACTAATTATCGCAATGATAAGCACTTCTTGGCATTGTGAATGGCCCGTTGTCAGGGCAGGGCAGTCACTTCAATGTGCCAATTTCAATGCCTGTCACACAGCGGCTTGAGTGATAAGCATTAAATTAAACGCGATAAACGCACTTAAAGTGAAATCGAAACATTATCACTCTCAAGTGATTTGCACATGCAAGGACACGCACACCAACAAAAATATACACACACACACACACACACACACACACACACAAAGAACGTTGTGTTGTAATTATCATTGGATTATCAGAAGTATCTTGCAATCAATTGTAATATTCACTTCTCAAACACGAAGAATTTGCATGTGGTTTCTATTAACCTAAAAAATGAGAGAACTCTGCTTATAGAGCATCCAACAGTCATGTTAAACGAAACCACACACTTTTCATCTTAACTCAACTCGACTCAACTCAAATTTTCATTCAACGATGGGGGTTTTCCAAGTTTCCTTAAACAATATATTATTATCGAGTACCACTTGCTAGATTTGCTACAATCTCAAGTGTTTACAGAGTATTTCAGACATTTTCACGTGCAAATGCTTTTGCAATAAATGAATCAAATTGTTATTGCATATAGGATTAACACTGATTAGATTATGTTAGATTTTGATCACGTGAATCTAATTTCGGTTTCAACCGTAGATTAGCAATGAAATCTCGGGCTATTAAATTTCCGTCGTCATTGTTGTGATATATGAAATACGTGAAATGCATGTATATGTGTATTTATATATTTATATTGTTATTAATTCAATTTGTGTATCATATATTGTTGCCCATTAACATTAATATTTATATCTGAAGGGTTTTCCATTTTTATGTGAATGGATTCGAATAAATAAAATAGTTGAGAACCTGTTCCAAACTTATCGCTGGGCTATTAATTGTTCACTTTTCTGCCACTGCAATGTTGGCGTTAATCCTTTGCTACCAATGTTTTATTGTTATTTTTATTGTTCTGGACGTTGTGCGATGAGATTTTGTCACGTGACCGTTGGCCAACTCTGTTGTCGCAACATCGATTGCACTGCTCGTGTTCCAAATCTAATCGTATAAGCTGTCAAAAGTCCATAAACTTGAAAACTCCTTGGCGATGCAAAGCCTGACAAGTATCGGTTGTTCGATTATTTGGATTAGTTGCATCGGTTCACAGCGGTCTGTTGGTGGTTTTTTGGTTGTTTTTTTTTTTGTTTGTTGCAGCTGCAGGCTTTTTACTTTAGCACACATTCGGATGGCCAAAACTGGTTGCGTTTCAATGCGCCGTTAAATGTTTTCATTAATGCGAATGCAAAATGCGTGGGCCGGCAAACTCGATTCAAAGCAAACAGGTCCCTAACTTCCCAACAGTCGGCAGAAACAATTTGGAAAACAAAATTTAGTAAAAAAAAGTCAACGCTGTCTGCTGGCCATAATCAAACTAGTAACTATATGTGAGGCCAAATAAATAATAATAAAAAAATCAAATATATACATAAATACCTGCCTTTCGATTTTTTCCATTGTGCGGAAGTGTAATATGTTTAATGCTTGAGCAGGGCACAACCTAAAGCAAAAAACATTGAATTATGAATTTATTTTCATTTTTTTTTTTTTTGTGGTGTATATTCATTGATTTCCGGCGTTGCAACATTTTTTACTTTTACATTTTGAGTTCTACAAACTAACAAATACAAAATAACAGATACTACAACAAGAACAACAATATATGAACGTTATATTGTTGCTTGCAGCCATATCAACGGTCCGGTGACTAAAGCTCTGTCCTCGCAGCCCCCTCCCAAACAAATCATCCCGCCATCCCCACCCGCCTCGAAGAACAGGACGCACAACAACGAACTGGACGCATTACACAGGACTTGATATACTACTCACACACACACACACACACACACCCAAACACACACACCCAAACACACACACCCAAACACACAAAACCAACACATACAGATACAATGTAAACCAAAGGCCTTTGGATTTTTCTATAACATTTTTATTCAATTTATATTCTTCAAGCATTCTCTTAAAAGCCAGTTAAATATTATCAATACAAATCTAAGCAAAAACACATCAACTCACATTCATCTATAACTTATTATTTTATTTATTTAATCTGCAAAAAAAAAGTCAATGAAATTGTGTGATATTTCGATTTTGTTCAGTGATAGTTCCAATCGAGAACCTTAAGCAAAAGGCAACTTTTGCGCAGGCAAATATGCCAAAAAGTTGAGGCAACATAAAAAAAAAAAAAAAAAATAATAATAATATTAAAACAAAAAACCAAATAGACATACGCATACACGTATATTTAAATATTGTTGCACCACAATTAGTTGCAAGTATTTGTGTATTTGTTTATATATATATGGATGTATATATGATTATTATTTTTTAGCAAGAAAAAGCTTAGTTTGAATATTAGTTAAAGAGTTTCCATTGCGCAACTGCGAATACTCACAACAAACACACAGTCGCAATTTTGGCTTTGATTTTCGCTGCAACACACGCTTGAAGCGAAGTACACCCAAAAACACACACACACACACACCTACACGCACTCTAACACACACGCAGCCACACACAAAAGCGACCAATGCAAAAATGTCGCAACCAAACGAACCGCAGACGCCTGACGTGCAACACAATCAGAACACAAACACAGACACCGACCACAACAACACAGATTACAACAACACATCCCACACACCACCTGGCCCATCCATACCAAATGAGCTGAAGCAGCGACAGAAACCATCGCTCTCACCGCTGAATGTGCGACGACTTTCCTCTTATGCCGCTCACAATGATGCCGCCGATTTTGGGGCTGATGATGGTGTGGCGCCACCATCATCCACCACCATCACAATCAATACGATCGGCAACAACAACAACAACAACAATAACACCAACACCAACAACAATAACAACACATCATCAACAACGTCCTCATCATATGCTACGCCACCAACATACCAACAACAATTGTCAACAATGACCACAACGACGCCGCTAGATGCGGCCTTGGATGATAAATACAAGTTATTTACCATTTACAATGGAAACGGTGAGTGACGACAACTGAGGCAGCAGCAGCGGCAGCAGCAGCAGCAGCAGCAGTAACTGCAGCAGCATTATCATCATCATCATCGTCATCGTCATCGTCATCGTCATCCTCATCACCATTATTAGGAGGCATTCTAGTTTAGAGTACAAGCCCCCAATGCCGCGCCAAGCCCTCAAATCGATAGCGTTAGCTATAACGATACCGATACCGATACCGATACCGATAACAATATGCTGCTGCGTTAAATATGCTGAGTGTACTGTTGTCCCGTCTCATTCTTTGCCTCAGTATCTAGTTCTTTTCTCTATTTCTTTATTTATTTGATTCCTCTTTATAATCTTTGTACATACACATGCATATGCACATATATATATATATATATATATATATGTATATATTATATTGATTAATAGAACCTTGCAGAGTTGCAATCATTACTACGATTATTCTCCGCTTGTCGTATCATGTTTTTCCTTCTGTGAATATACACAATATAAAGGTATTCTAAAATGTACCTTAGGTTGGGTTGCTTCTTAGAGCTCCTTATACACATTTTTCTATTAAAGTATCAAATTTTTTCTTCATATATTATTAAATTTCGATAAACAGATATGTATTGTTTCTTGTAAATATATTGTTAACTTTAACAAATGAAATTAAAATAAAAAAAATGTATAACTAGTAAAAAATAAATATAAAAAATTGAAAAAAGAAAGTAAATAAATAAAGTTCCTTGAAATCTTTTGTAATTAACAAAAAATGTGTGTTTAACAAAAGATTTCAGTTGATCTTAGTTCACATAAAGTCTTCAAGATGAAAGCTTTATAATAATTTGATTTAAATCTGTACATTTAAACAACGAGCAACATTTATAAATGAATATTATTGGGCAAGTGTATTAAGAGCTTCGTTGTTACAGATTTTGCCCAATCTCAATCCAATAGTTTGCACAATTTCATCTCGAATCTTTTATGTTATGCTCAAGTTATAATCACACACAAATACAGTAACAGTTACACACTTACAAATATTGTGTGTGAATTCTAAGAAGAAAAAAACATCACTTGAAATTTTGCGCCAGACTTTTTATTATATTGTCTTATTTTTACAATCGCACAATCGCAAATCGTATGCATGTTAATAATAGATGATAAACACATAAAAACTTTATTAATTATTGCATGCAATTTGTTGTTGTTGTTTGTTTGTTTGTTTTCTTGTCTGTGCTGTTGTAGTGTCAGCTTTTATGGACGAACGATTTGTAATTTATTAACTTGGCTCGAAAAAAATACACACAAAAAAAGACAAACAAACAAATTGTTCTATTCATTTGGCAGGTAAAAACTCGTTTAAAAAATCAAAGCATCAAAAAAAAAAAACACTAGAGTAACACAAACTCTTTATAACTTAGTCTTGGGTTAGTATGGTGTATGGTGTAGTGGTTATAAGTAATACTCGTCTTTAATTGTGACGTTAATTAATTGCCTTGCTAATGACAAAATACTCTTGACTTTAGTTGCATGCCACACAGCCAGACACACGCACACGCACCAAGATACTGTGATTGAAAATCTTGCTAGATTGCCATACTAAACGCATTGTTTTTTTCTCCCTATGACTGTTTCTTCCACACATACCTAAAAATGCCCGCTTGTTGCACAGACCCCGACAATGAGAAGTTGTCCGGCCTTCCCCATTCAACAACTGGTTCACTAAGCTCAATCATCACGACGTCTATAGCATCCTCCGAACCGGATCCTGGTGCGGCGGGCAGCAGCGGAGGTGGGGGTAGTGGAGGTGGCGGACATGGCGGCAACATTGGCTCTGGCGCTCTGGTGGCAGCAGACGCATCCAGTATTGCCGGCATCAATGGCAGCTCCGAGGAGAAGTTGGCTTTAAATCGGCCCGGCATCAAACAAGAGAAATGGACAACTATATTGTTGCAGGTGTCGATACCGTTCTTTCTGGCCGGCATTGGCACCATTGGAGCGGGAATAGTGCTTGGGCGCGTCGAGGTAATGTAATGCTTTCTGTTTAGTGTTTTAACTCATTAAATACATGTCATACGTTTAAGTAATTGCCAAAAAATAAATAAATATATAAATGAAAACAGAATCGAAGGAAAAAACGCTTACACGTCGCGTGCTTCGAACAGAGGTGTCACGGCCTGGCTAATGAGTTGTTTCGCCGGTTCGTTGGTATGTTCGGTATGTTAATTGGCTAATGGGGTTCTGTGTTGCAAGAGCATCATCACAGCTGATGAATCTCATCAAATGCCTCATTGACATTGCGCAAGTGCCACGATGTAGATAAAAAGGTGCAGACAATTAAAATGACACGCAAATTAAATTGTAAAATCTAATAGCAGTCTCCGACAACTCATTACATACAACTACACCAACTACAACAAAGCAAAGCCATACATCCAATTTAGGCACACAACAAAAGTCAAACAAAACAATTTTATAAGCACCCAACTGTCTGAGAAAATCCGAATCAGACACGCCACCAGCAACTCGCTCTGCCAAAAAAATTTCGTTTTTAGCAAAAAGAAACTGCTTACAAAAATGGTCGGAATTCTTTCAATCCTTTGTTAACTATAAACTATAATTTATCTTTAATTGTGTTTTTGCTAAACTTTAATAGTATATATATATGTATATAAATTGAAAAGCTGAAGATCTTCCATCCTTAGTTTTCATAGACTTGTAGAGAATATAATAATTTTATCGGGAAGCTTGTAACGTCGTATTCAGGGAGACGTCTCCGTCAGGAAACAGATAACGTTGTTTAAGACTTAGAAAAACATAATATACCGAATTCCACACTGAAATGACATTAAACCTTCCGCGTGCCTAAGTTGAGGTGCTTTTTTTTATATGGTGTATAGATCATGATCGTTATTTACTTTCGTTTTTCCTTATAGACTATAGCACATTTATCAAGTCCTTTGTCATTGTATATGCACATGATTCTTTATAAAAGGCATCGATTGTAACTTCCGTCTGTATATTATAAAGTCGAAAGTTTGCTGGATGATTAATAAATTAAGCAACTGCACGCCGAAGGATGATAAGAAATGTAAATTAAGCAGCTTTGTCACAAAAATACCTATAAGGTAGACAAAAACATTCAACACTTAATAAATATTTATTGGGTTGCTAATTAACCTCAAAAATTCTGGTCTAAACTAACCACTGTGCCAGCTACAGTCGACGCTAGCCCGTTATAACCAGCTCTAAAACTGAGACAAGCCGAAATATCAAAAAAATAAATAAAAAATAATAATATATATACGTATACATATATATATGTACTATACTATAGATATAATAAATACTATACTATATAGACTAGCCTCGCTCTACTTAATGACGTCACTATCAGATTTATAATCAAAATGGAAGCCATAAATCGCAGCCAATTGATTGTGTAGATATACATACTGTATAGGATGGCTAACTAATTAATATTGTGTGTGTGTTTTTTTCTTCTCTTTTGTATGATCGCAGAAATGGTACGTTTTCCAGAACGTTAGCGAACTGTTTATTTTGGTGCCAGCACTGCTTGGCCTTAAGGGTAATCTGGACATGTGCCTCGCCTCGCGCCTCTCCACGCAGGTCAACCTTGGTAACATGACGTCGCGGTCGAATGTGGTGCGGATGATTGTCGGAAATATTGCACTGGTACAGGTGCAGGCAACGGTAGCCTCATTTCTTGTGGCTATGTTTGCCACGAGCGTGGGTGCGGCCATGACCGGTAACTTTTACTTTGAGAATGTGATGCTGCTGACCGCATCGGCCATGTTCACGGCTACCTCGTCGTGCTTTGTGCTGGGTAAGCGTGCACACCTAAAGATCATCTATATTTGAGACCTGTTTAACATGACGTGAAAATTTGTTACTGCAGATTTTGTGCTGGTGGCTGTGATTCTATTCTCCCAAAAGTATCGCCTTAATCCAGATAACCTGGCCACGCCACTGGCTGCCTCCATTGGTGATGTTGTGTCCATCAGTTTGCTGTCGTTTATTGCCTCGCTGCTCTATGACCACATAAGTATGTCTTTCGATTTCGATCTATATTTATTGGCACGCTCTCACGTATGTATTCTGTTTTGCAGAGACCCATCTGTGGATCACTTTCATTGTGGTTACCTGCTATCTGGTGCTGCTGCCCATGTGGGTTCTAATTGTTCTGAAGAATGAGTATACACGGCCGGTGTTGAAGAGCGGTTGGGTGCCAGTGCTTTCAGCGCTCTGCATCAGCGGGTAAGATTTATCTCTACATCTTGTCATCGTACCACTCATACAATCTCTCTCTCTCTCTCTCTCTTTCTCTCTCTCACTCACTCTCCCATTACCTTTCTCTCTGCCTGATTAAGTGCACTTGGAAAGTGCCGCCTGATTTGGGCCATGATAAGCACAATTTGAGCTTCTATTTTTTTGTGCCATTTCATGTCCAGTTAGTGGCGGCATTAGGTGTTCCAAATTGGGCAACACATTTTGATTGATCGGTTATTTATTTGCTTTTATTTATAAAGCGCCGACGGCGAGCTTAGCCAATGGCTATTGTTAACTTGTGTCCTTCACTCGCAGCGTGACGGTCAGCGAAGCCCAGTTTTAGTTGAGCTTAGCACAGTTTATTTATAGACAGTTGGAATATTAATAAACATAGCAATACTTTATAAATAGCTTGTTTAAAACTACAAACTATTTAGGCATATAATTTGTGAATGTGTTGAATTAGTCTAATCGCATTTCAGCCAAATAGAACGTTAACTAAATAAACTAAAACTAATATTAGTTACTAATGGGAACTTCTATACACATTCATAAAACCTTTAGTTTAAACGGGAGTTCAGACCAATTATAACTATTGTGTTTATCATATTCATTGAGTTTTCATTTTTGATTGCTTCTCACATACTTTGATTATAACTTTTGCAGGCTCGGTGGACTCGTGTTGGATGCCGCTGTGGAGGTCTTCAATGGCTTTGTCGTCTTCCAGCCGATCATTAATGGTATTGGCGGCAATCTGGTGTCGGTGCAGGCCAGTAAAATATCGACCATGCTGCATCAGAGCTCAATTATTGGCATTATACCACCGCACACGAAAGTCGTCGAGTGGCCATGGCGAGCACTCTTCAAGGGCGGTAAGTTAAATGAACACTCCACTTTACATATACATATACACACATGTTCATATATCTCTAAATTGATATCATTATTTTGCCAACACAGTGCCCTATGCAAAAACTGCCCGCTTGCTTATCGCCATGTCCATACCGGGCAACATATTGTTCATCTTTGCGGCTGATTACATAAACATGAATGCGACGACTGTAACGTGGGTGTTTATGCTATCCTATTTATTGGCCAGTTTGATACAGGTAAGTTTGAGTACCTCTCTCTTAATACACGCTTTGAAAGAGATTATCTAACATTTTGAAATCATTAACAGGTGATGCTGCTGCTCTACATTGCGCACATCATTGTGCACGCCATGTGGAAATGGAAGATCGATCCGGATAACTCGTCCATACCATATCTGACAGCGCTGGGCGATCTGCTGGGCAGCAGTTTGCTGGCCCTCGCTTGGCTCTTTACAATGTCGGTGAACAAGGAATACGGCTCCAATATGGATACACTGAATGCGCCCAACTAGCGAAACTTCACCAACACGATAGTTGCCTACATACATAATCTACATAGCTGTGGGGCCGCATCATTTTTGACGGCGCCCAGTTTTTTAGTTAGCACGCAATAGGATAATGCAAATTGGGGATAATATGAAATTGCATGTAAAGCAACGCAATACAAAGAACTGTAATGTACCTAAATTCAAACATAGAAAACTTACACGTACACAATACAACGATGAAAGACATCAAAAGCACACGCACACACACACATGTATACACATATACAGCACATTAAACCCCACACACGACTACACAAACCCAAACAAAAAGACAAAAGACCTATTCAAATATTTGTAAAATATTTCGAATGTTTAAATTGAGGATGAACCATTTCTTTTTGTAGCTTTCACATGGCTTTTGCTTGTGTTCCTTTGCTCTACAAAGATATGTACGAGTATATTTTGGGCGGTCTGACCTGTTAAGCCACACGGCAGGGCGCTGCGTAATATTTTTTTAAGGCTTTTAGGACAATATTATACACATACAAATAGGCTCCAAAAAAGGGCAGCTAAGTGCATATACGTAATATGCAACTTAAAACAAAACTATCGGATTTTCATTTTTGTTGTCTTTTGTTTTCATAGTGCACAGTTTTCCTTAATCAGCTAAATTAAAAATAATTACACTGAAAATAGACTTAAATATGGCCTACTTAATTTTTATATAATACAATCTATAGTATTAGCGTTGATTTGATTTTTGCAAATCTCGCTTTATTGTTTTAAACATATAAATATTTTTTTCCTAATATTAGAAACGAATTTTTTTTTGCTTAGCACACCACCCATAAACAACAATAAATCCATATTTATTACCTCTGCTATAAAAAGCCCAAGGGCAACCTTTTTTTTTTTTCTTTTAATAATATAAGTGGAACATAATTGTATTTGTATGTATTTAAAACAAGAATGTAGTATAATGTATCTAATTATTATTGTTTTTGCGTTATGTAAAGCGAACAGGGAAAGTTGAGACGTTCTGAAAGGAAATGTGATCGATATTTAATTAAAATAATAATAATTATAAACTAATGTAATTCATATACATAGCATGATTATTGTGTAACAATAATTAAAATTAATTAATATGTTGGAATAAACGAAGGAAGTTTTGTGAGCATAATTTGGGTTGCATTTATTTGGTATTTAAGTTAAAGCGCCCGTCATCTATGGGGAATATCGATTTTTATGTGCAGAATTTTTGTGGATTGTGTCGCTAACTGCAGCCCTGAAGATCGACGCTCAGCCGCATAACTATAGCTCGATATATCGATAGCATTCGTAGCGGGCTTGTTGAAGCTATAACACACGAAATCTATCGTGCTTGTATGTATTATTCCAATGGAATATTGCATTTCCTTAAGGCTAGAATGCAAATAAGTAATACAAGTTAAAAAATAGTATTAAATTTATATTAAGCGATGTATCAGCCACGACGAACATCAGAATTTCATGACGATGCTCGGGATGATGGAGCCATTTTAAACAAACGGCAAACCAGGCAAGTCCAACCTTCATATTTATTTATTCATGTATCGTATTAATACCACAACTGTTGGGCCCATCCAACCTTAGGTCGCATCGCATTACGTCGGCATCAGTAAATAAGCTTAGCCACAGCAACTGGCAGGCACAGTCACGGCTAGCCCAAGATCGCGATCGTGGTACGCCCCTTCGTTCGGGTCCACCGTCCAAAACGAAGCGTAGTACGGTCAATGGCACGACGCCGCTGCGACTTCGCCAGGCATCCTCAGTGGAGCGGCCCGTTGCGCTGCACTCGGACAAGAAGTGGGTGCAGGAGCAGTCGCAGCTGATTGCCGAATATTTTGATGAAATGAATCATTTAGCTATGCTACCAGGTTTTCCCATTGAGTTCTTTAGCCGCGGCGGCGCTGCACTACGTCAAATGACAATGAAACAGTTTGTGAGCATTGTGAATTTCTTTTTTCAATTCATTTGGGGCAATCGCACAAGTGTGGGCAGCAATCATGTAGAGGATATTACGAGCGTCTTGCATAAGATCAATTATCCGTATCAGGTGAACAAGTCCTGGTTGATGACGCCCACAACACAGCACTCATTTGGTCATGTAATTGTCATGCTCGACTTTCTTAAGGACTTTGCCCCGGTTTCGCCCGCCAAACAGCAGGAAGCTGGGGAAGACGAGGAGTTCCCATTTGTGGAAACTGGTGAACAACCGAGCTATGTGCAAAATACCCTTGATTCCATGGCTCTATCCAATACACAGATCAGCAGCATAATGCTTAACGAGGAGACGGTTCAGTTGCTATTTAATTCGATGGTCAACTGTTTTGCGATGTGGGACAAAAAGAAGGGCGATGATTTTGCAGTGTTTGAGCGCGAAGTCAGGAATCAAATAATTAAAAGCCTTTGCGACATTCCCGATATCGAATCTCTAGATGCGGACATAAATCGTCTGCAGAACGAGTTGCAGCAATTGGAAGAGCAGCTGCAACTACCCAACGAAAACAATCTGGAGCAGCTGCAGCAACTAATTGCCCAGGAGCAGCATCTAGAGAAGCAGCTGCTGATCACACAAGCCCGTGAAAAGGAATATCGTGAGAAGATTGCACAATTTTGGGATCGCAATAGAAAACATGCAAAAGGGATGAAAGTGCTGCGCAGAGAGTGGCAACAACTGCAACACGAAGTGAGCGGAAAAAAGTACACCGTGGATCAGTTTCAGCGCATGAAGCTGGTGCTCAGCGATTTGGAGAACGAGGAGGATTTTTATAAGCGACAAACGCTTGAGTTTACTGAACGCGGTTACGATCAGCAGGTGCGAATGGCTCGTGCCAAGAAGCATCTGCTCGACCAAGTGCAGAAATTCAACACGCATGCGCAGAACATAGTTTTTGATTCGAACATATGCAGTGCCAGCGAGAAGGATAAACTGGAGCTGCTGCTGCCGCTGCCTCCACTGCATTCAGATATTCAGGCACGCAGCCGGCGTCTCACTGAACTAGCTGCTCTGCTTGAGAAACGTGGTGCTGAGCACCGGGAGCGGCATCGGCAGCTGGAGCAACACAGAATCGAGCTGACCCTACAGATCCGGAATCTCCAAACGGAACTCAATAATATTAACAAACAAGTTCAGTCATACGAGAAGCAAGTTTTGCAACTGCACAACACCCATAAAAGCAATAGAGCGATGTGGTCGGAGCATCAAGAGCAATTGAATAAACGCAGCTTCGAACTCAACGCGAAGTTCGAGCAACTAAAGCGGCAACGGGAAGAGCAAACACTCAATTTGGAAAACAAACGACAGCAGCATGAGGAGTTCCTTAGCGCTGCCGAGCGGCGACAGGAGGAGCGTTTGCGCGAAAGAGCCCATTTTTTAGAGAATTACCAGCAGAAGCTGGCGTTAGCTAATGAGCAGCTCAAGCAGTTCGAAGCGATAGCTGCACAAAACAACGTCGACTTGGCCAATTTTGAACAGGAGCTACCTCTGTTTGAGGATGTATTGAATGCGGCATTTTTAAAATTTCACGAAAGTAAATAGTCTATTTATTACATATAAAATTGCAAATAAATTTATACTGCTCTCATACAAAGAACATTTTTGTTTAGACCTGGAAAGCACACACATCTTTGAATTTGCATTGAAGGATTATCATGATTTGTTAACAAATGTCAGACGCAATTTTTACATGGCAAAAAATGGCAGTAACTTTTCCAGGTTAAGGTCTACATTCCAAAAACGCAACAAAAAAAGTTTTTATTTTTGTTTGTATACACAAAGTGATCATATCTCAGACATTTTCTTTTGTGAGCCATGTTTCAAACGACTATTATTAAATAGAGCTGCAAGCTGGTAAAATCACATCCAAATTGTCCTTTAAGTCGATGGCCTCATATATCCCTGAGTACCAATCACTAGAGGAGGTCCTTCTGAGCCCAACGCACCACATATTGTAAGTTTCATAATTTATTCAATTCATTAACTGTTTAATTTGCATGAGGAGATGCATATATGAATGAATTACATTTCGGTTATAAGTAATATTGGATGAATGTCTAAATTCTTGCATGGAGTGATTTCAAGTGGAGTGTGTCAACAGCCCTCTTTGTGAGTATACACACACGTACAGAAACTGAACGGACTGAACGGCTGGCTTGCATTGTCGCTATGAAATACTCTATACAATATAAATACGATATCGAGAGAGAGAAAGATAGTGAGTGAGACAGAGCTACAATTGCTAGCTTTGGATTCTCGCTTAGTTATTGCCACACGGATCAAACATTTGGATTATATTGTTTTAAATTGCACTTGGTACGGTTTAACTTTAGGTTTAGCTTTAGCTTTACATTGTACTGTTACATATAAATAGGAGAACGTTCGCCTTCTGGGGGCGGGAGGAGTTGGACTTGGGCTTACATACATACGATTACACATACATAATATAATATAATTTTTGGCCAATTTTGAGTAATGTGAAACAGAAGAAAACAATGCCAAACAAATGCACTGAAACAACATTTTGTTGTAATAAATAA
Organism: Drosophila cognata; assembly: GCA_035041535.1. Lineage (NCBI taxonomy): Eukaryota > Metazoa > Arthropoda > Insecta > Diptera > Drosophilidae > Drosophila > Drosophila cognata. The sequence continues at coordinate 583,800 of JAWNLC010000242.1, forward strand.
TTATGTGTGTATAGTATAGCTTAGGTAAATTTATACAGTAGTAGTGTGTGTGTTTGGTGTGTATGGTGTGTAGTAGTGCTGATAGTGATGGTTGGTGTATCTGCTGCTGCTGCTTGTGTGCGATTGCCGCTCAAACTATAAAAACATCACCATTATTGCACTCCACGGCGGACGTATTACCGGTGGAGAGAGCGAGATCACCGCCACAGCCGGCACGTAATGTCTGAGATTGCGTTTGGTTTGTTGTTGTTGCTGCTATTGCATGATCCTCGGGAGTAATTTTGTCCAGCAGCTCGGCCTCTCTGCCAATCTCAACGATGCCCTGCGGCTGCTGTTGATGCTGCGATAATGAGTTGCTACTCGATTCGAGTGCATCCTCCTGATTATCATCGCAGATTCGGCTTGCCATGTGTATGCTAACGCCGGTCACATCCAGCTCCGCCTCGTCCTTGTGGTTTTGGAATGTAACTGAGATCTCCGGCGGCTGTTGTGATGCCGCCGCACCGTCGATGGCCTCGTCAATATGACTTTGGCTGCTGTCACTGCCAGCACCAGAGGCAGAGTTGCCAGTGCTATTAGCAGGCGCTGTCATCATGGAGGACCACCAACTGGAGAGGGCCCCCTTGGCCTGCGAGATGGCGCCGCCAACGGCTCGGCTGGTGTTATTGACTGCTTGATTGATCTTTCGTCCGCTCTCGCTGTTCTGCATGGTCCTGTCAGGGCCAAGCAATAAACCAAGAATTTAATTATTTAATTATTCTGGCTTGCGTGCAACTCGATCTTTACTTACTGCGCCAGTTTCAGCTTCATGTCCGCCACGGACAGAGTGCCCGCAAACGGATGACCAACGGGTAGTGCATCAAAAAATTCTGGTTCAGGTCGTACATCAAACCACTCCTGGTAGCACTGTGTGCGCTTAAAGGCGTTCATAAAGTTCGGATTGAAGTGATCATTGTCCTTAACATCTGTGCAAAACAAATCGATTTTGGATATGATTACCTTCGGCTTTCATTTCGACTTACCCGGCGCTATCGCAGTGCGTAGGAGAGCCAATATGTAACCCTGGAACTGTTCGCGTATCCAGTATTCGCTTCCTTCAGCATCCTCTTTGGGCGTTTGTACGTGCTTCAGTATGTAGTCCATGTAGCGTAAATCTTCGGTGCTGAGAACCAGCTGGCGCCGCAATTCCGAATCATGAGCATCCAAATTGGCCGACTCGATATCAACGAGTACGTCAGCCAGCTGACGCTTCTGCTGGAACAGCACATTGGAGGTGCCAATGATGTAGGACAGCACCATCGGATCGCTGAGCAGATCCATGTACGGCAGCGACAAATACGGCAGGCACAAATTGCCGCTGGCAAAGATACTGACAGGTGCTCGGTATTCGTCCGGATTAATGGCGCAGAGTGCGGCAAGATTAGCTGACAAAGAGATATCAGATCAGATATTAGTATTGCCGTTAAATGATATAAACCATTAGCATAGCTTTATTCGTATCTACGGTGCTACAGACCCAACCTGTTCAACCTGAACAACGAGCACTAGGCACTCATTTCAGATTGGAATCTTATTTTTACCGTAGACCATAATTAGGATATACAATATTTTTTCAAGGATACAACCATTCACTTACAAGCCAATGTATCAACGCTCGCCTCTCGAGTCAATGAGCTGCTGCGTCCGTTTCGCTTGCCACCCCCAGCGCTGGTACCGCTTTCCGTTGAGTCAACGCGATGCAGACCATGGTGCGTGGGCGTTGTGGTTGGGCAGCTTGAGTCCTGCGACTGTGAGTTTGGAGTTGTGTGCGGTGAGGTGTTGCCGCTGCTGTTGCAGCACTGTGAACCCGCGGAGGCGGCCGAGGAAACTAGCGTCAAGTCCTCCGCTTCTGGTAGGGCGTCAGGTTCAATCTCAACCACAGCTTCAGCTTCTGTCTCAACATCCACATCCGCCTCGCGCTGCAGCGAGTCCGTAAAGTCGGGCATTGGCGAGAGCGGGCGGGAGGTACGCACACAGGCCACCTCCTGAAAGCCCTTTTCCAGCAAACGCGGCACCAGTGATGCCATGCCCAATATTAAGACGCACATGCCGCGCACCGGAGAGCCAAAGCAGACAACGCGCCTTTGGAGGAGCAGCAGCTTAAACAGTATTAGCGTCTTGTGGCGCCACTGAAGCACAATCTCGCGCAGCGAGAGTCCCACATGAAAGTGGCGCAGCGGCCGGCGCGTCTCCTCATCAAGCAGACAGGAATTTAGCTGCTGATATGCCTTCACCAGCAGCTCGGTGCAGCTGAAGTCACCCTGGTCGAAGAATGCGTTGGCAATGAGCGAAAGTTTCACCTCAATATAGCCATAGATGGGCAGGCGTGCCAATATGCATACGGACTTTTGTACGGTGCTGCGGGTCACGTCTGCGGTACGTATTTTGAGTTTCTCCACAGGGATTTGACGATAGCACGAGACGCCATAAATACTTTCCGCCGGTTCAAACAGACTGGGCAGATTAAAGAACACCGTATCCTCTATAAAATTATGCGAGCCATCGGGCAGAGCCAGAGTTGGTAAATACTTCCATCCGGATGGGCATTCGTTCCGACCAGTTGAGCCGGCGATTAGCGGCGGATGTGAGAACTCCACCTGACAACCCAGTTTGTGATGGAAACCAACGACCAGAATGTGCAATATGGGCGGCTTGTTCTCTGGCTCGCTGGCCATGTTTCCGTTCGAATTTTATGCGAGCTTTGCACAATTCGCAGAAATTTAATGAACAGTCAGTCAGACAGGAACAAAAAACGCTGATAAGTTGGGGAGGGGCGGGGAAACGGAGGCGCGTCTTCGCTGCGTCACTGTTGAAAACAAAAGAAATGAACAAAGATGAAATAGCGCATTAAACAACAAACATTAAAAAAAAACCTACATACATCTGTATTTGTGAGTATGTTTGTGTAAAAATATCTTGTTTCGTAGTTCTTCAAAATTAACAAATCGAGCTATAGAACTATCGACAAAATGCCGTGGTGGCTGGCCGATAAGAGTGAAACAATCGTAATTGGGCAATAACTGCGATAAATTATAATTAGCCGATATTGAATTGCTAATTATCGAATATACTAACTTATAATCTGGACAGTACGTTACAAATTTCATTTTATTAGCAGGTATATGCAATACATATTGATGTGGAGCACAATATGTAAATATAGATACTCACAGTCTGACAAATACTGAATATTTCAATTTAGCAAATACAAAAGAACCATTGCGATTTGCCGCTTATAAAAACGCGGCTATTTTCTACTGAATGTTGATTTATTAAAATTGCCAAATAACTTGCTTAATATAAGTAAAGAGGCCGTGCCAATATTCCAATAAGGCGCTTCACTCGCCACGCGCTGCGGAAACACGCTCACTGCAACTTTTGTGCCCGGCAGCACACAAATACCGCTGAGTGTCTATCGTCCCATTAAATTGAGCAGTCGCGACCGGTGATGATAAGCATAGTGTAGGAGCTGTAAAAGGAGCCACTGCTTCGCAGTTTGCTGTCGGAGACAAATGTCCCAGTCATCTGGCTGGTCTGCTGCTGCTGCAGATAGAGTATCTCGAACAGATGCCACATCGCCTCGATCGCATAGAAGGTCTCCGTGACCTTTGTGCAGTGATCCAGCCTCCATTCATACTCCTGTACTTCGGGCGTCTTCATGCCTTTCTAGAGTTTCTCGAGGCAAGCGAATTATCCTGCGATATGCTTTCGATATTTGTAGATATTCCGCAGATTTATTTGCTCCCTTGGCCTCCTGGACGAGTGTTTGAAGCGTTACAAATGTGGCATTTGTCTCCGACAGCAAACTGCGAAGCAATGTATAGCGTCGACTCCTGCGCTATGCTTATCACCACCGGATCCCCGCCAGCCGTATCGCTGGTTGTGTCGCGACTGCTCCATTTAATGGAACGATAGACGATCACCGCTATTTTTGTGCTTGCCACAAAAGTTGTAGTGATCGTGTTGCCGCAACGTGTGGCGAGTGAATCGCCTATTTCCTGGAAAGCAAAACACGGTCAAAAGATCTGTTATCCCTTGTTGTTGGAAAATATCTTACGAATATTGGCACCGCAAGTTACTTGGCAATGTTAATAAATCAACAACATTCAGCAGAAAATATCTGCGATTTTATAAGCGGCAAATGACAGTGTTTGCAATGGCCTGAATTCTTAAAGTGTTGGGCAATTTCGATAATATATCGAATATTTATAAGACTGGTATACAGCTCAAATTTCCATTTTATTTAAACTTCGTTGATAATTTTTTAATTGTTCATTTACATTATCAGATTATTTTAAATATCTGCGTATGTTATCATCTTTTCGCTATATCATAATCTTCTCTAATTGAATTATTAATTTAGTGTTGTAAAACGTAATGACAGCATTGCCAGCCCATAGCTAATGCACTTGTTGTTTTGCCGCAATTCCGTAAGTTCTTCGAATTTGCGTTTGTGAAAGAAATTTTGAAACTGGAATTTGCTAAACAGTCAAAATGGAAGATCTTATGGAAATTGTGGCGCTATTTGATCGCAATGTGAATAGATTGCAAACAAATTTGAGTGCCTATCAAGCTGATGTCAATAATCGACTTCAGACACAGTGAAATGTAATTATAACAAAAATAAAAAGCACGTTGTCGGAATCTGACCGACTGCACAATATTCTGTTCCTAAGATAATCAATGATTGTGAAACAGAGTACAGCAATCAAATATACTACTTATTCATAATATATTTATAATCACTTGAAAAACTTGAACCCCACAGCTCCTGGACGCACTGCAAATAAATTTTGCGAAACGGAAAACCGTCCAGACTCAGTTGTATCCATTAAAACGGCCCCGCCGCCTATTCCACCACTTCACAAAATCAAGTTGGAGAGGTCTCCTGTAGGTGCACCCTTAATTCTGCCAAAGCTGTCCATTCCACCGCGAACTTCGAAGCTGCAGCAGCCGAAGGGTGGTCAGCAAATATCGGGCGATGCTGTCTATGATATGTTGCCAAATAATAGAGCCAGCTTTGTCAAGGTCAAAGTCATCGATGTGATGGTTGTAATGACGCATCTTTATATATCAGAGAATTGCATATTTGTGTCTAAATGGGGTCCGGAGACGACGCCGCTGAAGAAGTTGCTGGCATTCCAAATGCCAATACAGCAATTGGATCAGCTGGCCGATTTCGGTGAGATCTTTTCCGTGTATGATGCCCAGGAGCACATAATTTCACGTGTTCTGAGTTCAACGCCAACAATAGCAACGATCTGGAGGTTGAACTCTTGGGCCCGTCAGAGACTGAAGCGACGATGTCATCATCAATCCAATTGAATTTAGATGAGGCCAACGCCAAGGCGGAAATGAAACCAGTTGAAACATATCAAAAATTGAGTCCAGTAGCTATGGAAATGCTGGAGGATGTTGAGCAGAGCACCAGTGATGCCCTCAAGGCGGTATTGGCCTACAAGCCTACAGATGATCAGCTTATTTGTTACGATTCTAATTAATTAAAGGTATGCAAAGAAGAATATCTGAAATCATGTTTTTGTTAGAAATGTCTTACAGCTCGATCTTATAGCCTATATTATTATTTGCTAGGATCTAATTGCCGTCTGTTGCATCAGGCGTTTGCGCCACATGGTGATACCAAAGAAAAAGAGTTAGTTGAAGCTCTGCCAGAGTGTACATATGTGTCAACAGCGCCGTTTAAGAAACCAAGTGTATGTGCAGTTTCAGGATGAGTTACCGCCGCTGGTGTGGGGTGAGGAGGAGGTGGACGATTCGCAGCGTAAATTCAAAGAAACTCCGCGTGTTCTCGACATGGTGTTGGCACTGTACAACGACGATTGTCTCTATCGGGCGCAGACCATTGACGAGATCGATGGGTTATTTAAAATCTCCTATGTGGACTACGGCAACACGGAGTTTGTCACCATTAAATCGCTGTCACAGTGCTACAATGCTGGAGGGCTGAAACCATTTCGTGCCATCAATTGCGTCATTTGCGGTATCAAGTGCAGCTCCTCGGTGTCGCAAGAAAAGAATGCCGAGTGCGTGGACTTTCTGAAAAGTAAAATCCTCAATGAGAAATTCGATGTGAAGCTGATGGGTCATATGCCCGATGGCTATTTGATTTTTTTTTTGGTTTTTGGATTCATACGCTAGTGTGCCCATGCAGATAATCCAACGTGGGTACTTGATGGTAATGGCCGAGACCAGCGAATGCGAATGCGCTTTTGGCGGCAAATAATGCTCAAAAAATCAGATGTACCGCGCACCATTATATTGCAGACTCGCTAATTTAATCAGGCCGCGGAGTTGACCGCAAGTGTTGAAAACGATGCCCGTTTATCAGGATGGCTATGCACTCGACAAGTTCAACACCCAGTGGGAGTATTGGCATGTGATGCCATCAAAAAGCTGCCATACTCGAAGACCATCGAGTGACGCCGCGCTGCAAGATTACTTTAACGAAGTAGAAGAACAATGGGTAAATATGTGGTAATTTCAATTTTGAATACTCTTATAATACTTACATCTTCTGCTGGTCAAAGTACGACTTGAACTGACCCGTGTGTTAGATCAGATCGATGAGATGGGTGGAAAACCAGTGGCTGTCGTTGAGCTTTTGCGCATCGTAGATGAAGAGCTTGATGTCTTGCTGCATCAGCTGGAGTACCATGCGACTCAATTGCTTCATGTGTCACTCGGGCCGAAGCACTGACCAGCGATTCAACCAACGCGTGGTGGCAATGCGTAACTCGAATGGTTTGCATGTTGGTTTCGTGTACAGCAGGTAGCCGGGTAGAAATTCATACCAATCCTGAGAGTTTACCAATTCAGCATCCCAATGCGTGTTGCTGCCCACTACGAGTTGCATGATCAGCTCCAGTTGTGGCTCCGCTGCAAATGTTTGGGCATGCAATTTACGGTCCAGATCCACATGCCAATACTCCCACTGTCGAGTGCATAACAATCCTGATAGATGGGCATTGTTTTCAGCACTTGCTCCGCGGCTGGAAATGCGGCCTGATTAAATTTGCGATTCTGCAATAGAATGGCGCGCGATACATTGATTTTTGATTTTTTGAGCATTATTATTTTTTTTTTTTTGTTCAAAGTTTATTTTGTAAAAAAAATAAATACGAATGCGTATTTGCGGCGTGCATAAATTTTTATAAATTAATATAATTATTATTGCTAATTATTCATCACGGCGTCGTGATTATATTGCAAATGATGGGTGAGATCCTTCTTGTTCCCATAGTTCACATTACAAATGAGACAAATGCTGGAAGTGGGATCATCGTTGTCCGACATTATGATCGCGACGGCTTGCTCGGATTCATCCACATCCACTTGCAGCTCCTCGACCACCTGGTGATCTGTGGGCACCTCCTCGCGCACCCTATAGACAACATCGCCGTCATGGGTCTTCATGTGCATTTTGAGTGTATAGCGCTCGGTAAAGGATTTGGGGCATACGGTGCAATAATGCCGTGGTCGATTCTCATTGTGGATCAGCGTATGATGAGCGAATGTTTTGCGCGTCTTGAATGAAACGTTGCAAATGCTGCAAATGATGGGATTCTCCTCGGCCTCGTGCCGCATCCGATGATTGTACAGCAGGTTGTCCTGCGAGAAGCGCAATCCACACTTCTCACACAGATACTTCTTCTTGTCCCAGTGAATGCGCATGTGTCGCAGCGTGTTCACGGGACTCGTGAAACTCTTGGGACAGTAGCGACACTGCATCTCCGTTTTGCCCTCGTGAATGTTCATGTGCAGCTCCAGATATTCCTCGTCGCGGCGTTTGACACCGCAGATGGAACAGACGTGCGCCTGCGATTTGTTGTGCTCCTCGCTGATGTGCTTCTCCAGCTGATATCGGGCATAGAAGACCTTGTCGCAAGTGCCGTACTCCTGCCGAACGCGCTTCGTCATGAATTTCTTTTGATCGTCGGCGCAAAGGGACTCCTCATCATCATCGTCGTCGTCAGCGTTATCATCTTTATATTCCTCCTTAATTTCCATCTCTACGTCCTCTTTGACCAGCTCCTCAAACAATGCCTCAATTTCGGCATCGTCTTGTGCGGATTTAGCCTCAAAATCATCGATTGGCGGTTCGTCTTCAAACTCGGATTTGAGGGCCTCCTGCAATTGAGCTGTAAGTTTTTTTTGGGCACCCATTAGGTTTACCATAATCGTATCATAGTTGGCTAATTCCTGAAAACAGCGCGGACAAAATTTGCTGTCCTTCTTCAGATTCATTTCGGTTTTCATACAGCTAGCGAGATGGGTGAGCACCAGTGACACCGATTTCCGGGACGATGGCACCTTTGCACTGAGCGATTCATAGTTTGCAGTGGCATGTATGTCAACGGCACCGCAAAAGAAGCATGAGTTCATTATCAGTCTGTTATTTGTGGCGCTCCTTCCAACCCGATATTCCAATAGCCGCCTAGTTGTCAGCCAATAGCTATCGCATATTCGATGTTGGGCAATTTCGATAATATATCGAATATTTATAAGGCTGGTATACAGCTTAAATTTCCATTTTATTTAAACTTCGTTGATAATTTTTTAATTTAATTCATTTACATTATCAGATTATTTGAAATATCTGCGTATGTTATTATCTTTTCGCTATATCATAATCAAAATAATATAGCTTTAAAATCTTAATTTAAATTACAAGAGAATCTTCTCTAATTGAATTATTAATTTAGTGTTGTAAAACGTAATAACAGCATTGCCAGCCCATAGCTAATGCACTTGTTATTTTCTTCGAATTTGCGTTTGTGAAAGAGATTTTGAAACTGGAATTTGCTAAACAGTCAAAATGGAAGATGTTATGGAAATTGTGGCGCTATTTGATCGCAATGTGAATAGATTGCAATCAAATTTGAGTGCCTATCAAGCTGATGTCAATAATCGACTTCACACACAGTGAAATGTAATTATAACAGAAATAAAAAGCATGTTGTCGGAATCTGACCGACTGCACAATATTCTGTTCCTAAGATAATCAATGATTGTGAAACAGAGTACAGCAATCAAATATACTACTTATTCATAATATATTTATAATCACTTGAAAAACTTGAACCCCACAGCTCCTGGACGCACTGCAAATAAATTTTGCGAAACGGAAAACCGTCCAGACTCAGTTGTATCCATTAAAACGGCCCCGCTGCCTATTCCACCACTTCACAAAATCAAGTTGGAGAGGTCTCTAGTAGGTGCACCCTTAATTCTGCCAAAGCTGTCCATTCCACCGCGAACTTCGAAGCTGCAGCAGCCGAAGGGTGGTCAGCAAATATCGGGCGATGCTGTCTATGATATGTTGCCAAATAATAGAGCCAGCTTTGTCAAGGTCAAAGTCATCGATGTGCTGGTTGTAATGACGCATCTTTATATATCAGAGAATTGCATATTTGTGTCTAAATGGGGTCCGGAGACGACGCCGCTGAAGAAGTTGCTGGCATTCCAAATGCCAATACAGCAATTGGATCAGCTGGCCGATTTCGGTGAGATCTTTGCCGTGTATGATGCCCAGGAGCACATAATTTCACGTGTTCTGAGTTCAACGCCAACAATAGCAACGATCTGGAGGTTGAACTCTTGGGCCCGTCAGAGACTGAAGCGACGATGTCATCATCAATCCAATTGAATTTAGATGAGGCCAACGCCAAGGCGGAAATGAAACCAATTGAAACATATCAAAAATTGAGTCCAGTAGCTATGGAAATGCTGGAGGATGTTGAGCAGAGCACCAGTGATGCCCTCAAGGCGGTATTGGCCTACAAGCCTACAGATGATCAGCTTATTTGTTACGATTCTAATTAATTAAAGGTATGCAAAGAAGAATATCTGAAATCATGTTTTTGTTAGAAATGTCTTACAGCTCGATCTTATAGCCTATATTATTATTTGCTAGGATCTAATTGCCGTCTGTTGCATCAGGCGTTTGCGCCACATGGTGATACCAAAGAAAAAGAGTTAGTTGAAGCTCTGCCAGAGTGTACATATGTGTCAACAGCGCCGTTTAAGAAACCAAGTGTATGTGCAGTTTCAGGATGAGTTACCGCCGCTGGTGTGGGGTGAGGAGGAGGTGGACGATTCGCAGCGTAAATTCAAAGAAACTCCGCGTGTTCTCGACATGGTGTTGGCACTGTACAACGACGATTGTCTCTATCGGGCGCAGACCATTGACGAGATCGATGGGTTATTTAAAATCTCCTATGTGGACTACGGCAACACGGAGTTTGTCACCATTAAATCGCTGTCACAGTGCTACAATGCTGGAGGGCTGAAACCATTTCGTGCCATCAATTGCGTCATTTGCGGTATCAAGTGCAGCTCCTCGGTGTCGCAAGAAAAGAATGCCGAGTGCGTGGACTTTCTGAAAAGTAAAATCCTCAATGAGAAATTCGATGTGAAGCTGATGGGTCATATGCCCGATGGCTATTTGATTTTTTTTTTGGTTTTTGGATTCATACGCTAGTGTGCCCATGCAGATAATCCAACGTGGGTACTTGAACCCATATAAGTAAAATTTGGGTCAGAGCGTCGAGCTGGGCTAAACCATTCATGTTTGGTGTCTACGAATATAGTGATACTACTTTGACATTGAATAATTTAACGTTTTTGGTTGAAAATTATAAATAGAAAATAATAGAAAAACTTATTGCCTGTATATCTTTTCAGTTGTTAAGTAACTATTATAAATATTATAGAAATAATCATCTATTATCATATATTATAGAAATAATCGTCTCGTATCCATTTCATTTCATGTATATTGCTCAGTATTCCCAGAGAACTGCTCCAATATTCAAGCGTTCGTAATAAAATTAAGCAAGAATACTTTTTTTCTTTAAGTTTTTGTACTCAATTATAGATTGTAGAGTCTTAATAGTTGAGTCTTGTTTAAAGTATACCCCTACATATGAATATGTCAAGATTTTGATTAATGATGGGTCGCCATCATTGTCAGCCATTAAAACATAACAAAAAATCATGGACTCGAGCTAAACTGTTGTCATAAAAATTAAAATCTAAAACAATAAAATAATAACACTAAATGCCCATTGCAAAAGCAAAAACCTACAGAGCCGGGTCTTCGGTTTGGGTTTGTGTTCAGGTAAAGGTTCAGATTCCGGTTTGCTCAGGTCGTCGTCGCTGCCGCTAGTAGATTATGCCGCAACGATTAGAAAGGCAATAAATAACACCTGGCAGGGATCACATGCGTGTACAACCAACATCATATATATATATATATCGGGTCCTTCGTCCTGGTGTTGACAATTTAAATGTTTTAGCAGCGAGCAAGCCTAAAGGGTATGGGTTTGGGTCATTTGAACAATGCCCGGTGCCCATTTAGGGATGTGCCTCCTTGTGAAACACAACAAATGCATGTCAGCATATTTCCACAGTTATCCTTATACTGAGTATCTGAATTATGGGTACTTTGTTAAGTGTTATATATTTTAATATTTACTACTTGTTTTAAAGAAATTTGTACTATTGAAATATTGAAAATAAAAAATATTATCTGGACTTGTGCAGCCATGAGGGAGCTGCTGCCATTAACCTACTGCTCCCACGCATTCCACTAAGAAGCGAACGGCAAGTGTTTAAGCTCGTCGAACTGGCCAAACAACGAGGGCTGTTTACGGTTAAGCAGGATATCTGCAGAGTGCTCTCGAAGCGTGAGCATAATGATCAGCGCTATGGGAGCGCCCTGGAATGGGCCATTCGCTCAGAGGACATTTTGCTTGTTACATCCTTAGCCGATTTTATACTAAAGAATTATACGCATACGGGCATAAAATTTTGTCCGGACGTGTTGAGAACCATCGGACCACGCATGTTTATCTCACCACGTTCGGTTTTTCTATGCAAATATTTCGCGTTCTACGAATTGTTTCACCAGCGTGACTTTGTGTCCGCTGCCGAGCCACTCATCAACCTATTGGCTTCCAAAATAACGGCCGCTTATTTCTGGACTTCTCTGCTCTGAGAATATGAGGAATTTGTGGGATGTGTGCGTGTATCATGCGCCCGCAATATGGCGCGTGCCACAATAATTGAGAATCGAGGACCCCCAACGTGAGATTTACAAGCAGCATCATTTTTCTTTTTGTAATGTAATTGTAGTTTATCGGATATTTGTTGAGAACGTTTTTATTGCATTGCTAACTTTTTGTTACTAGTCGTTAAGTTAATTTGTTTATTTGTGCCTCTTTGTCTGCTGTCATTTGTTGTGAGTATCAACAAAACTACTACTTGACTCCGATTTTTGACCAAAAGAAACTGCAACTCAAACAGTATTAATTTGAAACTGAAGCATTATCCAATTAACTTCATTGTTTAACAAATACTACATTGGGGAACTTGGCAGTTTAACGTGCTAATCTACAGGATTATGTTTTTTGTTTTTCTAAATTTTATTTTATATAATTTATTTAAGGCAAATTAAAATGCTTAAGCCCAAAAGAAGAAGCACATTATAATTCTGAAAATACTATACACACATATGTACATAGTATGCCAAAGGCAGGTGTGCCAAATTTAATGCCAAAATTGGGATGGGATAACTTCTAATACAAGTATATTTATTTTAAGATTGAATTGCGTATGTGCAAAGCTTTTGATTATTGAAAAATTACAATAATTTGAAAAATTACAATAATTATTTTTTTAAAACCATTAATGATACAATTACAGTATGTTTCGGAAAAAATTGTCATTTTCTTTAATTGAGTATTTCTGAAACTAATTTTTCATAATTATTTCATATATATATATTATGTATTATTTCCAAAATATACAAATTTCAAGATACACAGTCACTAACAACTACCATCAACATTCTGCAGCCAAATATCCATAAACTAATTAAAGCCTCTTTATGTTTGCCGTTTTGATAGCATTTTTGGGAATTTATGAAACAATATTGGTTCCACAAACTATTACACGATATTCAATAATATTAAAATTAATGAAAATACAATTAAAACCAAATTTATTAAAGTGATTCCGTAGTTAGCTGCGGCACAGAAAGTGCTCATAGTATCCGAACAAAAACAATTGTTGAACGTTGACTATCCAATTTTTTTTGCAATTTATACTTAAGAAAAATCTGAATAATAAACAAATAATAATATTATTTTTATATTGATTTCGACTGATTTTTATTTTGGTTAAAATAGTTGTAATTAATTTCAAAATGCGTGTTCCTTTTCAAGTACATATACATACATATTAGAATGTTTGAACATATTAATGCAATACGGGTAAAAAATAAAAAAAACATAAATTATAAGAAAATAAGGACCTTTTATATTTCTCGAATGGCTTAGCATTTTAAGTATTTTTGATTAAAGTGTGTATACTATTCTACATGGTTTTGAATAGTTCTCTTCATGCTCGCTGTCTATAATTTCATTCTTAAATAAATACTTTATATTTTGCTGCTTTTCGTTTCGTTTAATTCGGTTGAACTTATTTTTAAATCGAACGTCGCACGTATATATTCTAAATTTGGCACACAACGAGTTGTTTGTTAGGTTACAAAATATGTTTGCTTTTCTTAAAACATCACTGACATTTATGAAAACACGAAGCGTACATGATTATGAACAGAGATTTTGTTAAAGATCTTATCAGTAAACCTTGCAGAAAAACGCATACACATAGCTAATCCAAATGCTTAAGAAGAATTTCGATGGTAATGAGTCACAAATTGTGATATTATTATACAGTGTACATTAGACCCAACATGTTTTTACATATATCGATGCCTTTCAAGTTTTACAAACCTCCTTACACAATTCATACATACAAAAAATATTCCAATGGATGTACTCAAACGTACAAAATTCTGATGGAATTCATAACTTTTCTATAGTGGTCATGCAAGTAAGTATTTTCAATTTAAAATTAGAGCACATGAAATGTTCTTAGGATTTTTGTGTAAATTCCGATATTTGCACTAATACAAACAATTTTCCAAGCTGATTCCTAAACAGTTTTGACAATGTTAGGCTTGTGGAAAGCTTTTCCGTATCCCTTAAAGCGATAATTTGGGGTTGCCAAAACGGAGTTCAATATGTAAAGCAGTATTAATCTTGATAGTAAGCCGTGGCAAAACAGATTTGGAATCGGTTTCAAAAATCGGTTCAGTCTCCACGATATTATATCAGTCTGAATTTTGAATCGTTACATTAATAAAAACTTATATTATTGTACATTGAAACAACAAACTTGACCGATTAATTCCATAATTTGCAAGATTTGGATTTAATTAGGGAAATACATGTTCATAATAAGGTTAATGTTAAAGTTAAACTCAGTGCATCCGTTTGATCTGCAGGCAATCGCTGTAGAAAGCGGTCCCCATAGATAGACATTTAAACACATTGTATTAGAAACTATAAAAGCAGCAGCAGACCAGCCAGGTGACTGTCCATCATCTGCTGGAATGGGTGCGCTTTCACTATCCCACCACCGAAGATCAGGCAACCGATTTGCTGGTAATGGCCGAGACCAGCGAATGCGAATGCGCTTTTGGCGGCAAATAATGCTCAAAAAATCAGATGTACCGCGCACCATTATATTGCAGACTCGCTAATTTAATCAGGCCGCGGAGTTGACCGCAAGTGTTGAAAACGATGCCCGTTTATCAGGATGGCTATGCACTCGACAAGTTCAACACCCAGTATTGGCATGTGATGCCATCAAAAAGCTGCCATACTCGAAGACCATCGAAGACCGCGCTGCAAGATTACTTTAACGAAGTAGAAGAACAATGGGTAAATATGTGGTAATTTCAATTTGGAATACTTTTATAATACTTACATCTTCTGCTGGTCAAAGTACGACTTGAACTGACCCGTGTGTTAGATCAGATCGATGAGATGGGTGGAAAACCAGTGGCTGTCGTTGAGCTTTTGCGCATCGTAGATGAAGAGCTTGATGTCTTGCTGCATCAGCTGGAGTACCATGCGACTCAATTGCTTCATGTGTCACTCGGGCCGAAGCACTGACCAGCGATTCAACCAACGCGAGGTGGCAATGCGTAACTCGAATGGTTTGCATGTTGGTTTCGTGTACAGCAGGTAGCCGGGTAGAAATTCATACCAATCCTGAGAGTTTACCAATTCAGCATCCCAATGCGTGTTGCTTTCCGCTACGAGCTGCATGATCAGCTCCAGTTGTGGCTCCGCTGCAAATGTTTGGGCATGCAATTTACGGTCCAGATCCACATGCCAATACTCCCACTGTCGAGTGCATAACAATCCTGATAGATGGGCATTGTTTTCAGCACTTGCTCCGCGGCTTGAAATGACTGACTAAATTTGCGATTCTGCAATAGAATGGCGCGCGATACATCCGCCTTTTTGAGTATTATTAGCCGCCAATAGCTATCGCATTCGCTGGCCTCCTCGGCCATTAGCAGTAAATCGGTTGCCTGATATTCGGTGTTGGGATAGTGAAAGCGCACCCATTCTAGCAGATGATGGACAGTCATCTGGCTGGTCTGCTGCTGCTGCAGATAGAGTATCTCGAACAGATGCCACATCGCCTCGATCGCATAGAAGGTCTCCGTAACCTTTGTGCAGTGATCCAGCCTCCATTCATACTCCTGTACTTCGGGCGTCTTCATGCCTTTCTAGAGTTTCTCGAGGCAGAAGCGAATTATACTGCGATATGCTTTCGATATTTGTAGATAGTCCTCAGATTTATTTGCTCCCTTGGCCTCCTGGACGAGTGTTTGAAGCGTTACAAATGTGGCATTTGTCTCCGACAGCAAACTGCGAAGCAATGTATAGCGTCGACTCCTGCGCTATGTTTATCACCACCGGATCCCCGCCAGCCGTATCGCTGGTTGTGTCGCGACTGCTCCATTTAATGGAATGATAGACGATCACTGCAACTTTTGTGCCCGGCAGCACAAAAATGTTGCCGCATCGTGTGGCGAGTGAATCGCCTATTTCCTGGAAAGCAAAACACGGTTAAAAGATCTGTTATCCCTTGTTGTTGGAAAATATCTTACGAATATTGGCACGGCAAGTTACTTGGCAATCTTAATAAATCAACAGCATTTAGCAGAAAATATCTGCGATTTGATAAGCGGCAAATGACAGTGTTTGCAATGGCCTGAATTCTTAGTGTTGGGCAATCTCGATAATATATCGAATATTTATAAGACTGGTATACAGCTCAAATTTCCACTTTATTTAAACTTCGTTGATAATTTTTTAATTGTTCATTTACATTATCAGATTATTTTAAATATCTGCGTATGTTATCATCTTTTCGCTATATCATAATCAAAATAATATAGCTTTAAAATCTTAATTTAAATTACAAGAGAATCTTCTCTAATTGAATTATTAATTTAGTGTTGTAAAACGTAATGACAGCATTGCCAGCCAATAGCTAATGCACTTGTTGTTTTGCCGCAATTCCGTAAGTTCTTCGAATTTGCGTTTGTGAAAGAAATTTTGCAACTTTTTTCTATGCAAATATTTCGCGTTCTACGAATTGTTTCGCCAGCGTGACTTTGTGTCCGCTGCCGAGCCACTCATCAACCTATTGGCTTCCAAAATAACGGCCGCTTATTTCTGGACTTCTCTGCTCTGCCATGCCGCTGCTGAACTCCGAGGAACCGATGTTATTCATC
Source organism: Drosophila cognata (assembly GCA_035041535.1). Taxonomy (NCBI): domain Eukaryota; kingdom Metazoa; phylum Arthropoda; class Insecta; order Diptera; family Drosophilidae; genus Drosophila; species Drosophila cognata. The sequence continues at coordinate 600,526 of JAWNLC010000242.1, forward strand.
AATGAAACGCTTGCCATTCTGCAGCATCTGGAAAAGGAGCTGGTGCCGCTGATAGAGCGCAACAAGCTCAACACAGCCAAATACAATCAAACATCGAAGACCATCTTTAAGGACTATCGGGTGGAGAATATTGAGGAATTTGTGGGATGTGTGCGTGTATCATGCGCCCGCAATATGGCGCGTGCCACAATAATTGAGAATCGAGGACCCCCAACGTGAGATTTACAAGCAGCATCATTTTTCTTTTTGTAATGTAATTGTAGTTTATCGGATATTTGTTGAGAACGTTTTTATTGCATTGCTAACTTTTTGTTACTAGTCGTTAAGTTAATTTGTTTATTTGTGCCTCTTTGTCTGCTGTCATTTGTTGTGAGTATCAACAAAACTACTACTTGACTCCGATTTTTGACCAAAAGAAACTGCAACTCAAACAGTATTAATTTGAAACTGAAGCATTATCCAATTAACTTCATTGTTTAACAAATACTACATTGGGGAACTTGGCAGTTTAACGTGCTAATCTACAGGATTATGTTTTTTGTTTTTCTAAATTTTATTTTATATAATTTATTTAAGGCAAATTAAAATGCTTAAGCCCGAAAGAAGAAGCACATTAGAATTCTGAAAATACTATACACACATATGTACATAGTATGCCAAAGGTAGGTGTGCCAAATTTAATGCCAAAATTGGGATGGGATAACTTCTAATACAAGTATATTTATTTTAAGATTGAATTGCGTATGTGCAAAGCTTTTGATGCTGCAATTAAAAAATTACAATAATTATTTTTTTAAAACCATTAATGATACAATTACAGTATGTTTGGGAAAAAATTGTCATTTTCTTTAATTAAGTATTTCTGAAACTAGTTGTTCATAATTATTTCATATATATATATTATGTATTATTTCCAAAATATACAAATTTCAAGATACACAGTCACTAACAACTACCATCAACATTCTGCAGCCAAATATCCATAAACTATTTAAAGCCTCTTTATGTTTGCCGTTTTGATAGCATTTTTGGGAATTTATGAAACAATATTGGTTCCACAAACTATTACACGATATTCAATAATATTAAAATTAATGAAAATACAATTAAAACCAAATTTATTAAAGTGATTCCGTAGTTAGCTGCGGCACAGAAAGTGCTCATAGTATCCGAACAAAAACAATTGTTGAACGTTGACTATCCAATTTTTTTTGCAATTTATACTTAAGAAAAATCTGAATAATAAACAAATAATAATATTATTTTTATATTGATTTCGACTGATTTTTATTTTGGTTAAAATAGTTGTAATTAATTTCAAAATGCGTGTTCCTTTTCAAGTACATATACATACATATTAGAATGTTTGAACATATTAATGCAATACGGGTAAAAAATAAAAAAAACATAAATTATAAGAAAATAAGGACCTTTTATATTTCTCGAATGGCTTAGCATTTTAAGTATTTTTGATTAAAGTGTGTATACTATTCTACATGGTTTTGAATAGTTCTCTTCATGCTCGCTGTCTATAATTTCATTCTTAAATAAATACTTTATATTTTGCTGCTTTTCGTTTCGTTTAATTCGGTTGAACTTATTTTTAAATCGAACGTCGCACGTATATATTCTAAATTTGGCACACAACGAGTTGTTTGTTAGGTTACAAAATATGTTTGCTTTTCTTAAAACATCACTGACATTTATGAAAACACGAAGCGTACATGATTATGAACAGAGATTTTGTTAAAGATCTTATCAATAAACCTTGCAGAAAAACGCATACACATAGCTAATCCAAATGCTTAAGAAGAATTTCGATGGTAATGAGTCACAAATTGTGATATTATTTTACATATATCTATGCCTTTCAAGTTTTACAAACCTCCTTACACAATTCATACATACAAAAAAGATTCCAATGGATGTACTCAAACGTACAAAATTCTGATGGAATTCATAACTTTTCTATAGTGGTCATGCAAGTAAGTATTTTCAATTTAAAATTAGAGCACATGAAATGTTCTTAGGATTTTTGTGTAAATTCCGATATTTGCACTAATACAAACAATTTTCCAAGCTGATTCCTAAACAGTTTTGACAATGTTAGGCTTGTGGAAAGCTTTTCCGTATCCCTTAAAGCGATAATTTGGGGTTGCCAAAACGGAGTTCAATATGTAAAGCAGTATTAATCTTGATAGTAAGCCGTGGCAAAACAGATTTGGAATCGGTTTCAAAAATCGGTTCAGTCTCCACGATATTATATCAGTCTGAATTTTGAATCGTTACATTAATAAAAACTTATATTATTGTACATTGAAACAACAAACTTGACCGATTAATTCCATAATTTGCAAGATTTGGATTTAATTAGGGAAATACATGTTCATAATAAGGTTAATGTTAAAGTTAAACTCAGTGCATCCGTTTGATCTGCAGGCAATCGCTGTAGAAAGCGGTCCCCATAGATAGACATTTAAACACATTGTATTAGAAACTATAAAAGCAGCAGCAGACCAGCCAGGTGACTGTCCATCATCTGCTGGAATGGGTGCGCTTTCACTATCCCACCACCGAAGATCAGGCAACCGAATGCGAAAGCTTTTGGCGGCTAATAATGCTCAAAAAATCAGATGTACCGCGCACCATTATATTGCAGACTCGCTAATTTAATCAGGCCGCGGAGTTGACCGCAAGTGTTGAAAACGATGCCCGTTTATCAGGATGGCTATGCACTCGACAAGTTCAACACCCAGTGGGAGTATTGGCATGTGATGCCATCAAAAAGCTGCCATACTCGAAGAACATCGAGTGACGCCGCGCTGCAAGATTACTTTAACGAAGTAGAAGAACAATGGGTAAATATGTGGTAATTTCAATTTTGAATACTCTTATAATACTTACATCTTCTGCTGGTCAAAGTACGACTTGAACTGACCCGTGTGTTAGATCAGATCGATGAGATGGGTGGAAAACCAGTGGCTGTCGTTGAGCTTTTGCGCATCGTAGATGAAGAGCTTGATGTCTTGCTGCATCAGCTGGAGTACCATGCGACTCAATTGCTTCATGTGTCACTCGGGCCGAAGCACTGACCAGCGATTCAACCAACGCGAGGTGGCAATGCGTAACTCGAATGGTTTGCATGTTGGTTTCGTGTACAGCAGGTAGCCGGGTAGAAATTCATACCAATCCTGAGAGTTTACCAATTCAGCATCCCAATGCGTGTTGCTGCCCACTACGAGTTGCATGATCAGCTCCAGTTGTGGCTCCGCTGCAAATGTTTGGGCATGCAATTTACGGTCCAGATCCACATGCCAATACTCCCACTGTCGAGTGCATAACAATCCTGATAGATGGGCATTGTTTTCAGCACTTGCTCCGCGGCTGGAAATGCGGCCTGATTAAATTTGCGATTCTGCAATAGAATGGCGCGCGATACATTGATTTTTGATTTTTTGAGCATTATTATTTTTTTTTTTTTGTTCAAAGTTTATTTTGTAAAAAAAATAAATACGAATGCGTATTTGCGGCGTGCATAAATTTTTATAAATTAATATAATTATTATTGCTAATTATTCATCACGGCGTCGTGATTATATTGCAAATGATGGGTGAGATCCTTCTTGTTCCCATAGTTCACATTACAAATGAGACAAATGCTGGAAGTGGGATCATCGTTGTCCGACATTATGATCGCGACGGCTTGCTCGGATTCATCCACATCCACTTGCAGCTCCTCGACCACCTGGTGATCTGTGGGCACCTCCTCGCGCACCCTATAGACAACATCGCCGTCATGGGTCTTCATGTGCATTTTGAGTGTATAGCGCTCGGTAAAGGATTTGGGGCATACGGTGCAATAATGCCGTGGTCGATTCTCATTGTGGATCAGCGTATGATGAGCGAATGTTTTGCGCGTCTTGAATGAAACGTTGCAAATGCTGCAAATGATGGGATTCTCCTCGGCCTCGTGCCGCATCCGATGATTGTACAGCAGGTTGTCCTGCGAGAAGCGCAATCCACACTTCTCACACAGATACTTCTTCTTGTCCCAGTGAATGCGCATGTGTCGCAGCGTGTTCACGGGACTCGTGAAACTCTTGGGACAGTAGCGACACTGCATCTCCGTTTTGCCCTCGTGAATGTTCATGTGCAGCTCCAGATATTCCTCGTCGCGGCGTTTGACACCGCAGATGGAACAGACGTGCGCCTGCGATTTGTTGTGCTCCTCGCTGATGTGCTTCTCCAGTTGATATCGGGCATAGAAGACCTTGTCGCAAGTGCCGTACTCCTGCCGAACGCGCTTCGTCATGAATTTCTTTTGATCGTCGGCGCAAAGGGACTCCTCATCATCATCGTCGTCGTCAGCGTTATCATCTTTATATTCCTCCTTAATTTCCATCTCTACGTCCTCTTTGACCAGCTCCTCAATTTCGGCATCGTCTTGTGCGGATTTAGCCTCAAAATCATCGATTGGCGGTTCGTCTTCAAACTCGGATTTGAGGGCCTCCTGCAATTGAGCTGTAAGTTTTTTTTGGGCACCCATTAGGTTTACCATAATCGTATCATAGTTGGCTAATTCCTGAAAACAGCGCGGACAAAATTTGCTGTCCTTCTTCAGATTCATTTCGGTTTTCATACAGCTAGCGAGATGGGTGAGCACCAGTGACACCGATTTCCGGGACGATGGCACCTTTGCACTGAGCGATTCATAGTTTGCAGTGGCATGTATGTCAACGGCACCGCAAAAGAAGCATGAGTTCATTATCAGTCTGTTATTTGTGGCGCTCCTTCCAACCCGATATTCCAATAGCCGCCTAGTTGTCAGCCAATAGCTATCGCATATTCGATGTTGGGCAATTTCGATAATATATCGAATATTTATAAGGCTGGTATACAGCATAAATTTCCATTTTATTTAAACTTCGTTGATAATTTTTTAATTTAATTCATTTACATTATCAGATTATTTGAAATATCTGCGTATGTTATTATCTTTTCGCTATATCATAATCAAAATAATATAGCTTTAAAATCTTAATTTAAATTACAAGAGAATCTTCTCTAATTGAATTATTAATTTAGTGTTGTAAAACGTAATAACAGCATTGCCAGCCCATAGCTAATGCACTTGTTATTTTCTTCGAATTTGCGTTTGTGAAAGAGATTTTGAAACTGGAATTTGCTAAACAGTCAAAATGGAAGATGTTATGGAAATTGTGGCGCTATTTGATCGCAATGTGAATAGATTGCAATCAAATTTGAGTGCCTATCAAGCTGATGTCAATAATCGACTTCACACACAGTGAAATGTAATTATAACAGAAATAAAAAGCATGTTGTCGGAATCTGACCGACTGCACAATATTCTGTTCCTAAGATAATCAATGATTGTGAAACAGAGTACAGCAATCAAATATACTACTTATTCATAATATATTTATAATCACTTGAAAAACTTGAACCCCACAGCTCCTGGACGCACTGCAAATAAATTTTGCGAAACGGAAAACCGTCCAGACTCAGTTGTATCCATTAAAACGGCCCCGCTGCCTATTCCACCACTTCACAAAATCAAGTTGGAGAGGTCTCTAGTAGGTGCACCCTTAATTCTGCCAAAGCTGTCCATTCCACCGCGAACTTCGAAGCTGCAGCAGCCGAAGGGTGGTCAGCAAATATCGGGCGATGCTGTCTATGATATGTTGCCAAATAATAGAGCCAGCTTTGTCAAGGTCAAAGTCATCGATGTGCTGGTTGTAATGACGCATCTTTATATATCAGAGAATTGCATATTTGTGTCTAAATGGGGTCCGGAGACGACGCCGCTGAAGAAGTTGCTGGCATTCCAAATGCCAATACAGCAATTGGATCAGCTGGCCGATTTCGGTGAGATCTTTGCCGTGATGATGCCCAGGAGCACATAATTTCACGTGTTCTGAGTTCAACGCCAACAATAGCAACGATCTGGAGGTTGAACTCTTGGGCCCGTCAGAGACTGAAGCGACGATGTCATCATCAATCCAATTGAATTTAGATGAGGCCAACGCCAAGGCGGAAATGAAACCAATTGAAACATATCAAAAATTGAGTCCAGTAGCTATGGAAATGCTGGAGGAGGTTGAGCAGAGCACCAGTGATGCCCTCAAGGCGGTATTGGCCTACAAGCCTACAGATGATCAGCGTATTTGTCGCTATTACGATTCTAATTAATTAAAGGTATGCAAAGAAGAATATCTGAAATCATGTTTTTGTTAGATCGATCTTATAGCCTATATTATTATTTGCTAGGATCTAATTGCCGTCTGTTGCATCAGGCGTTTGCGCCACATGGTGATACCAAAGACAAAGAGTTAGTTGAAGCTCTGCCAGAGTGTACATATGTGTCAACAGCGCCATTTAAGATTGGCAGCGTTGTGCGCGTGCTGGTCACGTTTATCAAGAGTTCAACACAGGTGTATGTGCAGTTTCAGGATGAGTTACCGCCGCCGGAGTGGGGGTGAGGAGGAGGTGGACGATTCGCAGCTTAAATTCAAAGAAACTCCGCGTGTTCTCGACATGGTGTTGGCACTGTACAACGACGATTGTCTCTATCGGGCGCAGACCATTGACGAGATCGATGGGTTATTTAAAATCTCCTATGTGGACTACGGCAACACGGAGTTTGTCACCATTAAATCGCTGGCACAGTGCTACAATGCTGCCAGGCTGAAACCATTTCGTGCCATCAATTGCGTCATTTGCGGTATCAAGTGCAGCTCCTCGGTGTCGCAAGAAAAGAATGCCGAGTGCGTGGACTTTCTGAAAAGTAAAATCCTCAATGAGAAATTCGATGTGAAGCTGATGGGTCATATGCCCGATGGCTATTTGATTTTTTTTTTGGTTTTTGGATTCATACGCTAGTGTGCCCATGCAGATAATCCAACGTGGGTACTTGAACCCATATAAGTAAAATTTGGGTCAGAGCGTCGAGCTGGGCTAAACCATTCATGTTTGGTGTCTACGAATATAGTGATACTACTTTGACATTGAATAATTTAAAGTTTTTGGTTGAAAATTATAAATAGAAAATAATAGAAAAACTTATTGCCTGTATATCTTTTCAGTTGTTAAGTAACTATTATAAATATTATAGAAATAATCATCTATTATCATATATTATAGAAATAATCGTCTCGTATCCATTTCATTTCATGTATATTGCTCAGTATTCCCAGAGAACTGCTCCAATATTCAAGCGTTCGTAATAAAATTAAGCAAGAATACTTTTTTTCTTTAAGTTTTTGTACTCAATTATAGATTGTAGAGTCTTAATAGTTGAGTCTTGTTTAAAGTATACCCCTACATATGAATATGTCAAGATTTTGATTAATGATGGGTCGCCATCATTGTCAGCCATTAAAACATAACAAAAAATCATGGACTCGAGCTAAACTGTTGTCATAAAAATTAAAATCTAAAACAATAAAATAATAACACTAAATGCCCATTGCAAAAGCAAAAACCTACAGAGCCGGGTCTTCGGTTTGGGTTTGTGTTCAGGTAAAGGTTCAGATTCCGGTTTGCTCAGGTCGTCGTCGCTGCCGCTAGTAGATTATGCCGCAACGATTAGAAAGGCAATAAATAACACCTGGCAGGGATCACATGCGTGTACAACCAACATCATATATATATATATATCGGGTCCTTCGTCCTGGTGTTGACAATTTAAATGTTTTAGCAGCGAGCAAGCCTAAAGGGTATGGGTTTGGGTCATTTGAACAATGCCCGGTGCCCATTTAGGGATGTGCCTCCTTGTGAAACACAACAAATGCATGTCAGCATATTTCCACAGTTATCCTTATACTGAGTATCTGAATTATGGGTACTTTGTTAAGTGTTATATATTTTAATATTTACTACTTGTTTTAAAGAAATTTGTACTATTGAAATATTGAAAATAAAAAATATTATCTGGACTTGTGCAGCCATGAGGGAGCTGCTGCCATTAACCTACTGCTCCCACGCATTCCACTAAGAAGCGAACGGCAAGTGTTTAAGCTCGTCGAACTGGCCAAACAACGAGGGCTGTTTACGGTTAAGCAGGATATCTGCAGAGTGCTCTCGAAGCGTGAGCATAATGATCAGCGCTATGGGAGCGCCCTGGAATGGGCCATTCGCTCAGAGGACATTTTGCTTGTTACATCCTTAGCCGATTTTATACTAAAGAATTATACGCATACGGGCATAAAATTTTGTCCGGACGTGTTGAGAATCATCGGACCACGCATGTTTATCTCACCACGTTCGGTTTTTCTATGCAAATATTTCGCGTTCTACGAATTGTTTCACCAGCGTGACTTTGTGTCCGCTGCCGAGCCACTCATCAACCTATTGGCTTCCAAAATAACGGCCGCTTATTTCTGGACTTCTCTGCTCTGAGAATATGAGGAATTTGTGGGATGTGTGCGTGTATCATGCGCCCGCAATATGGCGCGTGCCACAATAATTGAGAATCGAGGACCCCCAACGTGAGATTTACAAGCAGCATCATTTTTCTTTTTGTAATGTAATTGTAGTTTATCGGATATTTGTTGAGAACGTTTTTATTGCATTGCTAACTTTTTGTTACTAGTCGTTAAGTTAATTTGTTTATTTGTGCCTCTTTGTCTGCTGTCATTTGTTGTGAGTATCAACAAAACTACTACTTGACTCCGATTTTTGACCAAAAGAAACTGCAACTCAAACAGTATTAATTTGAAACTGAAGCATTATCCAATTAACTTCATTGTTTAACAAATACTACATTGGGGAACTTGGCAGTTTAACGTGCTAATCTACAGGATTATGTTTTTTGTTTTTCTAAATTTTATTTTATATAATTTATTTAAGGCAAATTAAAATGCTTAAGCCCAAAAGAAGAAGCACATTATAATTCTGAAAATACTATACACACATATGTACATAGTATGCCAAAGGCAGGTGTGCCAAATTTAATGCCAAAATTGGGATGGGATAACTTCTAATACAAGTATATTTATTTTAAGATTGAATTGCGTATGTGCAAAGCTTTTGATTATTGAAAAATTACAATAATTTGAAAAATTACAATAATTATTTTTTTAAAACCATTAATGATACAATTACAGTATGTTTCGGAAAAAATTGTCATTTTCTTTAATTGAGTATTTCTGAAACTAATTTTTCATAATTATTTCATATATATATATTATGTATTATTTCCAAAATATACAAATTTCAAGATACACAGTCACTAACAACTACCATCAACATTCTGCAGCCAAATATCCATAAACTATTTAAAGCCTCTTTATGTTTGCCGTTTTGATAGCATTTTTGGGAATTTATGAAACAATATTGGTTCCACAAACTATTACACGATATTCAATAATATTAAAATTAATGAAAATACAATTAAAACCAAATTTATTAAAGTGATTCCGTAGTTAGCTGCGGCACTGAAAGTGCTCATAGTATCCGAACAAAAACAATTGTTGAACGTTGACTATCCAATTTTTTTTTTTAATTTATACTTAAGAAAAATCTGAATAATAAACAAATAATAATATTATTTTTATATTGATTTCGACTGATTTTTATTTTGGTTAAAATAGTTGTAATTAATTTCAAAATGCGTGTTCCTTTTCAAGTACATATACATACATATTAGAATGTTTGAACATATTAATGCAATACGGGTAAAAAATAAAAAAAAACATAAATTATAAGAAAATAAGGACCTTTTATATTTCTCGAATGGCTTAGCATTTTAAGTATTTTTGATTAAAGTGTGTATACTATTTTACATGGTTTTGAATAGTTCTCTTCATGCTCGCTGTCTATAATTTCATTCTTAAATAAATACTTTATATTTTGCTGCTTTTCGTTTCGTTTAATTCGGTTGAACTTATTTTTAAATCGAACGTCGCACGTATATATTCTAAATTTGGCACACAACGAGTTGTTTGTTAGGTTACAAAATATGTTTGCTTTTCTTAAAACATCACTGACATTTATGAAAACACGAAGCGTACATGATTATGAACAGAGATTTTGTTAAAGATCTTATCAATAAACCTTGCAGAAAAACGCATACACATAGCTAATCCAAATGCTTAAGAAGAATTTCGATGGTAATGAGTCACAAATTGTGATATTATTTTACATATATCTATGCCTTTCAAGTTTTACAAACCTCCTTACACAATTCATACATACAAAAAAGATTCCAATGGATGTACTCAAACGTACAAAATTCTGATGGAATTCATAACTTTTCTATAGTGGTCATGCAAGTAAGTATTTTCAATTTAAAATTAGAGCACATGAAATGTTCTTAGGATTTTTGTGTAAATTCCGAAATTTGCACTAATACAAACAATTTTCCAAGCTGATTCCTAAACAGTTTTGACAATGTTAGGCTTGTGGAAAGCTTTTCCGTATCCCTTAAAGCGATAATTTGGGGTTGCCAAAACGGAGTTCAATATGTAAAGCAGTATTAATCTTGATAGTAAGCCGTGGCAAAACAGATTTGGAATCGGTTTCAAAAATCGGTTCAGTCTCCACGATATTATATCAGTCTGAATTTTGAATCGTTACATTAATAAAAACTTATATTATTGTACATTGAAACAACAAACTTGACCGATTAATTCCATAATTTGCAAGATTTGGATTTAATTAGGGAAATACATGTTCATAATAAGGTTAATGTTAAAGTTAAACTCAGTGCATCCGTTTGATCTGCAGGCAATCGCTGTAGAAAGCGGTCCCCATAGATAGACATTTAAACACATTGTATTAGAAACTATAAAAGCAGCAGCAGACCAGCCAGGTGACTGTCCATCATCTGCTGGAATGGGTGCGCTTTCACTATCCCACCACCGAAGATCAGGCAACCGAATGCGAAAGCTTTTGGCGGCTAATAATGCTCAAAAAATCAGATGTACCGCGCACCATTATATTGCAGACTCGCTAATTTAATCAGGCCGCGGAGTTGACCGCAAGTGTTGAAAACGATGCCCGTTTATCAGGATGGCTATGCACTCGACAAGTTCAACACCCAGTGGGAGTATTGGCATGTGATGCCATCAAAAAGCTGCCATACTCGAAGAACATCGAGTGACGCCGCGCTGCAAGATTACTTTAACGAAGTAGAAGAACAATGGGTAAATATGTGGTAATTTCAATTTTGAATACTCTTATAATACTTACATCTTCTGCTGGTCAAAGTACGACTTGAACTGACCCGTGTGTTAGATCAGATCGATGAGATGGGTGGAAAACCAGTGGCTGTCGTTGAGCTTTTGCGCATCGTAGATGAAGAGCTTGATGTCTTGCTGCATCAGCTGGAGTACCATGCGACTCAATTGCTTCATGTGTCACTCGGGCCGAAGCACTGACCAGCGATTCAACCAACGCGAGGTGGCAATGCGTAACTCGAATGGTTTGCATGTTGGTTTCGTGTACAGCAGGTAGCCGGGTAGAAATTCATACCAATCCTGAGAGTTTACCAATTCAGCATCCCAATGCGTGTTGCTGCCCACTACGAGTTGCATGATCAGCTCCAGTTGTGGCTCCGCTGCAAATGTTTGGGCATGCAATTTACGGTCCAGATCCACATGCCAATACTCCCACTGTCGAGTGCATAACAATCCTGATAGATGGGCATTGTTTTCAGCACTTGCTCCGCGGCTTGAAATGACTGACTAAATTTGCGATTCTGCAATAGAATGGCGCGCGATACATCCGCCTTTTTGAATATTATTAGCCGCCTCAATGTCAGCCAATAGCTATCGCATTCGCTGGCCTCCTCGGCCATTAGCAGTAAATCGGTTGCCTGATATTCTGTGTTGGGATAGTGAAAGCGCACCCATTCTAGCAGATGATGGACAGTCATCTGGCTGGTCTGCTGCTGCTGCAGATAGAGTACCTCGAACAGATGCCACATCGCCTCGATCGCATAGAAGGTCTCCGTGACCTTTGTGCAGTGATCCAGCCTCCATTCATACTCCTGTACTTCGGGCGTCTTCATGCCTTTCTAGAGTTTCTCGAGGCAGAAGTGAATTATCCTGCGATATGCTTTCGATATTTGTAGGTAGTCCTCAGATTTATTTGCTCCCTTGGCCTCCTGGACGAGTGTTTGAAGCGTTACAAATGTGGCATTTGTCTCCGACAGCAAACTGCGAAGCAATGTATAGCGTCGACTCCTGCGCTATGTTTATCACCACCGGATCCCCGCCAGCCGTATCGCTGGTTGTGTCGCGACTGCTCCATTTAATGGAATGATAGACGCTCACCGCTATTTTCGTGCTGCCGGACACAAAAGTTGCAGTGATCGTGTTGCCGCATCGTGTGGCGAGTGAATCGCCTATTTCCTGGAAAGCAAAACACGGTCAAAAGATCTGTTATCCCTTGTTGTTGGAAAATATCTTACGAATATTGGCACCGCAAGTTACTTGGCAATGTTTATAAATCAACAACATTCAGCAGAAAATATCTGCGATTTTATAAGCGGCAAATGACAGTGTTTGCAATGGCCTGAATTCTTAAAGTGTTGGGCAATTTCGATAATATATCGAATATTTATAAGACTTGTATACAGCTCAAATTTCCATTTTATTTAAACTTCGTTGATAATTTTTTAATTGTTCATTTACATTATCAGATTATTTTAAATATCTGCGTATGTTATCATCTTTTCGCTATATCATAATCTTCTCTAATTGAATTATTAATTTAGTGTTGTAAAACGTAATGACAGCATTGCCAGCCCATAGCTAATGCACTTGTTGTTTTGCCGCAATTCCGTAAGTTCTTCGAACTTGCGTTTGTGAAAGAGATTTTGAAACTGGAATTTGCTAAACAGTCAAAATGGAAGATCTTATGGAAATTGTGGCGCTATTTGATCGCAATGTGAATAGATTGCAAACAAATTTGAGTGCCTATCAAGCTGATGTCAATAATCGACTTCAGACACAGTGAAATGTAATTATAACAAAAATAAAAAGCACGTTGTCGGAATCTGACCGACTGCACAATATTCTGTTCCTAAGATAATCAATGATTGTGAAACAGAGTACAGCAATCAAATATACTACTTATTCATAATATATTTATAATCACTTGAAAAACTTGAACCCCACAGCTCCTGGACGCACTGCAAATAAATTTTGCGAAACGGAAAACCGTCCAGACTCAGTTGTATCCATTAAAACGGCCCCGCCGCCTATTCCACCACTTCACAAAATCAAGTTGGAGAGGTCTCTAGTAGGTGCACCCTTAATTCTGCCAAAGCTGTCCATTCCACCGCGAACTTCGAAGCTGCAGCAGCCGAAGGGTGGTCAGCAAATATCGGGCGATGCTGTCTATGATATGTTGCCAAATAATAGAGCCAGCTTTGTCAAGGTCAAAGTCATCGATGTGCTGGTTGTAATGACGCATCTTTATATATCAGAGAATTGCATATTTGTGTCTAAATGGGGTCCGGAGACGACGCCGCTGAAGAAGTTGCTGGCATTCCAAATGCCAATACAGCAATTGGATCAGCTGGCCGATTTCGGTGAGATCTTTGCCGTGTATGATGCCCAGGAGCACATAATTTCACGTGTTCTGAGTTCAACGCCAACAATAGCAACGATCTGGAGGTTGAACTCTTGGGCCCGTCAGAGACTGAAGCGACGATGTCATCATCAATCCAATTGAATTTAGATGAGGCCAACGCCAAGGCGGAAATGAAACCAATTGAAACATATCAAAAATTGAGTCTAGTAGCTATGGAAATGCTGGAGGAGGTTGAGCAGAGCACCAGTGATGCCCTCAAGGCGGTATTGGCCTACAAGCCTACAGATGATCAGCGTATTTGTCGCTATTACGATTCTAATTAATTAAAGGTATGCAAAGAAGAATATCTGAAATCATGTTTTTGTTAGATCGATCTTATAGCCTATATTATTATTTGCTAGGATCTAATTGCCGTCTGTTGCATCAGGCGTTTGCGCCACATGGTGATACCAAAGACAAAGAGTTAGTTGAAGCTCTGCCAGAGTGTACATATGTGTCAACAGCGCCGTTTAAGAACCCAGGTGTATGTGCAGTTTCAGGATGAGTTACCGCCGCTGGAGTGGGGGTGAGGAGGAGGTGGACGATTCGCAGCGTAAATTTAAACAAACTCCGCGTGTTCTCGACATGATGTTGGCACTGTACAACGACGATTGTTTCTATCGGGCGCAGACCATTGACGAGATCGATGGGTTATTTAAAATCTTCTATGTGGACTATGGCAACACGGAGTTTGTCACCATTAAATCGCTGGCACAGTGCTACAATGCTGCCAGGCTGAAACCATTTCGTGCCATCAATTGCTTCATTTGCGGTATCAAGTGCAGCTCGTCGGTGTCGCAAGAGCGTCGAGCTGGGCTAAACCATAGTAGCACTTGAACCGCCAACGAAGATGCAGATATCCCAATATTAAGAGTCTTCGATTCGCAGGACTTCTGATACCTATTATCTTTGCTGTTATACTCGCTCTCGTATTATGGTTTAACTATCGTAAGCACTTTTCATGTGTGGTGTCTGCGAATATAGTGATACTACTCTGACATTGAATAATTTAAAGTTTTTGGTTGAAAATTAGAAATAAAAAATAATAGAAAAACTTATTGCCTGTATATATTTTCAGTTGTTAAGTAACTATTATAAATATTATAGAAATAATCATCTATTATCATATATTATAGAAATAATCGTCTCGTATCCATTTCATTTCATGTATATTGCTCAGTATTCCCAGAGAACTGCTCCAATATTCAAGCGTTCGTAATAAAATTAAGCAAGAATACTTTTTTTCTTTAAGTTTTTGTACTCAATTATAGATTGTAGAGTCTTAATAGGTGAGTCTTGTTTAAAGTATACCCCTACATATGAATATGTCAAGATTTTGATTAATGATGGGTCGCCATCATTGTCAGCCATTAAAACATAACAAAAAATCATGGACTCGAGCTAAACTGTTGTCATAAAGCTTGAAATCTAAAACAATCAAATAATAATACTAAATGCCCATTGCAAAAGCAAAAACCTATAGAGCCGGGTCTTCGGTTTGGGTTTGGGTTCAGGTAAAGGTTCAGATTCCGGTTTGCTCAGGTCGTCGTCGCTGCCGCTAGTAGATTATGCCGCAACGATTAGAAAGGCAATAAATAACACCTGGCATGGATCACATGCGTGTACAACCAACATCATATATATATATATATGTCGGGTCACATATATATTTATATATATGGGGACAAATGACAACTCGCTCGCTTCGTCCTGGTGTTGACAATTTAAATGTTTTAGCTTATTTCTGGACTTCTCTGCTCTGAGAATATGAGGAATTTGTGGGATGTGTGCGTGTATCATGCGCCCGCAATATGGCGCGTGCCACAATAATTGAGAATCGAGGACCCCCAACGTGAGATTTACAAGCAGCATCATTTTTCTTTTTGTAATGTAATTGTAGTTTATCGGATATTTGTTGAGAACGTTTTTATTGCATTGCTAACTTTTTGTTACTAGTCGTTAAGTTAATTTGTTTATTTGTGCCTCTTTGTCTGCTGTCATTTGTTGTGAGTATCAACAAAACTACTACTTGACTCCGATTTTTGACCAAAAGAAACTGCAACTCAAACAGTATTAATTTGAAACTGAAGCATTATCCAATTAACTTCATTGTTTAACAAATACTACATTGGGGAACTTGGCAGTTTAACGTGCTAATCTACAGGATTATGTTTTTTGTTTTTCTAAATTTTATTTTATATAATTTATTTAAGGCAAATTAAAATGCTTAAGCCCAAAAGAAGAAGCACATTAGAATTCTGAAAATACTATACACACATATGTACATAGTATGCCAAAGGCAGGTGTGCCAAATTTAATGCCAAAATTGGGATGGGATAACTTCTAATACAAGTATATTTATTTTAAGATTGAATTGCGTATGTGCAAAGCTTTTGATTATTGAAAAATTACAATAATTTGAAAAATTACAATAATTATTTTTTTAAAACCATTAATGATACAATTACAGTATGTTTCGGAAAAAATTGTCATTTTCTTTAATTGAGTATTTCTGAAACTAATTTTTCATAATTATTTCATATATATATATTATGTATTATTTCCAAAATATACAAATTTCAAGATACACAGTCACTAACAACTACCATCAACATTCTGCAGCCAAATATCCATAAACTATTTAAAGCCTCTTTATGTTTGCCGTTTTGATAGCATTTTTGGGAATTTATGAAACAATATTGGTTCCACAAACTATTACACGATATTCAATAATATTAAAATTAATGAAAATACAATTAAAACCAAATTTATTAAAGTGATTCCGTAGTTAGCTGCGGCACTGAAAGTGCTCATAGTATCCGAACAAAAACAATTGTTGAACGTTGACTATCCAATTTTTTTTTTTAATTTATACTTAAGAAAAATCTGAATAATAAACAAATAATAATATTATTTTTATATTGATTTCGACTGATTTTTATTTTGGTTAAAATAGTTGTAATTAATTTCAAAATGCGTGTTCCTTTTCAAGTACATATACATACATATTAGAATGTTTGAACATATTAATGCAATACGGGTAAAAAATAAAAAAAAACATAAATTATAAGAAAATAAGGACCTTTTATATTTCTCGAATGGCTTAGCATTTTAAGTATTTTTGATTAAAGTGTGTATACTATTTTACATGGTTTTGAATAGTTCTCTTCATGCTCGCTGTCTATAATTTCATTCTTAAATAAATACTTTATATTTTGCTGCTTTTCGTTTCGTTTAATTCGGTTGAACTTATTTTTAAATCGAACGTCGCACGTATATATTCTAAATTTGGCACACAACGAGTTGTTTGTTAGGTTACAAAATATGTTTGCTTTTCTTAAAACATCACTGACATTTATGAAAACACGAAGCGTACATGATTATGAACAGAGATTTTGTTAAAGATCTTATCAATAAACCTTGCAGAAAAACGCATACACGTAGCTAATCCAAATGCTTAAGAAGAATTTCGATGGTAATGAGTCACAAATTGTGATATTATTTTACATATATCTATGCCTTTCAAGTTTTACAAACCTCCTTACACAATTCATACATACAAAAAAGATTCCAATGGATGTACTCAAACGTACAAAATTCTGATGGAATTCATAACTTTTCTATAGTGGTCATGCAAGTAAGTATTTTCAATTTAAAATTAGAGCACATGAAATGTTCTTAGGATTTTTGTGTAAATTCCGAAATTTGCACTAATACAAACAATTTTCCAAGCTGATTCCTAAACAGTTTTGACAATGTTAGGCTTGTGGAAAGCTTTTCCGTATCCCTTAAAGCGATAATTTGGGGTTGCCAAAACGGAGTTCAATATGTAAAGCAGTATTAATCTTGATAGTAAGCCGTGGCAAAACAGATTTGGAATCGGTTTCAAAAATCGGTTCAGTCTCCACGATATTATATCAGTCTGAATTTTGAATCGTTACATTAATAAAAACTTATATTATTGTACATTGAAACAACAAACTTGACCGATTAATTCCATAATTTGCAAGATTTGGATTTAATTAGGGAAATACATGTTCATAATAAGGTTAATGTTAAAGTTAAACTCAGTGCATCCGTTTGATCTGCAGGCAATCGCTGTAGAAAGCGGTCCCCATAGATAGACATTTAAACACATTGTATTAGAAACTGTAAAAGCTACACACATATTTTTTCATAGTATGTGCATGTGTATGTACCATCCTAAATGTAGATATGTATGTGGGTTGCTGAAAACCGAACGAAGCCGAAGGCATGCCGAGCGCATCTTCGCCCACACAAAAGCCCCAAAATAGCACAATACCCGAAACATTGCTATTTGTTTTCCTTGATTTTGTTGATGTTGAAGATGATGCAAATTGAAATTTAGTTGAAGGCAACAGAAAAATATATATGTATGTACATGCGTCAGTATGTATATGCCATATATTGTATCTGTATAAGCACATATGTGTACTACTTATATGAAATACAGATTGTTGAAATATTTGGCTTGGTTTCACTAAGTTCAAAGTTTTTAATGTACGTCGGCCCCAAGATTTGGCATATGCTCTATAAACATCCACGATACATACATATACGCCCAGATTGAAATTGATATAAGTGTGTATGTATGTTTATCTATACATACATATGCATATATATATATATAGCTCGCGTTGACTAAATTGGGCTTACGCGCAATAGTGCGAATTTTGCCCATAGACGTTCAAATGGCTCATTATGCGTATGTGGGATTATACCTTCTAAAAGACCCCATTGAAAAAGTTTTTGCGATATTTAAAGCCATTCAAAACGTAAACAAATGGAATTTGAATACAATTCGATCACCGATTATGCAATTTTGAACGTAGTCACTAAATTTCAAGCTGACTTTTCTCGCTCTCATCTTTAGCGCATAGTTTATGCCATCTGCTGCAGGTGTGTTTTTCATCATCAATTGTTGTTTGTGATCGCCTCGTTGTAAATTTCGTAGAGACCCGTGCTGTCTACATAAAAGTATCCATCCAATTTACATACATACATTTGTATTTATAAATCTACCATACATATGCGTGTTAATTGTATAGATACAGATACAGATACAGATTCTAAATATAAGCAGATACTTTTACCCAGTGGCATCAAATACGAAGCAAAACAAAAAAAGAGAAAAGAAAAACTCGATTAACAGCACAATTTATATTGCGAAAGTTGCTATTGTTATGTATTTGATTTAACATAAGCGATTTTAAAAGTCCAGGTAAATATGTTACTATGGATGGTTGTTAATTTCTACTTACTTATTTCTTACTAATACATAATATCTTCAAATGAGATCCATTTAATTGAAATTTGACACATATATTTTGTTTAAGTAAGTTTCTTAACATGGCTTTATTACACAATTGCCAATTCATTATATTAGTCCGCATTTTTTTATACTAACAACTGACAACATCTGTCAGTTGAACTAACTTAAAAAACAACAACAACAAGTTCAAAATGATTGTCTACATAATTATTCATAGAGGCTTGAATACTCCTAGTTCAGTTTTTGATTTTTACGTGAATGACTTAAAGCTAACACAATTTTCGCTTCTGGAATAATATACAAAAAAAGGAGAAAAATGTATTAAATAAGTTAATTCTTACTTTTAAGAAGAGTTGCGAAATTTCAGTCATTCAGTTTGAAAAGCTTTAGGCCAGTAGGCTCTATTTGTATAAATAAAGGCCTACATCTCAACTTTTAAAAGATGCAGATTTATTTGGATTAAAATTTATACAAAAATTAATATTTGGCACCTTCCGAAATTCGGCTCCCTTTCACGAAAAGCTGGGTACGCGTTAAGCTTAAGGTTTTGTCAAATGAGAAATATTTTTTTATACGAAATTATGTTAAAAAAATCTATTAATATCTTTGTCAGCTTCATATTACACAAGTTCACCAAATAATTAAGGCTTTATATTTATGATCGCAAATATAATGTACAACTTGACAGTGAAAATTATGCCATCTGAAAATTGATCGATGTACGAATTAATAGTGGCTTGGCACGTTTTTGACTTAAGGCTCGAATATAAATTGATTCACGTGAAACTTAAGATTACTTACTCGTACATATGCAAAATTAAATGTTCTTAATTACTGATGATAGATTGTGGATTAGTGTAACATGTGCATTATATAAATAGAGTTTGAGTTGAATTTTGATTCAATTTGAAAACAAGTATATTTTCTGTGTATGGATGCAATTTCAGATTTCGGGTTCGTTCATAGAAATCAAAATAAGTCAAATTGAAATCAAAAGGCAGATCGACAGTCGGACGGACAAACGGCATTAAGGCCGGCTATTTGGCAGCCAGCATCGACGTAAGCATACATTTAAATATGTTTATATATATATATATATATATATATATATATAAATCTACGTATATATAATACCAATGTATGTAAGATGGTTTAAAGCAATCGCTGATACATCATAAAGATACGTTATGTTATGTATGAGGGCATGCACTGCGCCCAAAATATGTTGCAATGTTGCAAAGTTGACTTTTTTTTATTTTCTGGTTCAGCATATATTTATATGAATATATATATATATTTAGTTGATCTAAATATTTAAATGTATTTGTACGTAGTGGCACAAAATTCATTCTACAGCTGGGTTCTAAACTATGCGCAATGTTCATCGCTAGCCTAGTTATGGATATATATGTATAAATATATATACACACATAGTCTGGATATACTTACATAAATACGTATCGGTGTATACATATGTATGGCAACATTTAATGGCTGCGAAATTTATGTTCAACGATATTTGATTCCAAAAACAACTCAAACGCCAACGCATAGATGCGCTATATGGCGGCTATATTCGCTATATGCATGCTCGAGCTGCCTATATACACATACAAATACACATACACATACACATACACGTACACATACACTTACACTTACATCTATATACAGCACATAACCAATTGGATGTATTCGTTATGGAAATCTCTGTTTCGCTTGCTGTCACTGTGTGTGTGTGTGCGCGTTTTGTTTATTCAACAAGTTTATGTTTCAGCCGCAAGAAGGCGACGCGGCGAGCGGCTGCAGACGGGGGTGGCCGGGGGCAACCCACCTGAAATTGTTACTGCTGCCAGGCTGGCACATACTCACACACGCACACGCACACGCACACACACACACACACATACACATATTCTGTCGTTGTCGCCCACGCAACGCTACGTCTCGCTACGCTACGCCAATCCATGCATAACTATGCGCTCCTGCGCTATGGTTGCCAAGCATTTCGTAGCTGAATGGCGTAGTCGGCTATCGTTGTCGTGGTGTGGTGTGCCTCTCTACACAGCCGCTCCCCCCGCCCACCACCACTTGTTGGCCATCGTTGGGGATCGCCAGTGGACCGGCATATAGCGCGCCTTTTCACGCCCGTTCGTTTAATGGCGTCAGCCAATATATATATTTGCCTGTGTGTATGCGTTTAGAGACCTTTGTCGTCTGTCTATGTGTGCACATGTGTGTGTGTGTGTGTGCGTGCACTGGTAGTGGTGGGAAATGCTTTTCATTTTCCGCAAGCTGAAAAAATTCTTTAACATAACGTGTAGCATCGCTTTGGATCGTCAGTCTGTTTAGTCGAACCGCAGCATTCGCTCCTACAACGTCAGCTGCTCGGACTTTAGTTGAGAGTTCAATTTGTTTCTTTTTCCCTAAGTAAGTTGGCCAAGTGTGTTCAGCCAAAAGCCAAAAAAAAAATAAATAAATAAATAGTAATAATAAAAAACTGACAAAGTTTTCGAACAAACCAAAAACTTATCACAAATTTTGAACAAATTCAAAAGTAAATCCTTGCAAGTTTAACTTATAAAACTAAACACAAAAAAAAGGAAAGAACAAAAAAAGCAGATTGCAAACAAATGTTCTTATATAATCTTGTGTATTTTAGAAAATGATTTTTTTTTTTTGTATTTTTTTTATACAATTTTTTTCTAAGTGAAAAACACAGAAACAATTATCGAATGCAGTGTGCTAAAAAGAACAACAGAAACAATTTTCCAATTGGAATTTGATTTTTACATTAATTTTTTTTTCTGTTCTGAATTTTTTGAATGAAATTTTTTTTGTTCAATGCCTGCAAAAGACTATAAATAATTGCCCTAGGGCGTATAACAACAACAACGACGACGACAACAACCACTACAACTACAATGCAACAACTACATGTATATCAGCAACAGCAGCAACAACAACAACAACATAATAAGAAGAAACAGCAGCAACAACAGCAACAATAATCAGGAATACGAACAAAATCGAACAATCTCCGAATGAGAGCGCTTTGCGAGCCACAGCCAAGTGTTATATGATCTAAAGAATTTCGCTTTATTTTTTAATTTATTTTTTTATTTTTTCGATCTACAAATTTTAAAAATAAGCTGTGCGCTTATATATGCTCATATGTGCGTGTGCGTCTGTGTGCGTGCGTGTGTGCCTGACAGTGTGTGTTTTTACCTTGGCAAAATGGCCAACACTGACAAGCACACAGATACAGATACAGATACAGATACAGATACAGATACAACGATGTGTGTACGCTGACACTGCGCAGGCGTCTCAAGCCAACAGGCAGACACACACCCACCCACGTACACGCGCATACACACGCACACACACATATACACACAGTCCCACCCACATATTCGATTGTTACACATACATATAAACACTCTCGCACTCATATCGGATATATCCAAATCGGTGCTGGAAAATTTCTATATTTAGTGCACAGCACGAAAACGAAATATTCTTTTCTTGTTTTTTAACTCAGCAGATTGCTGTGGTCTAGTTTCCAAATATTTTCCAATATGTTGCAAAAAGTACAGATTTTCAGTACCGAAAGTTGGGTGGGATTCGAGAATTGAATAGAAAAAATAATAAATTGAAAGATCAAATTGAAGCAGAGAAGCAGCTTTGTAACAAACCCTTAAGGATTCCATCCAATCTGTATATATGTCAACAGTTAGAAGAATTATTTATGCTAAAGATGTTGTTCCGATGATATATCTGAAGGTTAATCCTTACTTTTGTAAATTTCTGTAAGCAGGCAAACACTAAACAGCCTGTGATTCGATTTTCTAATCAGACGCTATGATATATGGTCAAATGCAGCTACTTGTTATTTATCAAGCATACATTTTGCAGACCATCTAACTCCCTTCAATGTTTATCTCACAAGTTGTTGAACTTGCAGTTAAGTCAGTTTTATCATCCCAATTATATGTACCTGCATTTTTATTTTTATAAATGCAAGTATACATATATTCTGACCCAGTTCTTGCATCGCCCAAAAATGCATGAATATATACAATTTGTAGTTTCAGACACACATACATTCCGTCAGCCGTACAGCGTTGCATATTGCTGTCGCAGTTTTTGACAGATGAATGTATCTTTTTGACAGTTGCTTCTCAGTTGAGTTTAGCCGAGTTTGGTTGTATTCAGTTTTGTGTGTTAGCTGAAATTCTGCAGTGCCTTTGATTTAGTGCCAAGGTACAAATCTGAACGATTCTCGATCGAAAGCCATCGGAAAAGCTCTTTTAGTGCTTCGCATAGTTTCGCTCGTCGTCAGGGAAATTCAATACGCGCATCTATTTTTAACATTTAGCTAGAAAGCCAAAGCATTTCACACAAATCTCAACACAAAAATTAAGCAAAATAAGATACAACGATATATACACACACATGTATATACATATACACTATATATATATGATATGTACATATATTTATATATATATATATATACATATATATATAGCGTATATATAATGTGCATGTGTGTATGTAAACATATGTACAGGCAGCTAGACAGAGAAAAGAGTACATAAAATTAAATAACCGAATTTTGTAAGAGGCGCACAAATTATGATCTGATACAACGTTGTCGCCAGCTATAAAAAAATAAATATGGATCTGTGTATATGTATATATGTATGTGTGTGTATATGTGAATGTGTATGTATTATGACAGCATACGGGCACAGACATATATATGCTGGTGATATATAGATGCAGAC
Source organism: Drosophila cognata (assembly GCA_035041535.1). Lineage (NCBI taxonomy): Eukaryota > Metazoa > Arthropoda > Insecta > Diptera > Drosophilidae > Drosophila > Drosophila cognata. The sequence continues at coordinate 624,211 of JAWNLC010000242.1, forward strand.
ACAGATACTGCCCTGTATAAATATGTGATGTCTAAATATAGCGCGATATCAAGGCGAAAACAACAACAACAACGACAACAACAACAATAGGAGGAGGCTGTTGCTATTTTGGTTTTTGGCTATTGTTGTTGTAGCTGCTTCTGCTGTTGCTTCTGGCATCTGACATTTGGCAGTAAACATTACAAACAGTGAACAGTAGCATAACAGCAGTGAACCACAGTAAACAGTTAATAGTAACGAAACGTTTCGTGATATATGACATTGACTAATGTGTTTTTTTCCTTTCTGCTTTTTGTAGGTTTTTTCAATCCTAAACCGTAACCATGTCCGATGATGAGGAATACACGTAAGTACAAGTCCTGGGCTGGCAACAGCAAGCATATTAAGTATACGTCGATGTGGTTACTATTTAATCATACTTCAGTTCAGTTCAGTTCAGTCGTAAGTTAAAGTGTGCCTTTTGGTATATTTAAGATTATCGATCTAATCATAGAACTCCCAAACCTGGGAACTTATAGATTTCTCGACTCAATATGTATATTGTAAGCTGTAATTTCAAACTCGATTTGATTAACTAAATCATACATACATAAATCTGAACACACCATGCACATTTTTTTTAGTTGTGTGTGTGTGTGTGTATGTGTTGAGCATTGGGTGTTTACATTTTTATTTTTTTGTATTTATTATGGCACATGTTTGATTTGTATTCCCTTTTACACCAATTCTACTTTCATCACACACCTACCTGGACCCGAACCAAACCACCAACCACCAACCACCATCCACCAAACAACAACCCAACCGAAAACCCCAAACCATCTGAATAATAATAATGAACAAATTACATGCCGGCAAACAAATACCGTTCTCGTCAACCTTAATTCCCAAAAACCAAATGTTTGAATCAATCAACTGCTAATGTTGTCGTTTTGTCTCTCTCGAAATCAATAACAAACAACTTTAATACAACAACTCGTACAACTATTTTGCACACACACCAACCAATCGAACCAATCGAACCAAAATGCACCTGTGATATTGTTTTTTGCACAAAACCATACACGTAAATCGTTTATTTACGAACACGTCAGCAGTTCTGAGGAGGAGGAGGTTGTCGAGGAGACCAGAGAGGAGACGTAAGTATTTTTGTGGCCAAACTTAGCAGCTTAATCTCGATTGGTGTTTTTAGCAATTATCATTTTATTATGATTTCATACAAAAAGAAAAAGAATGCTCTATATGTGTGTATTTTACATTTGTATTTGTATTTGTATAAGTCCTCGTTTTTTATCTGTTATGCAAAAAAAAAAAAAAAAATTGTCAATGTGCATTCGCGAAAATTATTCCCCTTAGATTTTCCGTTTTGTGTGATTGTCTGTGATTAATTCTGCTTCCTTTTCATTTTCATTTTCATTTTCATTTCTTTTTATCATTATCACTTTGTATATTTATTTGTTTTCTTTTTTGATTTCTCGTTTTGTTTTCAATGCTGTTGTACTCGTAATTGAATCTTCTCCTATATAAGTACATAAATTATTATTTGCTCAATTTGAACAAATATTTTGTAGAAAAAAATTTACTGACACACACATACATCTTCACACAAGCAACGAAATCATGTTAAGAAATCACAAAAAAGAAAAACTACAAATTACAAAACTATAACACATCCAACACATATAAACCTGAACCCCATCCAAGCATCAGAGTAAATTCCAAATTCCAAACAACCATATTGGCAACCGTTATGTAAATATATAAAGCTGTATTTATGTGTATCCCTCATTTATATTGCTGCATACCCCGCCACTCCCTCAACCCACAAAATTGAGTATTTATTTCAATATAAATATATATGTATATGTATTGTTTTCGTACTTGTACTTGTAACATGTCTTTCCCTTTCCTATATAATTTGAAAAATGAATAAAACCATTCAAAATTTCTGAGAAAAAAAGGCAAAAGTAAATTCGTCTATCGCTGGCCTGGCTTCTTGTTCAACCAATTCAGAATTTAAGACATGGATAATTCTAAATTACATTTGTTTTTCTCTCTCTTTCTCCCCATTTCTCTGTTTCTCTTTCTTCTTACAGGAAGTAAGTAATTGCGTTACCTAATCATATTCCTATATTTTTTAAAGCCCCGAAACGAATTCATAGGAAAATACATAGTGTGAGATGTATATATATAAATATTTATATACATATATATATATGTATACATACTTAACATTCAATTTCAGAGCGGCTCGGATGCTGCAGTAAAACAGATAATATTTTGTGACATTAGTTATTTTCTAGGAAGTTGTTTAAAAATTAAATCATAGTGCATCTGTGTGCACCCCCAAAAAAGAAATATGTGTAAATCCGGAATGATCGAAACCCAAAACTGTCCTAGTCAGCATTTAGTTCAATTCGTTGCTCGAATACCATTTCCAACAACAATTCCAACAAGTTAAAAAAACCTTTCCATTAAATTTTGTACAAATCACAGCAAAATTGTTTATTTTTGTATGCTCCGACAATAAAACATTCATTTGTGACCGGCACCAGTTCCAGTTTCAGTTTCAGTTTTGAATTTTGAACATTTGTATAAATAGCTTAAAGTTCGTTGCTTGGAATTTAGTTTTAGAATTTACAATTTTCAACAACATACCAGAAAACAACAAACTACAAATACGTACTTACCTTTAATTTATTTTTTTTTTATACGTTTCATTGCAACATCAATAATTTTTTTAAAATAATTTTGTTTTAAACAAAATATGTTTTTCTCTTTCTTTTCAACAATTTTTTTGCTTGTATAAAAAAAATAAATATTTTTGTTACATGTAAAAAAAAAACAAATCTCTCAACCCAACACGTGTTTTTGCGTACTTCATCGTGAATTTGTGCCAAACTATAAATAAAACCAAACAATTTTTGAAACACAAAACCACCAAATATATCAAAACCACCTCCATGTTTGCCTCACGTATAGAAAACCACCTCAGACACCAGCCGAGTAAGTTTATGCCATACGAAATGTGTACAAAATTGATATGTAAAATCTAACCAGTACTAAATTCTTAGTGATATCTTAAGCAGCGCCATTATTACTATTACTATATATGTATGTATGTTAACCATACTGAATGCTAATCGAATACTCACCAAACTCACCATACGTATGTATGTGGTATGTATGCTCTACTCACCACATACGTCTACTAGACCGAGTTGCATAGGTTATGTACTTTTGTATATAGATTACTTATACTCAATATGTGCGATACTCATACACCCCATAATAATTTGTATAATATCTATAAAAAGTTTAAATATGCTCTTGCCTTAATTTTTTCTTAGTGTAGTCTAAAAAAAATGCCGTGTGTGAGTGGCTGCAGCTGTCCAAGTTGGGTTATGAAGTCGCACTGTAGTTGATATTACTAACAATCTACTTGATCTAATGCTTATTAGAGATGGCAACTAATTTTTAAGTTTTTAACCACTCCAAAAGCGTAAACATAAATTATTGACCATGTATTTATTTATGTACATATGTATGTACGAGTATACTTATATTAGCAGAGCGTACAAGTTTTAATTATTTAAAAAATACATAATACTCAATAAAATTTAAAAGCAACTTGACTTCAATGTAATTAACTTTAGGCATAACTATCTAGATACACTAGACGTACAGCTTAGTTAGTTTAGCCAGCTAAACTATTTATAGTTGTTTGAGGTAATTACTAATTGTTTGTCCTGTTTGATGTGCCGTGCAGAGGTGAGGGCGATCCAGAGTTCATCAAGCGTCAGGATCAGAAACGCTCCGATCTCGATGAACAGCTGAAAGAATACATCAGCGAATGGCGCAAACAGAGATCCAAGGAGGAGGATGAGCTGAAGAAACTGAAGGAGAAGCAGGCCAAGCGCAAGGTCACCCGTGCCGAGGAGGAGCAAAAGATGGCCCAACGCAAGAAGGAGGAGGAGGAGCGTCGTGTCCGTGAGGCTGAAGAGAAGAAGCAGCGCGAAATTGAAGAGAAGCGCATGCGTCTCGAGGAGGCCGAGAAGAAGCGCCAAGCCATGTTGCAGGCCATGAAGGACAAGGACAAGAAGGGACCCAACTTCACCATTGCCAAGAAGGAGACAGGCGTGGTAATTATATTAAATTCCATATATGCAGCCTACTGATACACTTCCCCAAACCATTCTCGTATTTTCGTCGTTTCTACCTTTACTTTTTATGTATATTTCGTACTTTCTTCGATTCGTATCCGTTCGTTGCCATTTAAATTTTAATCTCATTTTACACACAAACCATACACACACATACACACACCACAATCTTGCTAATTTATCATTTGCAATACATGTCTTTCACAATAAAACCGTACCTGTTCCACACGTACCACCGTAACCTGCGACCCCAAACCACAAATTGTTGTTGTTGTAAAAAACCACATGAAAAAAAACCAAACACACACAAAAACAAAAAAAAAACCACAAAATAAACACACAACGAAATGTGTTATTTTAAAATGGAAAAAAAATCGAAAATTGCACGCATATAGTTGGGACTGTCGTCCGCCGCCATGGAACGTAACAAGACTAAGGAACAATTAGAGGAGGAGAAGAAGATCTCGTTGTCGTTCCGCATTAAGCCCCTCGCTATCGAAGGCTTTGGCGAGCAGAAGCTGCGTGAGAAGGCCCAGGAACTGTGGGAGCTCATCGTCAAATTGGAAACTGAGAAGTATGACTTGGAAGAAAGGCAGAAACGTCAGGACTACGATGTAAGTAAAAAAAACAAAAAGTGACAGAACGACGCAAGAAGTAAATAAAATACGTTCACTTGCAGTTGAAAGAGCTGAAGGAAAGACAGAAGCAACAGCTCAGGCACAAAGCCTTGAAGAAGGGTCTCGACCCAGAAGCCTTGACTGGCAAATACCCGGTAAGCAATAAGCCCGTCCAGTCACATGTCTATTGAGCAACTCTGACGATATCTTCAATCTGATTACAGCCCAAGATTCAAGTCGCCTCCAAATATGAGAGACGTGTGGATACCCGCTCATATGACGACAAGAAGAAGCTCTTCGAGGGTGTAAGTATTCGGGTAGCCAGGGCTGATAATTTGCTTGGCCACAGGTTTCTTTTGCCAAACTCTAGCAAAACAATGGGTTGTTCTCTGTATTTTTCTCTGTGTACTACCTATATAGGGCTATAATACGGTGTATGCGGAAACCTTAGAAAAAACATGGCAAGAGAGACAGGAAAGGTTTACTCAGCGCACAAAATGTAAGCGCGCATAAAACAAAACTTTGCGCTCTCTTCAAACTTAATGTTTTATTCATGTATATTATGTCTACATATGTCTTTTGTACTATTCTGTACTACTCGTACCTGCATACATACTATGTTCAATGTTTACAAAGGCACCGCCAAAGTGACCAAAATCTTCACCATTGTGTCAATCAGTCAGTCGAACAGTCAGTCAATTAGTCAGCGTTACAGTCAGTATAAAACGTCAACGTACTGGAATATTACTTTTTGGGGATCTATATACATTACCGTACATACACACAATGTAGCTAACGATATCACACTTGACGTCTATTCTCTTTTATTTCTTTCTATGTCCTGTACACTATATATCTATTTAATAATTGTGAACTGTACTTGCGTGTTTTGTACTGTTTCGTCATACTTGCATAACCCACAAAAAAAAAAAAAAAAACAAAAAACAAAATATACACAAACGCATACACTTTCGGAACACAGGGCTTCGATGAGATCACCAAGGATTCTAACGAGAAGATCTGGAACGAGAAGAAGGAACAATACACCGGCCGTCAAAAATGTATGTAAATTGCCCAGCTACACGCTTGGTACTGGTATTGTACCACAGACTAGTGTACCCATTCTGGTACTAGTGGCTAGTTACACTAATTGTAATTATTACTGTACCGTGGGGAGAACAAGAAAACACTGTCAACAGTAATCATTTTGTTCATTGTCATGCCATGTTTTCCATGTCTATATTGTGTTATGTGAATAGAATCACTGTATTGCGTAAATTTTCATTATGCTAATGTTGCACTATTTTCTCATATAGCCAAACTGCCAAAGTGGTTCGGCGAGCGACCAGGCAAGAAGGCCGGTGAGCCCGAGACACCCGAGGGTGAGGAGGATGCCAAGGCCGATGAGGACATCGCAGAGGATGAGGATGAGGTCGAGGAGGAGGTCGTCGAAGAAGAAGACGAGGAGGCCGAGGAAGAGGAAGAGGAGGAGGAAGAAGAGGAAGAGGAAGAGGAGGAAGAAGAGGAAGAGGAGGAAGAAGAAGAGGAGGAGGAAGAATAAATAAATAAATAAATTTTTTCGTAAAACTACATTTAAACAAAACCAAAGAAGAAAAAACCAATGCCAAAAAATTTTAATAAAAGTAAAAGAATGAACTAAATAGTTATTATTAGCTTATTCAAAATACTCAAAAAGAAGCAAATATGAAAAGTACCACTTTTTTTTATTGAACAAGAAATGTAAATTTCTTCCAAATAAAACATCAACAACACCAATTAAAAAACGTAAATAATCATAAATCAAGAAATTAAAGTGTTATATCATCATATCTATGAACAATTTATTTTGTTTGTGTGTGAATGCTGTAACACTATTGTGGGCGATGGAGGGATGATTGTCATACACATATGTATGTCATCTGTGTTGAATCTTCAGGTATTGGACTATGTCTGTTACGCTGGGGCTCAGATAATAATTATCCGATTACTACGCACTGTGATTGACTTCGGCAACCTCCCATATTGTAAAAAGAATGTTGCATGCTAGAGAAATGTTAGGGGCAGATAATAGGATCCAGTCTCTAAACGTCATCGCATTATGTCTACATGTACATATACAGTGGCGGCCAGCTTAATTGGGCCAGTGTCAAAGAAAAAAAGTCATTGCCTGCCATAAGCTAATTAATTAGTATTTTTCAAAAATTCCAAAGGCCGATGGTAAGTACATGTATTAACCACCAATATGAATATATGACCCTAATAAACTGAGGTTTCCCCACCTGATAGGTAGGATTATGTAAAAAAGTAGCCAATTTTTAGGTGACAACTTATTTGGATGAGGTACATTGTGGACACCCGGATTTTTTTACCTAAAGTTGAGTATTTTCGGTATAAATAGATCAATCCTTCGTAGTCAGTTTAGTTATATCCTACGGACTACGGACAAACGGACTACTATTGAACAACGGAAACTCATCCTGGAACACCACAAAAACGGATATTCACATCGCCAAATAGCTGAAATGGTCAATCTGAGCAACTCACCCATGTATAACATCATTCGGCGCTTCGTCGATGCAAATCGGATTGAGGGCAAGGGCAGAATGGCACCAAGCTAGATTCTCACCGAAGAGGAGGAGCGGAGGATCATCAGGAAAATAAGGGCAAGTCCCAAGCTAACGACTCCAAAAATGACTCAATAGGTGCAGAATGAAATGGGGAAAAAGTGCTGTGTGGAAACTGTGCGCATGGTCCTGCACAACCATGACTTCAATGCACGAGTACCACGGAAAAAGACTTCTATAAGCGCATCAAATAAAGGGACTAGGGTGACATTCGCCAAAACCCACTTGTACAAGGATTTGGAGTTCTGGAACACAGTCATATTTGCAGATGAGTCCAAATTCATAATTTTTGGCTCGGACGGACGGAATTATGTGTGGCTACAATCCAATACTGAGTGAACAAATAGCATATGCACGCAACAGTGAATTGCCCTTACGTAAAAAAAATTGCGGCATATTAGCATAAAATCTATCGAAATGCATTCAAGGATAACGGATTATCTAAAAACCCAAGTATTTATACAAATTGCAATGTACGTTCAAAGTCGAATGAGTCGGCATCACGAAATCGTTGTTAGCAGTCCTGCCCTAAACCAAATGCTTGACTCAGGAATCGGCCAGATTCGCTAGGATATGGTAGGGCTACGAGCATGTTCCTGTTTTAAAAAAGTTGCGTTATTTCAGTTGTTTGTGGGAATTGCATCCGTTGCAAATCGGCAGGACAAGATCTTACTTCAGTCGAAAGACATCAGCATAGTTCTTGAAATGGATAAGTTAAACTGGAATATTCGATTTGTATTCATTTTTGTGACCTCCTTGTGTAATAATTTTTGCAAACATTTCTTCTTGAATCCTGGAAATCTTTGAGTGCTAATCGATGATAGTTTTTCTTTGATGATGTATGATGAGTAGCGAGATGCCAGCTGCAGATACATGCTGCCAAAGATGCAGGAAATATCCGCACCCTGATCATGATTGTACGCTATGGCGAGCAGTAGTAACACAGCTTGGATTTAGGGCAGAAAAAAAGAAGAAATTGCTAACGCTTATTTTTTTATGTTTAACTTTTATTTTGTTTTTAAAATTTCATAATATATTTTAAATATTTTTCATTTTTGCTTTGTTGGATGTTGTTGTTGTCATTAATAAATATTGTACAATTCGCTTATGTTATATATTAATATGCATGTATTATATATTTATCCATTTATTTAATACACAATCCAATAATTGATTTGATGACAGTGTTATCGTATTGTAATTGGGCTTTTATTTTCAATTATCGTTGGATCTTGCAGCGTGTGCTGGCAAACAGCTTAGTCATAATTATAATTTTGATAAACATACATATTATAAATTTGCTAACATTCGAAAATAGTTATGAATTGGGCGTTTAGTATTTGTTATTGAGCTTTGATTGTCTGTCAGCTGCAAGCACGCTGCTCCCCTCTCACCCATTTCTCGAGATGCGCATATTACAATAACATTCACTTATGTGGTATATACATAGTCGTATTTTGCTTATTCTAAGGTTTTCTTTTCTTTTTTTACCTGCAGAAACTGCCAACATATGTCAGGGTAAAAATTTAAAACAAAATTTCCCCAACAAGCTAATAAAAAATAGTTCACATTCACATAATCAGTTTTCACATGCATACATAATTATAATAATAGTAATTGTATGCTTGACCCAACTCTAATTTATACATACATCATTATATGCATGTATGCAATGAGAGTGAGGCAGATAGCGATATTTGACGTTTTTTTTTTCAGAATCAAACATCGATAATATTTCTGCTATGGTCTTTCATTTTTCCTCTTTTTTTTTTTGGTATGCATTTCGCAAATTCATATTTATTTATTGTCAGCAATTCTTTTTAACAATGCTCAAGAATAAAATAAGTAATTAAATACAGAAAAAAAAACGTTAAAGGCTGAAGCTAACTGTAAGTACATGCTTTCATCTCTCTCAGACAAGCATAAACCACGCACACACGCACACACACAAGTGGGGACGGACAGTAGTGCAACAACGTACGTGGGGCATATTCGCTTCTGCTAAAACAAAACGTTCACCAGATTTGATTGCAATTAAACTAAGCTTTATAACATCAACAGCTCTTAGATTTTAGGCCTAGTCGCGTTTTTTGTTTACTTAATTTAAATTTTAAATTTAATATGTCGCACAGACACATACATGTGCATGCACATTTGTACGTATTCAACTATTACAACTTTAATTTACATTAGACATTTATATGTATGTGTATATATGTGTATTTGTTGTATGTATGTATATATTATAATTCACGACGATAAATTCAGTCAATTTATTGCAACAAAATTAAAAAAAAAATGTATTTAGCCAATTTTCTTGTATGTTTTCCACAACTTCAAGCTAAACTTCGCAGTGTAATTTTGTATACATACATACACACACGTATTCAAATATGCTTGAAATATTCATGCTAAAAGCTATTACAATTTTGCTTGTATGCCACCCTTAAGCATTTTTATAGCTTCACAATCAGTTAAAAGCTAATTCTTGTGCTAAAATAGAAATCAACACATGAAGATAAATATAATTTATGAACAAATCTAAAATTATACTTTGAGCTCTCAGCTGCAACTCTCAGCGCTTAAGAGCACCGTCTCTTAGTGAGGACACATTTAAAGCTTGAGATTCAAGGAATTATAAAAATTTATTTATTTAACAAAAAAAAAAAAAAAAAAAAAATATATATATATATATATATATATATAGTACTTTATATGCATACTGTACAAACATTAATTTACATTTGTGACTTACAAGTAGAAAAAAAGAGTAATAAACAATATTAAATGGACACAAGTCTCGAAAAAACGTTTATAAAAAACATTTCAAAATGGCCAAAGGCTATATAAATGTATGTAAATTTACTATTTACTCGTTATAACAATAGTGTGGGTATAGTATTTAAGAGGAGCTTAGCAGTGAGCGTCCTACAACGAGTTGTTTTATTTGGTTAAAGTTTTTTCATTTTCGTTTTTTTTATTATTGGTGGTAAATACTAATCATCTGTAACTTATGTGAACACCAATAGTATGTATATGTAAAGGTGTAGTTGTATATTTTGTGTCTTATATGCGGCAATCGTGTCTGAATTAGCTGGTTGATCGCTTTTCCAATTTGGTACTTAGTCCTGTTCACAACACATAACAGTTGAAAGCATCTTACATGACATACATAACATACATAACATGCCAACATATACATACATGCGCATGTGTTTACTCTTAATAATACAATGCCAAATTGGTTAGCTAACATTTGATGGCTCTCTGTTGCTGTTTCCTATTAAAACTGCTTTTGTCGTTTTCCCGTTTCCACTGTGTGTCGTCTCAATGTTTGCCACGCGGTAATCTTATCGGTATATGCGGATATCATGTGTCCTCCAGTGCACTGACATATTGCTTGCCATTGTTGTTGTTGTTGTTGTCGTTGTTGTTATTGTTGTTGTTTTTGTAGTTAGGCGGCAGCTGCTTTATCGTTATGACATCCTTTGGCTTTTGTCTCTGCTGTTGTTGCCGATGCAGCAGCTGTGACTGCTCTGACTCCTGGCCCAGCTCCAGATCCGGGTTCGCCCCCTGCTGTTGATTTTGTTGCTCTGGTATTATATTATTGATATTAAACATGTTATTATTGTTGCTGTTGCTATTGTTGTTGTCAATATTATTATCCTCATTATTTTTATTAAAATTGTTGTTGTTAATTTGGTTATTGTTGTTATCGTCTGATTTGGTGTCCATCTGCAGCACTTGCTTCGCTTTACTTTCCCACAGAATGCGGTTGGCTTTTAGCTATATACAATATAAACAGGAATGAATCAGTTATTTTACAATAGATATACATATAAGTATGTATACATACGATACACATATGTATATACTCATACATATTTTAGCCTATATTAGGGTACTCGATATCATACAAATACCTGTACACAAATAGCTATACACACACATACATACATACATGCATGCATGCATACATACGTATACGTATCCGCCACATGCAAGCATAATTCGAGCACTTGCAATATTTGTTGTTGTTCCCATTATCGTTGTTGTGATTCTGATTGTTGTTGTTCTTGTTATTATTGTTGTGTTGTGCCAATGTAATAGCAGATTACGCTCGCCAACTAACACAACACACAACTACACAGCCGTCATATCTCGTATGCAAACAGCAGCAACATGAAGTGTAAATGCGATGTCGACATCGCAAGCATTTTGGCATAATTAATTTGGCTCTTGCCACATGTGCGGCAATCGAAATAGAGCAGGCTGCGTGCAATATCAAATTCAAGTTGAGTGCAAGCTTTTATCGCCCATATTTGCTTGGACATTTTTGATCATACAATATATGTACTCAGGTCCAAGAATCATCAAAGATTGTTCGCTGACCCCTCCATCTCCATCAAATCTATCGCGTACAATAATTGTCATTCAGTTGTAAGTTTAATTAACCGTGACGATATTTCGAGGGGTTTTAAGCGTCGCCGCCTTATAGCTATTATCACATTTGCTCGTTCAATATATTTTTAATTGCATTTTTCATAAAATGCCAACCACATTGATAAAGTTTCTGCCAAACTCGCTCACCCACATCGCTTCTGTCAAGCGAACAATAAAAAATAATGGGAATTTAATATGTTTGCAATTAACATAAATTATATGCATTAAATAAAATTGGCAGCCTTTCAATTGATTATAAATGCCTTTGATGCCGAGAACATATCTACAAATCGATATGATGGTGTGTGAGTGTGTGTTTGTGAGTACAAATGTGTTTATGTGTGTGTGTGCTATTAGCCTTCAAACGACCCAATGTGGCAGACTAACTGTTTGTGGCATGTAGCTCAGGACTAATAACCCCCATTTGAAATGCATGCAAATATACATATATATATACATAAATAGACACACATATATATATATATATATATATACATATATATTTATGTGTATAAACGTATGCACACGCAAATATTTACGGATAGCTGTGTCGCCTTTCTTGGCAATTTAAATTGGCATTTATGCCGTAATGCCACGCACACACACACACACACACAATTTTTACAGTTAGTCTGACAGAAATTGCCATAGTGAAAGTCGAGTTGCCACGTGACAGTATCCAACGAGAAGAAAAAAAAAAACGAAAAAAAATCAAAGGTGCAGTCAAATGGAGTTGAACGCAACGCTTTCAACCGCACCACCTGAATCACCTGCAGCTGGCAGCTGACAGCCAACCATCCAGCCAGCCATACAGCCATCCAACGAACCAACCGTTCGACCGTCCAACCGACCGAGCGTTAAGAGCCATGTAACAGCAGCACCAACAACAGCAACAACAGCTGCAGTAGCAACAGCAACAGCAACAGAAACAGAAACAGCAGCAGCTGCTTGTCAGTTGTTTGCAAAATTTTAATTTATGAGCAGTCCTCGAGCAAATGTCAGCCACTTCAAGTTGTCAACCAAACACCCTGTAAAAGGATGCACCCGCCCCAACACCCCATCACCCCATTCCACCATCGTGCTGCATGCACCACTCAGCACTCGACTTGACTCAGTTGAGCTGCTCTAATTAATTAGCCGCTAATTTAACGCGCCCATGGAAAACAACAGCTGTGCAGCACTTCACTCGACAGGATGTGCAATGCGAGCTTTTCTGTTTTAGCCTCGGCTTCCAGTTGCATGTAATTTATTATTTGGGTTCATAATGAACAGAGTTTCTTTGCCACGCTGCACAAAATGTTATTATTATACATTTCATATGTGCATATTAAAAGTCTCCCAGGCTAAAGGCTTTTCGCATTTGTTTGTCTGTATGCAATAAATGTGCAAAATAAATGTGTATTTACATTTTTTAGTTTTCAATCTACGCATTTGACCCGAGGGTAAATGTTGAATAAATATATAATCACTACTGACAAATGCATTTAATGTTGGTACTTTCTAAAGTGGGTCAGTCTTCTTATTTTGTTTGTTAAACAATTGTTCCAATATGCTTATTCACACACATTTGTATTTCTGTGTGCTTTCTTACATGCGTTGTGTGCCCAGCAGGAGAATCTATAATGAGCGACCCACTTAGCAACAGGCAGCAAGCAAATAAGCATGCAACCAAAGATAGCGAAGTTTTTGTAGTTTTTTCTTTATGTATACCACAGACACACATGCTACTGTTTTTTATTTTTGTAAGCTAAACGTGCCCCAAAGTATGCATCTGATATCCCAGACATGGAATGAACGTCATTGTAAACGTAGTTATCAATATGGTTAGTTGCGCAATATGCACATAAACTATGGCCCGTATCTGTGTCCCCCGTGTGTGTGTGTCTGTGTGTGTGTGTGTGTGTGTGTGTGTGTGTGTGTGTGTGTGTGTGTGTGTGTGTGTGTGTGTGTGTGTCTGTGTGTGTGTGTGTCTGTGTGTGTGTGTGTGCCGGCCCAGGAGCCATTGCTTCAAAAAACATCAACAACAACAACAATACCAAGAATGCCTTATGCAGTGGCTGAAACAAATAAAAATTAAAAAAAAAAACAAACACAAAAAATATAAATAAATAAAAAAAATGCAAGAGTGCAAAAAAGGCGAGTGCAAGAAACAAACAAACGAAACAAAACAATACAAAACAAAAGAAAACCAACACACAAAATCAAGTGTAACAAGTAAGACGGCCAGACTAGCTAATATCGACTATATAGAGTATAGTATGAGAGTGAGATCTTGATGGACTAAGAGGTATCTTAAATCTGATGATGAAGTATATACATATTTGCACATGAATCAAATGAAAAGCATACTTAATTAAAGCGTATCAAATGTATAAACAACAAAAAATGGGGAATGATCAACAATGTTCGAGGTGACAACCGACAAATGGTAACATTAAACCGGTCTGATATTTAAACAGAGGAATGGTAACATTGAACAGGATATACAGATATACACATAAGTTGTGCTGGGCGGGCATATGTAAAAGGGTAGAGGATTTGGCCAACAATGCTGTAATCGTAGCCACAAAGCAAAAGTGCAAAATATGGCAATGACAGAAGCCAACAGAAGAACGACAATGGCGACAAGAACGACACCAAACAACAACAACAACAGCTACAACTCTGGCTGGAGGGACAAGCACAAAAAGAGGAGCGCACCGAAATGACAATACAAAATGTTAACTGAAACGACAACAAAAAGGATGGGCGCCATGTTGAATGCTTTGGGAATATATCTGGATCGGGCATGGCAGAACGGATGTGGAAATGAGAATGGAGCGGGCATGCACATGGGCATGGAAATGGGATTGGGTAAAGGTATCGGTTGACTGTTTTTGTGTGTCCATTGCGCCTGCTCGATTGACTGTCTGTCTGTCTGCCTGCGTGACTATCTGCTCGCCTGGCTGTCTGCCTGTTTGATTGTTTGTTGCACATACCTTAGATGTATTGTCCTGCACCCATGCATCTGGCTTACCGTAGTCCGGCGGATTCGCATACGGATCGTAGCCCAGCACGGAGAGCATGGGCGCAATGTCAGCCATATCGCGCACCACATCGACGGGTATCTGTCCCACCCACTTGGACAGCGCCTCAAGATTGACGGGCTTGATTACCTGATCCGAGGACCGTTCCACTCTGCGGCCGCATGAACGGATTAGCAATAGAAAGGGGTACATTAAGAGGCCATTGAATTTATGAGGCAACAAGCAGCTGCTACTGCTGCTGCTACTGGGGCATCAATTACTCACTTGGACAGCGGTACACCATTGGGCTTATTGATAAACTCCTCATGATGCAGCACAGCTTCGTTCCATGGCACCTCCAAGAATTTTAAGATTTTGCGCATCCATTCCTCCGGATGCAGCACCAGCTGCTCATAGTACACCTAGTACAATAAGATATTATAATTAGTTTTAGTCCGATTAATAATTGGTTAATTAGCTGATTAATTAATTTACAACACATACTCATAATTGCCTAATGGATTTATCCTACGATCAATAAGGTAATTACTTTCGAGAATAGAATAATTACTCTCAGATATCAGCAATTTCTACTGCTTTAATTAATTATACAATCTAGTGAGGATGCAACGACTCAACTTCCGTTACTGGGGACGGGATATCAGCTGGATGGAAACTACTCACCATCATGCAACGGTCTTTGCCAATGTCCCGGCACTGTTCGTGCATCAGCTCAATGGCGTGGTTCCATTTCTGCATGCACTGACGGTAGCTGGTCAAATCGAAGCCGGTGATTGTCACCTTGCGGGATATAATCGAATGCACCGTCGCCCGTCCATCCCGCACCATGAACAGGAATTTGGCCTGCGTATATCGACAATGAAAGAATAAATATGTGAATGTGTGCATGCCATGCACTTTATGTACACTACTACACTATATGTACATGCATGTGTGTGTGTGTGTCTGTGTTTGAATGTATGCTTTATGTGGCTTACATTGGGAAATAGTTCGATTACATAGGAGCCCATTTTGAGCGTTAGCGGATCCTTGTTACATAAGCGCGGCGCCGGCTCGCCATGTTTCGCAATGATTTCCAAGCAGAACTGTGCGATGGCGCTGTTCATGACCTCCTTGGTGATGCCGGCCTCCTGCAATCGCAGCGACTCCTTCTCGGACTTCAGCCAGTGCGAGCGTAGCTGCAATATGCGCGGAATGACGCGCGTCTCCTGCCCGCAGCTAAATGGATGAGACATACAAAAGCGAATAAGCAAGGACGCGCCAGCCGGAAGGATGAATTGGAATGTGAATGTGCATGGCCATGTGCATGAGTATGAGGATGAGGACGAGGACGAGGACGAGGACGTGGACGAGGGCGAGGGCGAGGACAAGAACGTTGAGCATGAGAATGAAGATGCGAAGCCATGTTACAAAACAGCAGTGAACAACAATGATGTTTGACAGATCCTGCTACTCTGTTGACCTGCCACCCCTCCGCCCCCTGCGCATCGTTGCCTGTTGCAGGTCTGGACCTTTTGCTAATGCAATCGACTAAATGAAAACGGATATTCCAGACTCTAGCCCACCAACATGGGAACGCTATATGTAGCAATTTTAGTTTGCCACATTTTAGACCAGCATTCGGCCTTCGAAGTGTACGCAAACTTGCGAGCTTTACTTAGCGAACTATGTTGGCTTGCTTGGCTTGCAGTTGAATCGGTTTTTTTCCTTTCATTTGAGGTCATTTAATTTGCAAATTAACAATTGTTGAGAACTGCGTTTCAAGAAAGGTAGTAGCCCAGGTCTAACTTCAGCAGAAGTTGATTACTTCTACTGCAACTACAAAAACTTAGGGAGTCCCAGTGAAACTTAAGCGAAATCGATTAAGTCGAGGAATGCGATTTCTCTTTGGAAGTGCAATTAATTTCCAAATTTGCTAATTACATTGGAAGCATACAATGAATGGGGCCATCATGGGCATACATCCAATCCCTTTGAATAGCTGACAGAAATCTAGTCTAAATATCTAAAAAGTCGTTTGGTTAATGAATAAATTGCGAAATACCTAACATAGTTGCATACTTCTGAGGGTATTTGCGTCACATTGTTGAAAGAATACGCAACTAAAAAATAATAATAATAATATTTAATGTACATGTAGATATAGATACTGTGATGGATACATACATACACATGTATATATATATTTTCCTGATTTGAGCTAACTTTCTGCGCTGACAGGAACGAACAGGATCCAAGCAGAATTAAGTCAGTAGTTTTTGATATGTATATGTTAGAATGTGAACTTTGTAGCCTGATAATTTGATGACCATCTATGTAGGTGTTAAAATATACATTTCAAAACTAACTGCAACTGAGGATACCTTCGAAAGGAGTGTACCCTCGCCAATTCTAATTCCATTCCAGTTTTTATGATTCACTCATTTCCTTGAAATTCACAGAGGAGCATTTAAGCTTAATGGCAGTGTGGCTCCATGGAATTTTCTCAACTCGCATGGCCTTTGAGAGAATGATTCTCATAGTTTCGACACTCTTTCGGCTAACTGAAGTTAGACAAAGGCGCCATATGCATACATATATATATATATATATAAATATATATATATATATATATGTATAAAATCTTGGAGCAATTACATGCGCGTGGCTTATATGCAAATCGGACGAACAAAAGCTAACGAGGCCAGCGCAAAAAAGCAATGTTGGAATACATACATATATTTTAAGCACACACACAGACACACTCTTACATAGATACACGAATCTTTTCATGTATATGTAGCTGCATGCATATAGCTTTTGGTACAAGTTTAACTATATGCGTCCCTGCCTCTTGCTTGGGTCGGAAGTAAGTTTTTAAATAGCGGAAATTGTGCTGTGCAGCCATCAGAAAAAGTGGCGCTGAATTCTGTCAGCAGTCATGAACCAGGACACAGGAGCCAGGATCCAGCAGACAATAGCTAAGCACAAGTCAGTAGCTACGACTCGACAGACAAGAATCAGTACTGTAAAAAATGCAAATTGCTATTAAAATAAGCAGACAAAACAAATAACGCCCTCCAAATGCCTTCGCACCCGTCCCTTTCTATCCACCTCTCTCTAAGGATTCTCTTGCACCTCACTCGTGTGAAGGACGCCGTGGCTAATTACTCATGCGTAACGAAAACTAATCTAACTCAGAGTGTGACTGGAGCCCACGAACATGCGAATAAAGTCCGCCACACGGACGCCGTCAGCCTAAATGGACCCATCCATCATGTCTTGTGATAAACATGCTTCGAATATGAGCAAGACATGCCCCAATGAAGCTCACGTCTATCAATTAAGATTGTATTATGAACTAACTGCAAACAAGAGTGTACAGTTATCCTGGGTCTATATTTGATTATTTTTTAATATGCCTCGTTTAAAGGCACGCGTTGCCGGATACCTTAGTAAACTTAAACAACAAATTGGTTTTTGCATAAATACATAAAAATTTACATCACATTTGAAATCGCACAAGAAATTTCCAATTTATATCTACTTGTTGTGTATGAAAATATGAAAAATTCGCCATGACTATACGGGAACAAAATTCTTCAAATCAGAAAGTCGGTTTTTTTTCTATTTGACAGAAATATATTTCTCAATGATTGCAAATATTTGTAAAAAAAAAAGTAGAAATGAGAAAATCATATCAGAAAACTGCTATGAGTTTAACTGCTGTCCCGGGTTTGAATCGCCGTAAAATCTTTAATTGTATGAGTTAATAAACTATCTAAAATGCGAAAACTAAGAATACAAATCTTTAATAAGAATATATTTATGTAAAAATTCCATGTTCTAAATTTTAAGACCAGATTTGGAAAAAAAAACATTATTTAAAATATGCCTTTCACTCACTCTTCATATATACAAACATATCTAAACTTGAATTCATTATACTCTACTCAAAACAGCAACTGGTTTAAATGGCTTCAACAAAAATCTATAAAGCCTGACCTGTTGACTTCAAATGTTTTGCCTTAAACTTAAATGTGGCCAGTAGCCTGGTTGCATGTAAAAGCTTGCATGTTTGAGTCGATACGTGTTGGGGTAAGGACACACCGTGGCAAACTTACCGCACATCGGGATGAGCATCCAACATGGCGCGCATTAATGTCGTACCAGATCTGGGCACACCGCCTATGAATATTAATGGCATCTCACGGTTGTATGAATAAACGCGCTGATTGTCATCTGTGACGTATTTCTGGGACGTATACAACCAGAAGCCAGGTGGTGAAAGCAAAATATGAAAAGAAAAAAGAAATTAAATTAAATTAGAGAAAAGTTGCTGGTAAAAATTACGTGTTTCCACGATGATAATGATCATAATTATGGGGCGAACGGATGAGGGGATGATGGGCTGCCTGGATGTCTGGTTGGTGCCACAGGCAAGTCAAAGTAATGCCAACTGAATTTGCGTGGGCTAAAAATCGACGCATACACACTCAAAAATAGACAGGTGCGTATGTGTGTGCGTGCGTGTGTGTGTGTGCGTGTGTGTATGTGTTTGTATGTGTGTGTGTGTATTGGTAACAGAAGCCCGTTAACCTTTTGCGTGCTTGTCGCATTAATGTCAATTTAAAGGATTTTCCTGCGCAGTTTGAAAAATTGCTTGAGAAAAGCGTTAAACTCAAGAGTCTAAGCCCATAATATGAGCCGCTTAAAATTGCTGAATCATTGTGGCCAATATACGCGTGAAATTATACTACAAAAAAAAAACATACTTTGTTGTCGCTTAGCGATTTGCCAATTGGTTATCTCTGTGGTATCTTCCACATTTTGGCGCTTTAGTCAGCATTTAAATCGATTCGATCAGGGGGAGCGCTATCTGCCATAAACACACACACACACATATATGTATGTATATATATATATATGTTTTGGTCTTATCGGATGACCGCTGTGATGTGATAAGAGTGCGACAAGCGTAAACACAGAATGTGGCCTAATAATGAATTATTGATTTGGGTAATTAGAAATTGGGCCAAAAGTTGGTGGTTACATTGAAAGGCTTAAGCTATTTAAGAGCAATGAGTGCTGTACAGTGCGGTTCAGCTATAATGCACTCGAGACGAAAATTTGATTACATATTTGCCAGACTTTAAACTTTTAAATAAATATAGTAAGTATGCTCTTTCTGCAGACGATCAATTCATGGACTAACTGCAATCTAACCACAGCAACCACTGGTCACCAGCACCACTACTATTTTTTTTTTTTTTGTATTTAGAGAATAATGTTCAGCCATCCGATAACCAGCAAATTCCCCAATGACTTGGCAAGGCTTGCGGTCAGGTCAGCGTGTGCAGTCAACATGAAATTAGTTATCCTCTCCTTTGGGTTTGTATGGAGACGACACATAGATGCTGACACTGTTGCTGCTGCTTGAGATTGTTGTTGTTGTTGTTGTTGGTCTTGCCACACTTTGATTTATCATTTGCAATCGTCGCCAGGCAACTGGTCGCTTCTAAATACCTACATACCCCCAAGTGTAAACACACTCGTTGAGTTGAGTTCCGTTCATGTGTGTTTGATTGGATGTGTGATTGTATGTGTGATATATTGCATGTCTATATATATATATATATATATATATATATAAATATATGTGTGTGCTTGTGTATTTCCTTACCTCCATGCGCACCATTTGCGATGACATATCGTTTGTGGCATCCACTCTGAATAGACAGGTTGGGCGCAGCTCGGTGAATTTGAATAGGAACATGGTGACAACAATTATGCCGAATAACACCCAAAGGGTGACCTTCTTGTTGCGATATGGCAGACGCATCTTGGGAGTCGCTTGCTGCTTTTTTGCTTTGTTGCTTGCGGCCAACTGAGGTGTGAAGCTAACTGCTTTTTGATTTCAATCAGCAAACTGCTCAAGTCCAGCTCCAGTGCGCTCTACTTGTCTATTTGCTTTGCCCTATTGATTCGACTGACTAACTGACTGACTGACAGCAATAAGTCCGTTTGGTTGACTGACTTCCTTAGCAGAATAGCAGTCGACGCCGGACGTTACAAAGCTTAAGTATGCAAATTGGTTTTCTTTTTTTTGGTTTTTTTTTGTTTTTTTCTCGTATTTTGAGCTGCAGCCGACAGGCGCCTACGAGTTTTAGTTTGCTTTCTTGAACAGTTGCTGCTTCTATTTGCACTTGGCTTGCTTTGACTGGCTTTGGGGTTGCGGCTATTGCTGTTCCGGTTAAAGTTACGGCTTCTTGTGTTTTACTTATTGTTGTTGCAGATTACCACGGCAATACGATTGCGTCTTTGGTGCATCCACTCTTCTCCGGCTGCTGCTGCTGCTGCTGCCTGAGTTCCTGTTCCTGCTTATGTTCCTGCTCCTCCTGCAGTTCTTGATGTTTTTTTTATGACGTTGATTGCTTTGCATTTCCGCTCCCTTATCTGCCTCTGTCCATCCTCCCGCCCTCTCAGCGTTCCATTGGGGTCAGCATGACCATCTGCCAGCAGCAACTAACACTCTGACTTCAATTTCTACACTCAACTACAAATGCGCAAACAGCTGTGGCCTGTGCCGGGTTTTATCGTTTACGTTGCTTCTCTGCTATCTCTCTGTTATCTGGGCTGCGTTGTTTTTATTGCATTTTAAACATATTTACTTAAGCAAATTATGTTTTATATTACCGGCACAGTGTGTGTTTGTGTGTGTGTGTGTGTGTGTGGGGAGGACATGTGCTTAAGGATCTGTCAGCCTGGATAAAACTTCAATCTCTCTGTTTCTCTATCTGTCCTCAACTTTCTGACTAGCTTTGCCTCATTCGCTTTTTGTGCGTTTATGTCGCCGGGACGAGTCCTTGTACGTGAGCGTCTCTGCAAAAGTAAAAAACTTCAGTCATAAGCATATTTAAATACTTTTCAAATTATTTGCAGCGGCTGCTGCCTCAGGCTCGACTTTGGCACTGCTTACATGGTTCACAGTGTTCCACAAGCAGTACTTTCCGGTACTCTTGACGACTCTCGACTGACAGCAGCGACTGCATTCAAGTGACTACGCACCTTTTCAAACTGCAGCAGCAGCTCGATGACTCGCAAGTGCAGCTGTCAGCTGTCAGCTGCCAGCTACCAGCTACCAGCTACCAGCTACCAGTTACCAGCTTCTAACTCCCAAAACCCAACACCCAAATTCTGAGCCACAATTCCAATTTCAATTTCAATTTTGATTATGAGTCCTCTTCAGGCTGCTGACAGGTGACTAGCGCTTTATTGTTGTTAGGTAATGTTTGTTATTTGCTCAGTTGTTCACGAATAGCTGCCAGCCCAAAAACTTAATGAGCTGAAATGCCAAATAGACTGGAACCAATGTTAGTGATATGTACACATAATAGCTCCAATTGCCAGTTATTTCCTCCGTCATAGCTGTGAAAACAGAAATATAAATAGACAAAAATATGAACTATTAGTACAACTGTCAATATGCAAACAATCAAACAAAAACCAAAAAACTACTTTGATGGTAGGCAACAGTATTACATTAAACACTAAGTCAAACATCTTGAAATATCTGTCTAATGAAATGTGTGCGTGCTGTGTGTGTGTGTGTGTGTGTGTGTGTGTGTGTGTAAATAATGCGAAACATATTTATTACGTTTGCTAGGAATATTTGATTAGAAACATCTATAAATTCTTTCTACATAATCCAGACATAGTCTGTTATTTGCCACATGGACGTGACTTGTGGCAAACATTCGCTTAAGCTGCTTACGGCATACGTCTTACACCTCCCCCTCACCCATTCCCATTCCCAGTCCCAGTCCCACTCCCGCTCCCTGGTGACAGGAGTTGTGTGCAGTGTTCGTCATTCAAGTGCTCAAGTGTCGACCATATAGTGGCCATATACTTAGTTAAGTGCATGATGTTGGCGCGGCATTCGTCACAGCATCTGCTCTGGCTCTAGCTCTCTGGTACTGACTTTGCCTCTTGCTCTGCCCGGGTGATTGGGTGGTTCGGTGGCTGGGAGGAGGGCGGATAGCTCCGCTGAGAGGCAGCACTTGACGCTAAAATGCACAGTTAAAGTTGCACAGCTTAAAGAATTGAACCGTAAGCATTTCGTTATAAAAAATGTATGCTCAATTTCTTAGCTTTGCAAAAAATAAAAAGAAAAAGTGGTAACAATAATAGCAGTGCAATTAACCAAGTAAAGAACCTTCTAGCTGGTATGCTTGGAGGCGTTGTCCTGTCGCAAGACCCATAATAAGTACATCTGATTATCGATTGGCAATAACATATTCCTAGGGGATTTTTTATAGAGCATAGTTATGCAGAATATAATACTATGGCTTAAAGACTTAAGTTCTAGCAAAACGAAGATACTACAAAAATATTTGTGTAATTCTTCTAACAAAATTTCTAAAAGAAAAGCTGTTAAATTTGTTTGTCAAATTCTAAAACTTTACATACAATGTAAACTGAATTTTATCTGCATGAATAAGTATTCGCACAGTGGCTATTTGCATTCTTTACTGCCGGCTGTGATCTGAAAAAAGTTCTAAGTGTGCGATTCTTACCGCTTTCTAAAAGCAACCAGCTTAGTGTATTTAATCTTTTAATTGAACAACTTTTAAGTGTCATACTTTTTACGGAAACCTTTCTGATTCTTTTTGTACATATTTCATATTATATTTGTTTTATTCCTCTACATATTTTTTGCACAATTTCCAAAGATTTCTTTCAAGATAAACTTATTATGAAAGCATCCAATTTGTTACATTTTTTGCACCTTATCTGCGGTGCCCTTTTTCCTGATTGCACACATACGCTTTGGCGTGCGTGTGACGGCTTCACTCTACTTGTTGGACACTCCCAAAGCAACTCAAACTACTTCCGGACCAACAACAAATATGTGGTCTGTTGTGCGTCGTCCTTTTGATGTCATGAGTGTGTGTCTGTGTTTGCGTACACACACATGACAAACTATTATACACATCACAAAAGGTCCCTGCTCATATACTTTCTTGACAAAATAATAAATAAAAATTGTGCTTTGGCCATATTTTGCATGGCATTATGTGGCTTATACGTTTCTATGAAAACCCAAAATGCATGCAGCAATACTCTGGCCACAGCTTTGACCTCTTCATACCTCTCCTCTCGCTCCTGTCCTTTTCAGGTCCCTGTCTCAGTGAGAGTATCGCCCAAAGAGCCTCAAAAGTTTTTCGAGTAGAAATATTAGACCAATGGAACCACCCCATGCCAAATGCCCCTTCTGCCTCTGTTCCTGTTTCCCTCCGAGCAGGCAGTGCACAAAATATGACCCAACAACAACAAAATACAAGTTGAATATTTGTTTGAAGAGGTGCCTCACAACAACCAGCTCTTTTTTCATCCACCCCCTCCCGTCGCCAAACGATACAACTACTTTTCAATAGTCAGTAGACATAAGCTTGTGTGTGTGTGTATGTGCGTGTGTGTGTATGTGCGTGTGTGTTTTTGTGTGTGTTGCTGTTGGCGAATGGTAAACACGATGGAACCTTACAAAAGTCTGTCGTTATTGTTGTTGTTTCTGTTGTATGCACTACCATTGTTGTTGTTGTTGTTGTTGTTGTTGTTGTTCTTATTCATCGCTCATGCTGCTGGTGGTTTGCTCAAGTGTCGGACAAAGTCTTGTAAAAATTAATAAGCGTGTAAATTTGATTGTATTGCCAAACAGCAGTCCAGTCTCACAAGCTCACACATACTACAGCCACATTTGCACCATAAAACACACATACATACTCACACACACACACACACACACACACACACTCACACACACGAACACACCCACATTAAGTTTAATGCATGTGAAGAGTTTTGTTTTATTTGATGGGTTTTCGTCTAGCACTTTTCTTTTTGTGTTTTTTTTTCCCCCCCAACTTAAGCTTAATGGCATCGCATTTTGTGTGTGGCCCTTAGCACAGTGTCCCCAGAAAATATATAATGTAAAAAAATGAAAGAGAAACGCGCAAATGCACTGAACTTATCTAATGGTTAATACGATATATACTTTGAATATATAAGAAAGAAACGTAGAGAGAGCATTTAAGAGCAGGCGAGAGAGCACAGACTTGAATCTTTCAAGAATATCATGAATATCGCAAGAAAGATAAAAACGAGTTTCAAAGTCAATTGAGTTATTCACGGCTCTTTTAGCCATAAACTATTATAGCGATTTTGCTTTCAGTTTAAGATTACAGTAAGATTATAAAATCATAGTCCTGAATTGGGCACTAATCGAGCACCTCTTTTGTTAAATGATATTTTAATTTAAATTATTTAACGAGCCTAGGCACGATGATTAAGTTTTAGCTTTTTTTTGGTTTTAATAGCTCAGCTCTTATGGCATTTCATAGAATAAAAGAGGCACCACTGTGCCGGCAATAGCTGGCGCTAGTTCTCACGCTTGTTGCGCTCGGTGCGTTGACGGGGACGTTTGCGACAGTTTAAGTTGGAAGCTTTTGTTTCACAAAAAAATCTGCATAAATAATGTTGCGCCACGCTTGGGGGCTGCAGCCGGGAAGTGTTGATGATTTGATGGCGAATACGGAATGCTGTGCCGGAACGCAAAGTGCCTTAATGGCAGTCTAAAGACCTTGTTCTAAATTGCAGTTGGAGCGCTTTGAAGGCTTCCAGCGGCGCAGCGAACCGAGTCGCTGCCTTTGAGCGCTGGACTCTCCGGTTCTCTATCTATCTATCTATCTATCTCTCTTTTTCTCTCTCTCTCTCTCTCTCTCTCTCTCTCTTCCTCTCTATGTCTTATTCTGCAGCTATCTGTATTGTTTTGTGGGTTTTTTTTGTTAGGTTTGTCTAACTAAGCGCGGCTGGCTGGTTAGTATTTAGCAACTGACGCAACGACAGCTCATTTATCAGTACGTCGCTCATATTATAAATTACTTGGACAGTATTCACGACGTGCAGCAGCTGTTGCCGCAGCCGCAGCCTCAGTCCCAGTGCTATCTGGCCTGGCCTGGCCAGACCTATGGGAATTCGCCCTTCGATACGCCGCTAAGCACAGAGAGCGAGGGAGTGAGGGAGAGAGTGAGAGAGAGAGAGAGAGAGAGAGAGAGAGAGATAGCGTCAAGCTTTTAGAACTTACAGTACTCGATGGATGCCAGCGAATCCACAGTGCGCACTCCACCACGTTTGCACAGTGAAGCGTGCCGAGTTTTTAAAGTGAATGAGTCGAAAGTTCGAGGCAGCAATGTGTTAATTAAAACTGAACGATTCAGCGCATACACGACGCCACGAATGAGAATAAGAACAGCAATCCAGCCTCGTTGGATGTTGAGTAAAATGTTATAATTCAATTTGTTATGTCAACCATGGTGGAAATGAATGCTTACGCCCCTCTCCAGCACAGGTTCGATGCTCGATATTGATTGAGAAATGGAATTAGACAGTGCATTGAACTTGATGGGCAAGTGAGATTTGTTCTGCTTTAGTACTGATTGCAACAGGAGGGAGCGAGAGAGTGCGCGAGTATTTGAAAGAGAGATACAGAGAGGGAGAGAGAGAGAGGGAGAGAGGCAGATCAAGAATTTTACAAGACAATTTGAGTAACTGTCAGCTCTTAGGCAAACATAATAGCATAATAAAAATAGTAATAATATTATAAATAATATGGTAGTGTGGTAATAATTACAGTAATAATAATAATTATAATCATATGACTAATAGGAATATATAATCATAAAAGTAACAATAAGTAATACCATCGGATATCAGGTGCCGGGTGGGTGTTGCCAAGATATACCGATCTATCCTAATCTATCTATCTCCAGGTTTGCATTAACAATTGCCGAAGATACAGGCATTTGTGATTTTTTTTGGACGGGGATAGTGCTTGATCGGAAAAACAATGTTGGAGGAGTTTTCTAATAAGCTACCTTCCGAGTTTGATAGCTTTAGCTTTTAAATTGCAAGACATATGAGCTTTAGTCTGAATATTATTAGAGAAGATTTCTAGTAATCTGCCTGGCAAGTTTGGTAACTGCTTTTTTGGGGCGGGAAAGGTGTTACGAGCAATATACAGGAGGAGGAGGGGTGGGAGTGGACATTAAATATTATTATCGATTTTTCGAGGGAGTTACCAGTAACATTGAAACAAATGCAGTCACCGGTAATGTGCCTTCCAAATTTGATGCTTCTAGCTCAAAAAATGCTAAGGATTGGCGGTAGGCCTGACGGCGGCGGAGGTGGGCGTGGCCGATGTTGATATTTCAAGTTTCAAGGCAACATAGTAACAGTTTGGTAACGGTACTACCGACAACTAATATCTCTGTTAATCACAATATTAATATACGCCAGGAGAACAGACTTCATTTGGCGTTGCATGTAATGATTCTTGCGAAATTTTATATCTATCATTTGGTATATGTATTAGTTACGATTTTATTAATTTCCAAACCAGCGATAAATGAACACATAAAACCCAAGAAAAAATTAACACTCGGGCAGTAACTGGCGGCGCCTTAACCAGCAACAACAAACATCAGACTTCAGCCATATACCAAACAGCAAAACAATGGAAATAACATCAAAAACATATGCTCAAAGAAGTCAATGAACCCCAACCGGCATTATAACAACCACAACAGCAGCAGCAGCAGCAGCAGAAGCAGCAGAAGCAACAAAATCAACAGCAATAAACACAAAGAACAAGAGGGATGGCACAACACTTGGATGTGGACGTGGACGTGGACGTGGACGTGGATGTGTATCGATCAAAGCTATTGGCGGCAGTGACGCTGTCGATATCGGTGTCAGATTTAGCGTCCGCTATTTTATGGTACATGAATGCAGGGAAGAGGAAATTGAAGGCCCAAACATTTCACCCACAACAATGAACCGCAAGAACTGAGTACGAAATTGTGCAACACAACCTACCAAATATAAGAACAAGGCTATTGGAGGTAACCAACTGTGCAATACTCTGGAATGCAACAGAGTGCAGTTTGAACTGAAGCCGCGGAACAACAATTTGCACAAATTTTGATTGAACCAGTAATAGCGAGTCGAGTGAGCTCGATTACAACATATACCCTGCACCCTAATGCAGTAGTGAAAAGCTTCTGCCTTTAAAAAGTGTGGCTTTTGTTGCACACTACTATTATACGCTTTTTACCCATTTAATGGATTCAGGGTATAAAAATCGGGCTGAATTTTAGAAAATCGCCCTACAACTTAGAAAGTTCTTCTTGTTTTTAGAAATAATCTCTAAGTATAAGAAGACATTTTTCTTAAAATTGGAAAGACTTGTCCTAGAACGACAGTCCCAGAAATATGTTGTTGTTTTTTATTATTATTTAAATATACTTTATTATAAGGAAATGGAATTCTAAAGAGTAGAAATACAAACGCTGATTGTTAAGAAAAAACCTTTCTGAAAATAGTAATGAAATTAGCTCTCTCGACTGGTATATTAAAGTTTGGCTGCTATCTACATTAGTCCACAAAGCTCAGGTGGAAGTCTCTCGAAGGACAACATATTATAAATGGGTTCGTAAATGTGTTTTTCAATGCTTCGCATACTTCGCGACAATATTGGAATACCGTCTCCGAGGGTAATAAAATCTGAATTTAATCGGCCAACTGCAAACTGCATTGTATGCAAATTGGCAACAAAGTTTCCGTTGGTATTTCATTGTCGAACATGAGTTGCTGCCAGCGACGCGGCGCGGCCCGGCGCGGCTTTGCAAAGGGGAGAGGCGAGAGTCGGGTCAACAGGCTGTGAAACTAAAATTGATAAGTGCGCTAGATTTTGATTTCAATCGAATTTTCGCGTTTTGCTTCTTTTTCATTTCACTCAATTTGATTTGCTGCGATGCTTATCATTCAGCGACACATCGTGATTGTGCGCAAAATGCTCATTATAATAATGATAATGATGAGAGATGAGGCAGGCAGGCAGGCAGGCAGCTCTAATGACATCAAAATGGTATAGGACTACGTGTCCCATTTTGAAGGCACTTCGAGTTTTCATGAGAGCCCATTAAAACTTTGTTGCGACAAGGGGGAGGCGTGCAGAGACACAGGACCCGCGGCTAGCAAGAGCCGCTTAATCAACGGAATTCAAGCAATTTCTCCAAATCGATGCGGATGCTTTTCATTTTGACAGCGCAGCAGCAGAGCAGCTCAACGCATCGCAGCAGCGGCTCCAGTTGTGAGAGCACATCACGTACATATGGCGCTAAGCTGCAATTTGTCCAACAGCCAATTGAAATATGGTCGAGCCAGCTTAACAGCTGCCCAAGCTGCCGATGAGGCAAGTTTGCTTAATTATTTTTCGGGTCGTTAATGGGCCGCTCTTTAGCCCAATAATAAAGAGTGCTGATAAGAAAATGTACATACGTATGTATGTATACATACATGTACTGTGTACGAGGTTTATGGTTGCAGATAATAGGTTGGCGAATGAGGTCAACCGTCGAGTTCAGTATGAATGAAATGAATTAAATTTAAAGTATTGAAATTAAACTCAAATCAATAATGTTCATTGATTTGTACATCTTTTTGAACTACAATTATTTGCAATTTAGAATCGGTTCCAAAACTGAAGCGGTCATATTGGCCAGTGTATCTAAATGAAACTGACCATCAAAAGGATATAAATACTATGTGTACAGATCACATTCGATACTTTAAATAAACTCTAATAAGAGATATAAGATTGGGACAACATATCCAGAGCTATAAAGCGTATAAGAATCAGTTCTAAAAACTACAAAAGAAAGAAAAAACATTAAAGTAAAACACATTTCGCAATCCGTAAATGGCAATGGAATAATAAACATGACATAATCATATATATATATATATATATAGTGTGTTTATAATGGTGCAATATGTTATTATTATTATTGTTATTAAGTTTAATTGAACTCTAGAGAATTAATATATTTAAGTCGAGCATATTCTTTATAATGACTCACTTAAATCTATACTTAAATTTGATCGCACAAGTTAACAGAAAAACCTAAAGTAGCTATTGACATATATTGGTAAACATGTTTTAAGATAAGGTTACGAAGAAAGAAGCTTTGAACTATCAAGGGCCACAAAGTTCATAAACTATTATTTAAGTTGTGCGTGCAACAAAATGAGGCATTCGCAGCAGGCTTGAGCTTTTTGTCAATTTGGTAAGATTGCAATATGGCCAGAATGACTTTCAATGAAATGAAATTTTTAAAAGTTGTAAAGGTTAAGAAAGGGTGGAGGGGACCTAAGTGTGCAAATGTTGCGTGTGTGTGGGCGTGTTACAACAGCACTCCAATTAAAAATAGTACGTATTGTATTACAGAAAATAGCTGGATTACTTTTAAGCGAATGAAAGCGAATTAGTAGAATTTCTAAAGGTTATCAGTAAAGAAACCAGTTTGGAAAAGTTGAGTCACAGCTTATAAGTACGTGCTCTTTAGCGTGGCATATTAAGTGAAAAAGATCACATTTTAAAAGCGGTAGTGGCGATACCAAACTGGACAGCTGGACTGCGAAGAACAGCTGGATAGCTGGGATTACGACGGCAATTCCAATGCTGATTTGACCAACTTGTTTACAGAGTTCAAGTTTGTGTGTATTTGTGTGCGTGTGTGGGTAAGTCTCTCGTGTAGTTGAACATTCAATTTGCATGGCAATGAGATGGCTTATTGAGTTATTCTGTTATTCAGTGCGAGCCGACTCTTGGCTGTCTGCTTGTAGCCTAATTTCATTTGGGAGCTGGCAAATGGGAGATGTCTGTTTCGTATGCGTCGCACTCCTCAAAGATGAAGTGTCGTTGCACATGCCACATGCCACATGCCACCGAGTATAAATATAACAAGTGCCAAGTGAAATGTGTGTATAAATAAAACAAGTAAAATTACCTTGCTGCAACAGTGCCAGACTACCAAATACTCAGCCTAGGCATTAAATCGAAATTGGTTTTCATTTTAAAATGTACTATTCGTATTAACAAAGTCTGCATATATATCTAGGTGCTCTCTTTGATTCTTGACTAATACAAGAAATTAATATTTATCAAGTTGTAATTTTCCTTGCGAGAAACTGCACACTTGCCAATTTGAATTCCAATTTGACCACATATCTACGTTGATAAGAAAGATGCACATAAAGAAATCATGAGGTCGTAGACGCTTTAACGGGTCCCAGCCGTTTTAAACTTTAACTTTAACTTCAGTTGCAGTTGACGTCTTTTACCCAAAACACGGGGTGACTAATTGTTGCTGCACGAACGCAGCTGACGATGCAGCCATGGAAGAATTTTTTGGCGTTGAGGTTTACAGGATACCTGACAAAAGGGAGCAGCCTTTCATTCAACTGCAAAGCGTACAACAAACTTTGATAAATTCCAGCAAAAGTGTTTCACAAACGCAAGGGAAACGCACGGGTATCGGCGAAGGATCGTGTGCGGCAAACGAATGGAGCGCCATCAAGTGCATCAGCATCTTCAAGTCATCATACACACACACACACATAAATATATACACTAGCAGACAAGTACACACACATGCATTGTAAGCAAACACAACTGAGAGCGCTTTAGTCAAGAGAAAGAGAGAGAGCTCGCATGGACATACCCTATATACACAAGTCCATAGGTCTATAAATTTATGTTTTGACGATGTTTTTGAACATCTCTGCAATCCTACTAAATCCAAAGACTTTGTCTTTAAAAATCAGAAATATGTAAGATGAGATTTTATATCAGCATTATGGTTATGAAAATGTGTTTTCCGCCTGTTACATACATGTGCACAAATTCATAGTACCCTATGTAGCCATTTTTAATAGGTACATTGGTATTAAAGTGCTCCTATTATGCGGCGGCACGTCAGTGTTGTCATGCAAATGTAACTTTTTTTTTTTAAACATACGCACGTTGCGCAAGCAACTGTATAGTTTTTCGTTGATGGCTAGGATTATAAAATTTAATTTAAGGAATAATGTTTAGCAAAGCAAATGACCTTATTGCTCACAAACCGATTTCGAATCCCGCACAAAACGCAATGGCAACAAAATACACGAGCTTTACTTTTTTAGTTCGAAACAGATAAGCTTAAGCGTATAAATTCTTAGCTTAATTTGCTTAGATAAAGTAACATTCACTGTTTAGTCAGACCACCTGCATACG
The DNA here is from genome assembly GCA_035041535.1 of Drosophila cognata. Lineage (NCBI taxonomy): Eukaryota > Metazoa > Arthropoda > Insecta > Diptera > Drosophilidae > Drosophila > Drosophila cognata. The sequence continues at coordinate 656,239 of JAWNLC010000242.1, forward strand.
AATAGGAATATGAATATGCGACAAATTTGCCGATTTTATAATTAATATCAGACCATAATAGATAGAGAGAATTTAAAAAGCTGAACAGATTTACAGTGCTTTCTACAGAACCCACTGAAAAGAAGCTAGATCTGGCGTCAGCTAAAGAAGCCAGCAACAACAGCAACGGCGCCAGCAAATAAAATTGGTTAGAATTTGTGTGTTGAGGTTGTTGCCACAGCTCTTGGCCTAGGTCCCTCCACAAGAACTGAGAAATGAAATATTCCGAAATTGACTATTCAATATTGCAGACAGACGTTCGTTCTGGCGTCATATTTTGATTGTTGTTGGTGTTACGATTTTGAGTTAACTTTCGATGTGAACTATGCGAATAGAAGAGAAATGCTAATGACATTTGCCGCTGGCACTGCTTGCGTTGCTGCTGCTGCTGCTGCTGCTACCAATTGGTAAACGAACAGAGAACATATTGTGAACACGATAAATTGAGATGAAATTGATATTTACTCGTGCGGGCTGTTGGTTCATTAAATTGTGATTGCTCTCGCTGCGACTCCTTGGCGATGCTCCTGCTATGGCAACAATAACAATGCCAATACGAATAACACAGGAAGCAACAAAAGCCGCGTCGTCAAAGGCGCATCCAGTCAAAAGTGAAGAAGAGATTTGCTGTTGCTGTTTGTGTCACACTTGAGTGTGTTTTTGTTGTTGGTTTGTTCGCTTTGGTATTCAATTAAATGTGGTTACAGCGACTGATGCATTTGCATTCATTGCACGCGCACTTATAAACAACACGCAACACACGTATTAGATGTTTGCATTTAGAACAAAAAAATAAAATAAATATCCATCAACACATCCGACTTTTGGAGCCGCAAAAAAACTACTGAATAAATACGCAAGCAATCGAGCCATTCGATACCATGCCAAATGTGAGCGGCATACGATTAAGTATCGACTACTTGTTAGCATCGACAGCTGACTGCTAAGTATAGCTAGGTGGCAGCCTTTTGGTATTATGTTTGCCGTTTGTGGCGAAACTCTGTTGTTTATATGAATTGTTTTTGATTATTATAGCTATGTAAAATTGTAGTATTGTATATATTTTGCCAGCTTACCGTATAGGCTTTCGAGTAAGTATTATTTGAAATCAGCTGTGTAAAAAAAAGTATTCGATAATATCAGGAATTGCCACATAATTTGCACTCATACCAGTAGGTGGCGCTGTAATTTTGTAGTTGCTGCATTACCGAAATGACATTGTCTGGCAACGCTGATTAAAAATTACGCAGAGATGGCGCTTTCAGCGCAAGTTCTTAGTATGTCTACCAGATGGCGCTATTAACTTAAAACACTAAGCTGACTGAAATTTTATTATATTAAAAAAACTACCTTAAAATTTGAGTGCATTAAAAGAGATAAAAAAAAACGTACGTAAAATGTATGCATATAAATCGAATTTCCTTCCACACTGCTGACTAATTTCAAGTTATCTGCCAACGTACTTGAATACAAGGTTTTTTTGCTCTTATCAATAAGTGGGTGATAAATTGTCGTCAGACATTTCCTTAGCCATAACATCTATAAATAGTTGTTTTGCATATTAGAACACAGTTATTTATAGACTCTCAGGTAAAGTGCTGCCGATAAGTTAAAAACTAGATGTGAACAGGCGACACAGAAATTAAGCCTTTCGTAGTTCGGTTATGGGTTCAGATTTCAACTGGCATCTCGCAATTGGCAACATTCTGTCAGCCAATGCACATTCCCAGAATGACAACAATGTGACGAAACAACACCAGAGAGGCTGCTCGACTAGCAAATGACCCGGTAGCTCAGTTCAAAAAGTAAAAATGTATTTAAATTAAATTTAAAATAAAATTTAAAATGATGAAGAATATTTAAATGCAAAATGGTCCAAGAAAAAAAATATTGGGGAAAATCCAGAAAAACCCCATCAGACCAAAAAAATAATTAGTATGTTTTAATTAGGCCCCACCACAAGTGCATGCGAAAAAGTTATTAATGAGGTGGGACGTTTAAGATCGAGTTCTTAATTATAGAAATGGAGGACTCTGAATTGACTACATGATAGAGTATTTTGTAATCTTTACAGAGTACTCGAACAGAGTTCCGCAAGGATTAGTTAGCAGTCATAGAGACGAAGAACAAAAAATAAGAAACTCTTCTGCACAGATTCCAATCTACTTTAATGAATATGATATTGCGGAGACCATACACAAGATCCATATTCCAGAATTGGATTGGTCAAATAAAACCAAGAACTTGAATGGCTCTGTTGGCAGTGAATTTAATATGGCTATCGAATTTTAACTTATGATCAAGAAGTAAACCTAAATTTAACTAGTAACTAACAACATGAGGAGAGACACGATAATATGACATTACACTTAGATCAGTTCAAATGGGTCAAATTCATTTTACACAATGACAAAAATGAAAGTTAGTCCGCCTGCAATACGCATTGAGAGGTAATATCATTATACATCAGGCACAACTTGACGTTATCAGCATATATATTATTACAGAAGGAAGGTCATTAATAAATAGAGGATACAAGTTACTACCCTGAGGTACCCCAATGCTGACTAGATAGGTTAAGAAAGTATTGTTTTGAATACAACAATTTTGAGTTCTGCAGATGATTTAGATAGATAGAGACATCTAATTGAGGTGGGATGTTGCAACACGTGATAAGTAATGAAAAAGTATTAAGAACAATTTTAACACTCATGACTAGCTTTGAACTGAATACTCCACATTTCTCATTAGAAAGGAGAAATGTTTGTCTGCACTTATCTCGATTCCACAACTTAATACTGATCCTCCTATACGACACAGTGGTCCGATTATGATCATCAAGTTGAGTTGAATTATTTAAAAAATTAAAACGTCTAATTCTGTTGATTTGGGTGTTTCCTGTAAGTCAGTATTTTATATTTATTGTGTGTTCTATTAAAGTCGATAGCTGCAATTCTGGTTGAACCAGCCTCAACTGTTCGATTTTATGGGGTTTCGTGGCGGTGTTTGCAGCGAGGACACTGTCAGATCGCTTTTCTGCGGATCTTTATATTATTTGTAGAAGATTTCTTGGGAGCTTACCTTCGCCTCGCATAATCGAGATACTTGTGGCCAACCAGTAATAGCTCACTTCGGAGAGCTTGTCCGACTGCTGGTCAGCGGATCTGCGCAGCCCCGATAATTGCCATCCAGTTAGATGTTACGTCAAGAGCAAATATTTGATAATCGACTGCAAAATTCGCTCATGATATCGCTGAAGGGTACTTTTAGACAGTAAAAATAAACCCTTAATTATATGCCACTGTACTCCATTCGAACTTGTCCGAGATAGTCTCAAATATTGCTGCGATGAAAAAGAAGTGTTCAGCTTAAGGCCACAAAAGGTGCTCATCCAACTGAGGCAGTTAAAGTGTAAAGACGCCTCGCTTGGAGGCTGCAACAAGAGATGCAACAGTTGCCTTGCGGCCAGCTGTGAACAGCAACACCAACAAATCCATGTTGCGAGTGGCATCGGTTGAGTTGTATTCCAAATTCGCCATTCCTCGTATCTATCAGTGCGATACGCACATCGCGAACCATTCAAAATTACCCACTGCAAGGATACAAAAAAGCGTTAAGCCTTTCCAGTTTTCGGCACACACACACACTCATACAAATGCACACCTATAATCACATACACACACAATACGGTCAAATGAATTGTAGGGCTTTGATTTTATTTCGCGCGAAAGCTGCGTGAAAAGTGGGTTAAAATCGGGTGCTCGAATAACAACGTCCTAACGCCGGGCAGAGGATTAGGGATGCTGAGGGAGTGGTGGAGCGCAGAGACTAAGAGCTCAAGATGGAAGACTCGGCAAAATCCTTTGTGTAATAGCAGTGTTTTTTTTTTTAATATCCTTGGAGCCATAGAGATGTGAGAATTGTGAACTTGAACCTATGAGAAATATATATATATATATATATATATATATATATATATTGATATATTTTATTTGTTTTTATAGATATTGGAAAATATTTCCAGCTATCTTAATTTTAAGATACAATTTTATGAGTTGAACTTTGTTGCGATTTTCTTGATATACGAGTAGTAATATTAGCAACCAGTATTGGAGCATGGCAGCAACTATAATTTTAAAGTTGCATTCGCATTCTGGAATATAGTCCAGAAGTGCGAATATGATAGTCGCGAATACTCGATCAACTGCAATCCAAATTGCTTGTGCAAATTCATGCTGTGCTGATCCTTTATTTGGCATTTTGAGCGTTTTGGTTACGTTTTCTTGTAATCTTTTTTTTCGAGCACTCTAACAATGTTTTTTCTTTTGCTTTTAATACTCTGTAATCGAAGGTATTAGAGTATATTTTTCTCCGGTATGGTGTCTGTTCGTCTGAATGAAAGCAACTGCCTTCGACATCCTCAAAGCTATATATACATATGTGTTTTTTTTTTTGCCTGGCTCAGACGAAGTGTTAAAATTGGAAGGGGGCTAAAAATCCGATAATCGTTCAGCGCAAATCGAAAAGTCCACATATCTTGCACAATTTTAGAACTAAAGTCGCCTATTTGTGTTAGTATTTGGTTTGCGATGCCCTCCTCAGATCAGCACCCGTCGCACACACACCCGGCGTCCCCAGTCCACTGCTATATTGGGGATTGTGTTATCAAAATTTGAAAGGTAGATTACTAAGATTAGTAAAAATCGGGTAATCCTGTAACTCGCGCTTCAAGAAGTCGCACAGCTTAAGAGGCACATTTTTGGTCAAGGTACATACACACTGCCGCGCCACGCCGACGGCCACAAGACGATGATTTGCCAGGCGTTATCAGCTGGTTTTGCACCAGGATCAGATTATTCCGCAGTCGGTTACGCCCGACAGCAACGTTCTCCCTCTAATTTTTTTTTTTGTTTTTGCAGCTGCGATTTCGACAATTTACAACTATTTGCGCGAAGTGGTGGGTGGGTCCGGCGCAGCAGGTGAAGTACAGTGGATCGCACTTGTCTGGCACAGTGGAACTTTTCAGAATTAAATGAGAAACTAGAGATCTTGAAATGGAAAAAATATAAATAAATTATTGCTAATGCAATTATAGCAAATTTAAATGTTATTTTTGTATTTAGTTATTTTTTAATTTTTGGAGCTTGATAAACATAATATAAATGAATAGATAATCACTCACTGAAAAACATTGGATCTGGAGCCAGCTAAATGGCAAAAAATAGTTCACATAAAACACAAAAATAGTAAAAATTACGAATTTAAAAATTATGGGTTTTTATGCCAAAAGTTTACTTATGCCTGCAAAATAGTCACTTGTAGAAAGCTGAAAAATTTCGAATTGGTAGTGGAAAAACAAGTCTGGCCAAAAATAAGTAAACTCTTTAAACTTATGCCAATTTCAAAATTGATATTTAAATACCACTGTGCTCCTCTATTCTGTGTGTGTGTGTGTGTGTATGAGTGTATGAGTGCGTGCAGCTGGGACTACCTGTAACGCTTTCCGGTCTCAATGCACATCTACATCCGTTGACTGGGCGAAATTCAGTCGTGGTTACACTTTGGACTTTGGACACACAATGCGGCAGTTTTGGGTGCAGTATCTGATATAGTTGGGTGTGTGCGTGTGTGTGTGTGGGTGTGCCTGTGCCTGTGCAAGGGTGAGGTGGTGTGGTGTAAGAAATTGTTGTTTTATCGGATGAAAGGGAATAGCGCTAGGTCAGTGCAGCAACACGGTCAGTGGTGGTCGCTCACATTGGTCTGCGGTTGCAGCACCCGTTTGGCGTATCTGCTAATGGATGCAGGAGCTGCCGCTGCTGGAGCAAAACAAACAAATGCAAGAGCAACAAGAGCAGCCAACAACCAACGAGCAACAACAATGCCAACATTCAGACAAATTAATGACGCGTACAGCGAGTCAGCTGCACTTAAAGATGCTCCGACGATGTCCAAGTTTAAAGCGATTCAGCGTATGGGTTTGGGTGGATCGGGGTGGGGTTGGATGGGGTTTTTCGAAAGATTGAAGATTGCAGAATGATGCTATTAAGTGGCAGACAGCTGTTAATGCGTAATTACGTTCAAGGGGTGGCAAAGGGAGAGTGGTGGTGGGGAGAGACTGTTGCGCCGTTATCCGCCATTCAATGGCAAAAACTAGCAGAATGCGCTTTCAATTCAATTGTTGTCGCTGCCGTTTGACTGCCACAATTGTTGCAACCACAGAGGCAAGCATGGTCTGCAACTGGGAACCGTAACGTGCAACAGCACAAATGCCAAATACACACTATTAACTGGACCCATATATAAGCGCAAATGTTTATAGCGACTGCAACAACGTGAGCACTTGTGCGTCATAATTGCACATTGCCGGATTCTTTTTAAATTGCTGAGTTTGCTTAGACAAATATTAAATAAATGTTTCTATCTAAACATTCAAGCCTTTATTTTACTTTAAGGTCAATTGTATTTTTTTGATTTTCAATATATTTCGAATCCATCCTGCAGATTACAAAATTACAAGATTAATCCAAGAGCCCGAAAGCCAAGTTAATATGCACCCAAATTATTATTATTATTATGTGTATTTTTTTCATTTAAATTTTTAAATGATTGAGATGTAGTGCGAAGCAGAAATAGAAGGCATGCTCCAAATGCAAATCGTCATGTCATCAACTGCTGTGCAACGATGACAATTTGCGTTTGGCGGGGCTTCCTGTCAAATTGCTTATTGCAATAGTTGTCATCATCGTCGTCTCTCTTGTCGCCTTTTGCGCTTCCGCTTGACTCCAAGTTGGCACTGCAATTGCAATTGCAGCTTGATTTCCATTTAACATCCTCAAACTGAAAGCATTGGGGAAATGTTTTTCCTTCTCTGGCTCATGTGGCAGGGGCATCGTCAACTTGTTGCCACTTGCCCCAATTGCAAATTCTGGTTTGTTGTCTTCGCTGAAATGTTCCCTAAGACGGCGGAACACTGCAAATTAGGAAGTTCAATTAATGAAAGGAAATTACTGTTTGGAGAATACAAATGAAAAGGATTGGGTTCTTAAGCAAGTCTAAAGTCAGACAGACGATAAGCCAGTCAGTGTGTGATTGACTTTTTATTCCACTACTCCGATGTTAAAAGGTTAACCTTCTAGAAGTTTCGACTGTGTGGAGAATACAGATGCATAACACGAGGTATTTAAATAGGTACAAATTCAAATATTATTTGATATAGTAGTCTGATTTCAGATATTATTTTGTTTGCAGCTTGAAAGTATAATAAAACATATAACTGGTGGGTTTGGTTAAGATGTCTTCTTAAAAAAAGTTTTTTATTTCCATTGATCGGTTCTATGGCAGCTATATAATATAGGGATCTGATTCGGTCGGCTCGTACATACACACATACAGTGAGCGACAGCTCGAATAAAGCAGTGTTAAAGAAAAAACATAATTGCCTGCCATAAACTAATTATTCATTATTTTTCAAAAATTCCAAAAATCGATGGTAGGTACATGTATTAACCACCAATATGAATGGATGACCCTCATAAACTGAGGTTTCCCCACCTGCTAGGTAGGATTATGTAAAAATGTAGCCTATTTTTAGGTGACAGCTTATTTGGATCAGGTACATTGTGGACACCTGGGAGCCATAGAACCCGGATTTTTTACCTAAAGTTGAGTATTTTCGGAATAAATAGATCAATACTTCGTAGTCAGTTTAGTTATATCCTGCATCCCGAGCTCAATAAGCCCACAAGGACTATGGACAAACGGAATACCATTGAACAACGGAAACTCATCCTGGCACACCACAAGAACGGATATTCACATCGCCAAATAGCTGAAATGGTCAATCTGAGCAACTTAACCATGTATAACATCATTCGGCGCTTCGTCGACGCAAATTGGATTGAGGGCAAGGGCAGAATGGCACCAAACCCGCCTTTCACCGAAGAGGAGGATCGGAGGATCATCAGGAAAATAAGGTCAAATCCCAAGCTATCGACTCCAAAAATGACTCAACAGACGCAGGATGAAATGGGGAAAAAGTGCTGTGTGGAAACTGTGCGCATTGTTCTGCGCAAACATGACTTCAATGCCCGAGTACCACGGAAAAAGTCCATTATAAGCGCATCAAATAAAGGGACTAGGATGACGGTCGTCAAAAACCCACTTGGACAAGGATCTGGAGTTTTGGAACACAGTCATATTTGGAGATGAGTCCAAATTCATCATTTTTGGCTCGGACGGACGGAATTATGTGTCCAAGTGGGTTTTGGCGACCGTCATCCTAGACTTATGGCAGGCAATTATGTTTTTTCTTTAACACTGCTTTATTCGAGCTGTCGCTCACTGTATGTAGTGCCCGCAAAAAACATGTGGACGGACGGACAAACGATCATTGCTATATCGACTCGGCCTGCTATCTGATGCTGATCAAGCATATATATATATATATATGAGGTCGGAGACGAAAATAACTTAAAACGCTCTTCGAGGCTATAACGATTTGTGTGTGATTTTTACCAAACTAATTTCCATTTCAATCACTTTTTTAATAGAATTCAATTGTATCCTTATTAAAGAATTTCATTAAGAAACACAATCAACGAAAAAGTATATATACATATATAAATAAATCTATGTTTAATATAATTAATTTAAAGGGATTGAGATACCAAAAAAAAAAAAAAATGGTATATAGGGATAATTACAATTTTGGCTAATACGATTAGCCAAAATGCAATGTAATTGAATCGAATATTTTGATTCGCCTCACTAGTTAAGCACCCAGCCAGGATTCGAAATCGGAGCTGGGAGGAGAACTGCCCACGTCGGCTTTGATTGTGTAGTTTGTTTGGTTGATGCTGTAGTGGATGTTCAGATATTGAGCGGCCTGGAAGGGCAGCGAATAGTAGCCTTGCTGTTTAACGGCAGCCTTATCTGTGCGCTGGTAGAGAACGTGTCCGCCACTGATCACCAGTCGCAGCTCCCGCGAGCCATCCTCGTTGTGCCTAGCATTCTGTTTGAGGATCTGCACCGGTTGCAAATCCGTTTCGCGTACCGGCAACGAAAGCAACGGCTCGCAGCGACAGCTGAGCTTCTGGGTGAGTGGGCAGGACTGTGGTGCCGAGCCACCAATACTGCCTGGCTTGGGGATACCCAAATTTGGCAGAGTGCCCAGCTGACCCAAATTACCCAGATTAGCCAGATTACCCAGCTGGCCCAAGTTGCCCAAGTTGCCCATGTTGGGCAGATTGAGGCCGCCTAGCATATTGGACAGGCCTTGCAGCGGTAAATTAGTAATCAATGTGCCCACAATGGGCAGATTCTGGGTCCAAGTTGGCAGGAGTCCAGGTGCCTGAAAAGTAGCCGTGTTGCCCACCACGGGTGTGACCACCGCAATCGGTTGCAGTGGTTGTCCCGGCTTATTGGGTTGATTTGGTTCCGCTACCGAATTGAAATTGATGTTGTCAAAGTAAATGGGTATACCTACTCCAGCGTTGCCCTGTTTCAAAGACGATTTCATGGAATTTAGTTGAGGACGTGAATTCGGCGGCATCTCATCTGATTCACTTACTGTCGTCAGCTGACGTTTAGGCCGTTGATCCGGGATGGCTGTAGGTGTTATCACCTTATCGGATACGTCAGCAGCAACTGCGCTGATTACCAAGATAAAACCCAAACAGCTTCTCATGTTTGCTGCTCTTTCAGTTCTGGCTGCCTAACCAGAGAGTCGCATCTTTTATATGCCGCTGCTCCAGTTTTTTATGGCCTTGCTGTTACATTTTAAGGTCTCAATAAGCCCGAAACCCGTTGCAGTCATTACGACTGTGCAATACTGGGCATTCAAAGTGTGCCAGATCGACCAGGAATTCATATTCATTTCCGAATTACGAGTTACTCAATTAATAGTTAATCACATGAATCGAGTTTCATAATAAAACCTATTTTCACCTCTTGCCAGACAAGCCAGACAACAAAAATAAGTACAAAAAGTGAGGCAGCTGTAAGCTAAATGCGGCAAGCAAATGCTTTTAAAATGGTTGCAAACACATAGTTTCTAACACATGTGTTTCCCAATTAAAACGAATCGCTTGCAAATATACATTTAGCTGTTTGTAATTCTTGTTTCTAAATTAGTTGTCTAATACGACAAATTGAATTTCACGGCACGAAAATATCAAACCGTTTTCTACACTCGAAAAAAAAAACAAATAAAATAAAATAAAATTTCACTGAAATTGAGAAATATTTAGAAATAGCCCAAATAACATTTTCTGGCAAAATAATATTCTTAAAATTGGAAAGGCTATTTACTGGAAGTGTTTTCCATTCTGAAGAAATACATTTGTAGAAGTTACATATGAAAACCTTTATTTTACGAAAAGATCATTTATAAAATTCGCATAGAAGTAAGAAAATATGCTTTATGCTATTTGCTGACTACTATTTAAGAGTTTAGTTTATTCAAATTGAATTCTATGAATCGGAAAACCTTCAATAAGTATTTCTGCTACATTAAAGTAAAACCAGGTAAAAGCCTCTGGAACTTGGATATATTCTTTCTGAATTTTAGAAAAATCGACTATACATGGAAAACCCTGGTTTTGCATAGACTCAAAAATAAACTCTCTAACGGTAAGCTGAACTTGTATGAAAATGTTCTAAATTTTATAGCGATTTTGTTTTTCTGAGTGTACAGTGTGAAGTGGGCTAAAATTAAATTTCAATTTTATTCAAATATGTAAATAGAATTAAGTGCTCAGTGATTTCCTTGTTGCTTCCTTTGAGGCTGTCCGGGCAGCTGTGACAAATCTCCCTCAGTCACATGATTAAAGCACCGCTCCTAGACTCTGCTATGGTCCACAGCTTCAAATTAGATTACGCAAAATCATATGATTGCCCAGGGCCCAACACTTCGTTACCAAAACCACGTCCACTTTGACTACACCCCCCTCACCCACTCCTCACCACCTCTCCCCCCACCCAAAGAAAACGAATCGTATTTGCTAGACAGGAACTTGGTGACGTTAACATGACCATTTTTTGTGGGTAAGAATTTCAATTTGTTGTGTTTTAAAGTTCGTTTCTATGGACGATTAGCAGCCATATTGGACACTGTGGGGGTTGTGGTTTTTGGTGTCGGAACTGGTATTTGACTGGGGTTTTGGTTGGGGTTGTGCATGAATTTTGGGATAGGTGAACCAAACGGAATCTGACACGCAATTCCTGCTGGGTGCAAGTCCACGACTGCTGTTGTTGTTTTTTGCTCATTTGACAGTTGGAGATTGTTGTTCGTTTTCTGCTGCTGCCACTGGGCCAATAAATCAAAAAAGTTTTGACAATTTGCACGATTATTGTGTTTTATACTTGCTGAAAATTAAATTTGGATGCACAAATGCCGGAGAAACCCCACCTGAAAGAGTGGACAAATTTCGGTGGATTTCTTGTGTTCATTTGTCGAACTAACAAAAGTTACTCAAATATTTGATTCCACAACAGAATATCTGCAAATGTGTGCATACATTTTTGTGTAAGTGACTTAATATATATATATTTATATATATAAGTGACTTAATGCCCCTTTATATACATATGTATGTACGTTGTATGTGTGTATGTTTGTGTTTTTACAGAAATCGGCACAAAAGTAAGGTTTAAAAATAACATTGAACATAAAATATATTTAATGGCTCATGAGAACAACGACAGCAAATTGCAACAACAACAACAACAACAACAACCAAAACAACAACGACAGAAACTACATCGAAATGCAAAAAGAGATGCAATAACAGTAACAAAAGCGAGGTGCCGCACAGTGCGGCCATTGTTCTGTTCTGATTGAGAATAGAAGCAACAATTTTCAAATACATATTTTTGTAGTTAATGGAAACTAAAAAATCCAAAATGGTCGCCCATTAAAATATATTTGATCTTATGCTCTGCCGTAATATGAGTGACAATTTGCCGGGTCTTGTTTTGTTGTTATGTTATTGTACGTTGAACAACCTGCAGTTATTTTTTTAATTTTAGATCAAATTTGTTCAGATCTAAGTAATTCTCAATTTACCATCTGAACTTATTCAATGAACATGTATTCAATTTTTGACTGAAGTCGTGGGACCACAGTGCAATTTCAGCAGCAGCGCTTCGTTGTAAAACTTCAAAAAGAAATGCAATAACAATACGAAAGCTAAGCGGCACAGCCAGAAGCATCGACGTCGACGTCGACGTCGACGTTGATATCAACGTTTCGTTAATGGTCGGTCGTCGACGCCGCTGCTCCCACGGCCCGGAGCAGCTGTTTCTGTTGCAGGCGTTACTTGAGCTGCTGCCTGTCCAACATGAAAATCTTATAATAAATTATGCCCAAGTGACCAAAGGAATGGGAAGCGAAGAAAGGAGGAACTGTATTCAATGGACGACACCAAAGAGCTGGCGACTGGAAGGCGTAAATTCAAAGAGTTGCCTATATTATTAATATTAATTAAGAACTTCAGAAATATATAAAAAAAGATCCTAATTAATAGGTATAGCCTGTGTGAAATTGGATAAGAATGTAGTCAACACGATGGGACAACGTTTAGATTCGAAGTGTCTGCCCTGACGAGCAGGTCTTTATTTTATAGAAAATTCTCAATACATATCCTAAATATATATGATTATTATCTAATGCAGACGCTAGTAAGGTGACCGCTTAGTTTCTCCTACATCCTGCGATCATCTGAGATTTCTAACAATTGAGTGACCCTATGCTGGCCAGCCTCAATACCTGCTCTTGAGAATACATGTTAATGTCACATGTTCATACTTGAACAAGCCAAAACTTTGCAAAACGGGAAAAACAACTAAGCGTATTTCAAGTCCTTGTAGGATTGATTGGTTATATATTACATATAGAGTGATGTTTGCTCCACTCTCATCTTTAAGTTTGCTATTGGTACTCAATGCAAGGATTTCATACTTGGTTTGCATAACAGAAAACTATTTTCGTTTTTCAAAATATTCGTAACAAAAGTTAGATTTTCATTTTGAATGAATAACTTTTTTCAGATATTATTGTATGCATATTTTCTTCAAGAAAAAACTAACAATTCAGTTCAGAATAACTTTGCTGAATAAATAAGCGCGAGAAATCAAAATGTTTCAATTATTATTTACATAAATGATAATTAATGCATGTGCATATGTATGTGTATACACTAGGCGAAACTCGATAAAAGGCACTGATGTTTTGGCTTATAAAATTGAAAATAAAATCCTTTCTTTTTTGTTCCACAATACACAATAAATACATGCCAAATAAAATATAAATTAAATTGGTAACATTAACAGAACAGAAAAATTAGGTTGAGGTGTGAAATTCGATTAAAATTAATATAATATACAGAAATATCATAAGAAAAAAACAAATTAGCTTAGCCTCCAGATTTCTTTATAAGTTCATAAATTCGATTTGACAACTTTATGGAAGTTAGGTTGTGGGATTTGGAACTATTCCTTAACGATAGCCTTTCGGAGCTGCTCAACTGTCTCGAACTGTCGACGGAACAGGTGTCCCCACTTGTTTCCTATGCGATTCAGGTCGGGTGACCTGGCTGGCCACTCTAAAACTTTAAAATCCTTATCCTGAAACCACTCACGACAGGCCCGCGACACATGTATTGGATCTTTATCCTGCTGTAATAAGGCATTTGGGTCTGGTTGATGCTATATAAAGTTCACCAAAACTTCGTCCAACAGTTTTATATAACCCTCAAAAGTTATACGGATTGAAATTTTACATATCGTTCTGTTGTGATGGCTGAATGCAGCCCAGATCATTAGTGAAGCACTACCACAGCTTCGAGTAGGGAAAAGTCTCATAGACTTCTTTAAATCGTGCCAGTAATAATTTGAATCGTTTGCACTATCGAAATAAAATTTGATCTCATTAGGAAATACCAGGACATGTGTTCGTTTACAAAATTTAGTGTGGCATTTGGCGCACCTTCGTTAAAGCCGGATTTGACTTAATTTTCTTTCAAACTGATCTATCACAATCTGATAAAATTTGTTTAATGTTAATCCATTTTTATCCAGTTCAGTCCGTAGGATTGCAGATTTTTTGCATGTGTGATCATTTTTTGTTGTTGGTTATTTAGCATCGATTGCTGTAGTTTTACTTTAACTTCATTAAAAGTCATAAATTTCTGACATCGATAGACTTAATTTAATTGATATTTGCCTGCTGTTTATTCCAGTGTCCTTGTGAGCAAGTATCTTAGGTATCTAAGATCTATCCTAAGATCTAAGATATATCCTCATGCTAAAGTGTTTTTTAATTTCCCATTCCAAATTCTTGCATGCAACTAATTTGTTTCGACCTATAAAATATTAAATAAATACGTGTACTTAATTATCCCATTCAAATAAATTCCATATAAATCCTACTTAATTCGAGTCTGGCACCCAAATTAGCCATAAAGGGAAAAACTAACTGAAAAGAAGAAGCACCGTTATAAAATGTGTAAACAAGGTCCCGTTAGGCTTGGTACTCAATTTAGCACCATAAACACGAGTGCCATCAATCGAACTTCGCAGCGTGTATTTGTTATAAATGCAGCCGTTAAGCTGTGTTTCAACTCGGCTCTGCTTCGTCATCGTTGTTCTCGCTTTTAGCGCATAACTGTAACGGTTAAAATTTGTTTGGTTGCGATCTTAAACAGTTGTCAATTAAATCAATGCCAGCTGTGCAGTCGCTGCCACTGCCGCAATCGCTGTCGCACGCGCAGTCGAAGTCGCAGTCGCTGGCCGCATCGAGTACAGCGACTGAATTCTGGGGTATAAATATAAGAAGCCGCATTGTTATTGTTCACAACAACAGCAACGCTTGCACACAACAGGCAGAGAGTGAGTCAGAGAGAGAGATAGAGAGAGAACGAATCAAAGAGTAAACCGCAGATCCAAACGGAGTCCCCAACGCAATTTTAGTCCAGAAATGAAATCATCCATGTTGCGGAAAGGCTCTCAGCCGTTGTCACTAATCCTCCTGCTGGTCGTGATTTGTGCACGGGCCGCGCCAATAGAGGAGCAGCCAAAACAGGCGGAGGAGCTGGAGCAGGAGCACGAGCAGGACCTGACCACCATTAAAACGACGCTTGAGGAGAAGCAGCCACAGTCGCAGCAGCACATTGACTGCAAATTGACTTTGGATGCGACAATGGGCTCGTTAGAGGACCAGCAACTGCAGGCGTTGCAGCTGCAGGACAAAGGCTGCAGCGTGCCGCACACACCCAGCAGCAGTAGCCATAATAAGCCAGCGGATGCCGACAAGCCGGCGAGCGTCCAGCGACACTCAAGTCCTGGCAGCAGCAGCAGTCAGCCCCTTTATGAATTACAATTGGTTGTTTGGCCCTCTGATGACGAGGATGGCGATGACTTTCTGCCAACGGCAGAGACCACAACGCCCAGAACAACAACAACACGCAGGACCACAACGCCCAGAACAACAACAACACGCAGGACAACAAGAGTTCCTGTGACAACAACAACAAGAAGGCCAACAACAATGTCACCATCAATATGGCCTTCATACGAGGATCAATTGGTCGTATTTCCGCAAATGGATTTTGAAGAGGAAAATTTTGATTATGTCTTTGGTGAGTTGCTTCCAGAGGCGAGCACACAACGACCGCTGGCACCAACGACCACGTTGAGACCCACATACACATCGCACTGGGAGCCAGCGGAAAAAGTCTATGTATTGGAAAATTATCACATTAAATACAACGGCAAGGAGGAGTACAAGTAAGTTCGTCCACTGACTTCAACTATTTACCCCATCCATTTCACACTTGCCACCCATTTCAGATTGGAGCTCAGCAATGGGATGGTCAACTATATGAAGCTGTACCAGAAGCGTGTGGGTAAGAAGTTGATCAATGTACAGGAGGGCTACTATTCAGTGCCAGTGGCTGGAAAGAAGCCAAAGATCCAAATCATTCACTACATAGCCGATGAGCATGGCTTTAAAGTGCACAAGAGTGAGTTTCCACTTCCAGTTCCAACTTAAATTATCATCTTCATTACCATTCCTTATACATATGAACCCATTCCCATACAGTTGAGGAAAGAGCGCTGAAGACGGTGTTGCCCACCCGTGGGCCTGTTAAGGCCGCAAAATCACCAGAGTTGATGCCAAACGTTTGAGAATGGAGAAATCATGGCATTGTACACACAGTGGGACCCATAGTAAAACAATTTTTTTTCCAACATATATATTTTTTTTTTATAGGAAATAATGTAGTCCGTTGTCAGATTTACTAATAAAATGCATTCAAAATGTAAGCTGCAGAGCATTTATATTTGATATAAATTAATTGACTAAATTAATTGACATATCGTACCAGATGTCCGAGATTATATTTCGCTTGAACCACTGTGCATGGCCTCAATCTTAGTTCCGGTTTGACTTTGGCTTAGAGGCTAGCAAGGAAGCCAAATAAAATGTAATGCCCGCAAAATGATTTGCACATTTTCTGTTGTTTTTCTGGCTTCGTCTTCGGATTGTGCTTTGGTTTGTCTCTCAATCGTACGCTCCTTGATTGCTTTCCTAGTTTTGTATCCTTGTTTTAGTTGTTCTTGTTCTTGTTGCTCCCTATCGTCGCATTTGGCGCCCCAGTCAATGCTGATGATGCCATTTAGATGCATATCAAAGTGTTTCACTTTTGGCCAATCCTTTTGCAATTTTTGCATATGTATGACAGTATGTACATATATATATATATATTTATTTATTCATTTTTTTTTCGTGATTTCTGTGTTTTTTCTGCTAGTATTTCCTTAGGATTTTGCTGTTGTCTACTTCGATTGTAGTTTATGGGTTCTTGCTTTTTCTGCCACTGCCGAATACTGTGGCACATTCCCATTCAGGGAGTAAGTTTTTGGGTCTTTTGGTCTTTGGTTGTTTACTTCGTAGACAAAAAGTTTCATTGTTCGCCAGCCTGTGGCAGCTGGCACCCATCGAAAGTTTCGTCCCGTGTTATACTTATTATTATTTAAGGCAATTGTCTTGCTAGATAACGCTTAGAAAATATTCATATTGCCCAGTTAAAGTGTTTTTTGTTTTTCGCCGGAATTGTCGTTAAACTTAAGCATGCACATTCAAGTTTATCAAGACAAAATCAAAACAGGATGTGTACATGAGCTACTGTCCTCTTTGCTCAATAGTCTGAGTATGCCAGTTTTAAGTCCTAAGTATTCAGATGACATATGAAATCGATGGCTTGAATTTAATATAAATATGTATTGAACTAAATATTTTTGGAGTTGAAGTTGATATCTCATAATTTCATAAATGTAAATTAAATTACTAAAGCAACATGACATTTGCTAAATTATATAATCTGTACTATGCTTTTTCATAATTTAGACTTTTCTGTCTTTTGTTTTGAATATTTGAAGTTAAAATAAGTTTTCCCCAGAAATGGACAGCACTGAATTAAAAATAAAATCTTAATATTCGGAGCATATGTAATTATTTATGCTATCGTGAAAATGGCACAGCAATCATTTAAAAAAAACATTGTTTAAATATTCCTCTATGGTTACACGTATTCATACACACAAATATGCCTACACATATGCATTGGTGGCAAAAATGTAACCGCAAACAACTGTGAAAATATATTTACATGTTACACGTTGCGAGTGCGTCTATAAATTTTTAACGAAAATCCACTAAGAGCTTTACCAACCGATGCACGGGCCTATGTTTAACTGAACCCAGACGCGCGACATTTTGTTTGTTTGTTTGGTTAAGTTGGACAGGGGAGGGGTGTGGTGCAGTCAGAGTGGTATGGGCGTGTCGGTTGGTAAATGTTACGCAATCTGTAAAGCGTAAGGCAAATTTTTGTAAAATGAACATAAAGCTATTTGTTAATTCAATGAATTTATTTTGCGTGCACAGAGTCAACTCTCGGTGCAGTCAGGTCCTTTTGTGACAGACATGCCACACCGAACATTGCCGCGCAATGTATGTGTGTGAGTGTAAGTGTGAGAGAGATAGAGTATGCTAAATATACACACTGATAAACACATTACAAGATATTTTGCATATTTTAACTCAACTGAACATAGCACACAGACACACACGAGATACACAGATACACAGATGCACGTCGATGCCAGTGGCGGGCCATGTTAAAATCTGTTTTTTTTTTTATGATTAATCACATCGTCGCGCGAAAAACATAATGCCACTGGAAAATTTTAATATTTCAGCAATTTAATTTTGGCACCATTTAAAGCAAACGCCATTGGGTGGGGTGTTGGCCAACGATCAAACTGCTGCCAGTTGACCCCAAGCAAATGTGCGTGTACCAAGGCCTCTTTGAATGAACTGCACTGCACAGGTATATTTATTTTATTATTTATTATTTTACTTGAGTTCATTTATAGTTGCAAAATAATTGTTGTGTTAGCAACAATTATCTTTGTCTAACCCAAATCTAAAAAATAAACATTTTATTGGAAAATTCTTGGACATATAATTTAATTTATAAAAAATGATTTTTGGCATAAGAAGCCGAGAGACTTTTATAATTTTAAAAAGAGTGATTTTAAAACTAACTAATTGATTTTTATAAAATGGTAGAAATTGAATATTGGAGTTATGTTGTCTTTATAAAATAAATAGTCTTTGGTTCAGAGTATCCTAGTCTAGCTCACTCGACTACAGTATCCTAACTTGTGAACATTTTAGAAATATAATTCATTATATGGTGCTCAAATGGTTTAATGACATTTATAAAGTTTTATCATCGCTATCAAAGGAACATGATTCCTCGAGCCATTAAGTATAATCGTTGTGTGTTCTTTAAAGCTCTATCTGCGTAATTGATACTAGCCGGAACTTAAGAGGAACAGCTCGGTTTTTCTTTTTCTTTCATTACCATCATTTTTTTCTTTCCTACTTTTTTGGTGCAAACAAATTCAGTTCGCTCACAGCTATTTAGCTGTCGTTGCCTTTAAGCTTTGAAAGCCAAAGTATTTTTCCTGTTGCTGCTGAAAATATGTACTATTTTTTTTTTATTTATTTTTTTTTGCCCATTCGTTTCACATTACTTTGTGCTGATGGTTTCAACGGTAGCTCGCTGCTTGCAACGTGCAACTAGCGACTTGGCGTGCTCGGCACGCGCTCACTAATTTTATTCCTTAATAAAAACCAAGGCACCGTCAGCAACAAGGATGCAGGAGTTAGTGCACTTTCCCGCCCGCTAGGAGACCAGCTTGCCAAGGCCTCCGACAGCACTTGGCCATCAGTTTTCCCCGAATCGGACCTCCTCTTGTTCTCGCCGACATTGTTTGCCTTGTTGGGTGCCATCAGAATGGCAAAGTTCATTAAAGTGATAATTACAAGGGTCGTAAAAAACAAGCATAAGCTGAAAATAAGAAAAACGTAGTCGGCCCTGATGTATGGACCCGGTCAGCAGCTTAAGATTGCATTTTTAATAAACATTTTATGTCGCATGGCATGGCATGTTAACATTGACACAGGTGTTAACTCAAAATATATCCACTTTATGCGACAATATTTTCATAGTCTATCATCTATAATTAGCTATTTACACATACTCCTAAAAGTATGCAATGTAAAAACTCAATAAATTTTAAAGCGGGCAAAAACTTTGGGGTTAGTTATAATTAGAAACATATTAGGAACAGTTGCGGGTACTAAATCAGTTTATCTTCTGAACTTGGAAAAATATACGATTACAACAGCTTTTGTACGCCTCATACATCGTGGTCCTTAGCAATATTAACTTACTCACAACTGACTTAAGCACAGACTTTATAAGGCCTTAGAGGTCCTGTCTTTTTGCTGCTCTGACGTCGTCTTTTTTTATTGGGTGTATTTTTTTTTTCTTAATATTTTATTTTACTGTGAAGATGACTCATACTACGAAGATTTTGTAATTCATGCCATTATTTGCAATTATTTTTTTCGCTGTGGCAGTTTGTGGCTCGATTATTATTAAAGTTCCAGGAATATATTTTTTTCTGACATTTTACTCAGTTTTGTGGCAATTATTTTGTGTTAACTTATGTTTGTAAATAATATTGTCTTATGTCATCAGGATGCTTTATTTTGGACCGACGTCAAATTTAGCAGATAAACTAATATGATACAACTGAAATAATATAATAGTTTACAGAAATAACTCTAATAAATTCACGATTTTCTTTAAATTGTTATAATAAGGCGATTTTTCATTGTTACTGTTTATCATGTGGCTTCATAAAACTTAGTTAACTGATGTTCATAAGTTTGTTACTAGTTAGTTGTCATAAAAATCAACTTTATCGTATTGTGGAGGCTTCCAGTTGAATATTTTTTTTATTTTCTTAGTACAATAAAAAGAACAACCATCATTTTTTGTGAGTCTAGGTTCTTGTAATACAGTTTTGACTGTGTTTGTGAATATTATTCGCCAGCAGCGAGATTGTATTAATCTTGTGAATAAATTCTGTCTTTTCCACTTTGTGTGGCGTTGTTGTTGAGTGGAATATAATTTCATTACACTTTATACACCAAGTACCAGTCAATTTAACTGAAATTTAAATTTAAAGAATCTATTATTTAGGGATTATTTAAAAATATGATATTGTTTCGAAAATATGTGTCTGTTCGATATATATATATATATATATATATATATATATATATAAATTGTCATTTATTACTGGGAAATCCATTTGTTGTACTAAGATTGCGAGCGCTGAAACAATTAAATGTATTGCACAATTTGCATGGCTCACGTAAAATAATTAATTTCCACTTCCGTAAACAAATTGAGTTACTCTATTAGCTAGCTGGAGTTTGTTCCTTCCTTGTCCTTTTAGTGGAAGAAGAGTGCCATCGTTTTTCAGCTTACGGCTGCAAACTGTGAGTCGCAAGCAGAAAGGCGACGCCTTTGTTATGGAAGCTCGGCTAAGCTGGGATTTAGGACAACTTTGGATGGCAAATTTCATTACAAGTTGTCAGCTGGAGCAAGGGGCAGACAAAGAGCGGGTGGAACTTGTGGCTCGACCCCATTTCTATTTGGCTGCGGCCTCACCAACTTTTCCGCCAACGGCAAGCGAGCCTTGCCGCTGAAGAGCCACGTGTAACTCGCTCGTTTTCGCTGCGTCGGTTGCACACTGATTTGTTCAGGGCTGGCGAACAACCGAAAATGATCAACGGTTGCTTCAACGGAGCACTTTTCTTAATTTTCTGTCTTGAGTCAGACTTGAAAAGTATTTAAAATATATAATTGTTAAAAATATAATAAAATATATTTAATTGAAAAGAAAAAAGTACCATTGCAATCCTACATTATAATAACCAAATCCCATTATTCTGATATAGCTTGTTGTAAAAAAGACAACTCTTTTGCCACTAGTTGGCTACATATTCAGTAATCAATAAAACACGCAGCGGTTTGAAAAACATTTTTAACAATTGCACTTATTTTGAACTTTAGCTTTTCACCTCAGTGGGTGGGTTGATAACTTTTCATAATTAACCAAAAATCAATTTAATAAATGATTTGAAAGCAATTTCACAAGCATTTATGCATTACTTTTCATATATATAATTTGTTTTTTTTTGGGTTTTTAATTATTTTTTAATTATGTGAAATTATTTAGGATTAAGGCATTGATACAAGTGGTCGTTTTCTTGATCATAAACTTTTCAGATAATTCACAGTCAAATATTATTTTGCTCGCTGAATGTGACTTCAATATATATACATATATTTGAACCTTCAATTTGTTGAAGTCTGCCTATTAGTTGGCGATTGCTTTTCAATTAATTTTTCCATTTGGTTGCTTTTCGTTTTTTGCCATCAAGAACGCATTCTGTAATGCAATCAGCCCTGCAGTTTTTCATGTGAACAGCTTAGTTTACATTCATTTTCTGTTTGTACTCTGCTGATGGTCTATTTTATTTTATGAACGTAGCCTTTTGCTGCATTCGCTGATGAAGTGTGCACGTGCACACACACACACACACACCTACATAGATATACAGGCATAGAAGCATAACTTCACAGCGATGTCCTTTTGGCACATCCTGTCGCTTGGTGGTGTCAGCAGCAGCGTTTGCTCTCCCCTGGCGTGACACGCCTTCGATCCGAGGGCAATCTTCTCCGAAATCAACCTGGCAAGACAAGCAGGGGGTAGAGAGCAGCAAACGCGACTTTCGCTGCTTTAAAGTCATTTTTGCATTTTGTATTTAATTTCAGTCTTTTTTTTTTGTGGGCGGTTTCCAGCCCCTCCACTTGACACCAACAACCTGACGCCACGCGCTTGCCATTTTTTGTGCGCCTTGTTTATTCTTTATCTTTTGGCACTGGTTTCTAGATTTTTTTCCCTTTTTTTGCTGTTGTGTCATCCCAGCATGCAAACATTTTGCAGCCATTTCCTGGCTTTGTGTATTTTGGTTTTTTTTTTCCTATTTGGGCTCCTGTTTCACTTTCATGGGCTTTGTAGACGCTGAAGTCGGAGTCGATGGTGTCCACGGTGACCACGTTAAACTTTTGTCTGCCCTGTCGCATTTGCAATATTTATTGCGTTTTGATTATACAGAACAGTCCAAATTTAAAGCGTTGGAAATTTTAATATTTTTTGATACCCTAACCCATTGAAAATGGGGACAAAAGTGTATAAAGTGTATAAATTCTTGATTAGGATCAACAGCCGAGTCGACATAGCCATGTTCGTCTGTCCATCGTTCCATCTGATTGAACACGTGGATCTCAAAAACTATAAGAGCTAGAGACCTGAATACTTGGAATACAGGTTCTCGTATACCAAGCGTAAATAAAAGTTACATAAGCAATATAAGTCACAATCTTAAAGTGGATATAAGAAATCAGTGCACTTGCAATAACTTGACATAAATAAAATAAATAAAACTAGAATATATTTAACAGCTGGGATCAGGGTATATCGTAGTCGAGCTCACTCGACTACAGCGTTCTTACTTGTTTTTTTGCAGCTGCTTGGCAGACACCACCTTTTCCCCTGTCCCTTATGGTGATGCACATTTAATGAGCAGAGGCTTGGTAGTCCTTGACACAGGTCCAGTACCAACCGAATGCGCTAGCCCAAAGTTTTTAATTGTGTGCACGACACAAACTTGCCAAAGTTCAAGCTCGTCGGAGTCCTCTTGCTCATCTTGCCATTCACTGGATTCTACTTCCTTGTACATACTTGATGGTTGTTTAGTCGGGCATTTTAACTGGCTTTAAATGGCGCAAAGTTAACAAAGTGTACCAGCAGCAACTGCAACTGCAACTTTGTGAACTTTTAGCCCATCGGCGCTGGTTCATTTTACATCCCCTTACGGAAACATTCCGCCCCGAATCTAATTCCCACATCGAGCTTCAATTTTTTTTTTTTTGTCTTTTTTGCCTTGTGCCGTGATTGTAAACTTTCATTGATAATTTTAACTATTGCGACTACATGCTTCCTTCCGTCCGGATATCCAATGTGAATTCACCCGGTGTCCCTTGTCCTCGTTTTGTGTTAAGCTCAAAAGGAGCTTTTGCCAATTTCCAAAGTTACTTTAAGTGCTTGCCTTTACTTTGGGATACCCTTGCCCCACCATCCAGCAAAGAGTTTTTCAAATGCTTTGAGTTTCGATCAATTGATAAGGGTGCTCTTATCATAGATCTGGCCAGTTATTGTAATAGCTACTCAGACGTTATCTTGTTGTGTAATGTAGTTTGTCAATAAATAAATAGCCAATTTTGATTTGAAATTAATGTTTAATGTTTAACACTAACAACAAAGTCTCTGAAAACATTTGTTTAATTGCGATATTTGTTAAATGAATACAATTTGAACAGTACATTTATCTATTACAGTTGCAAGCACTAACATGAATGTCTGATACATTTTTCAGGGCATCTTGCAGCATATCAATATGCGACAGATACGACTCAGCTTTCATTACTTTTCCATTGCAGCTGTGACTTTGTATCGAGCAAAGTCATGGGTTGACTACCCAGCAATTCTATAGACAGATCTTTCCTTATTCTTTTCCATGCCTGAAGCCAAGCAGAACCAAGTGTTGCTTTTGTGGCAGCTACTTTTGAACGCTGGCTTCGACAAGCTTTTTTCATTCTTTTTTTTAATTTAATGCTTTTTATTAGCTACACTTTATGCCGTTGCTTCATTATTACTATTTTTTCTAGGTTTTATTCACAGTTTTTTCTTTCGCTGCAGAGGGCGGACATTTTTGTTCATTTTGGTGGGAAAAGTTTTTGTGTCTGTAATCGCGCACGAAAACAAACTGCAACGCAGGCACACAGACCAAAATCCCAAATCCCAAATCCAACCCCAATGCCAAGCCCCGTCGTATCCTTAGCCATGCCCATCTCCCACCCACTGCTGACCGAGTTAGCCAACCAGATTCTGCCCTTTTGTGGAGCATTTCATTTCTTAATTTTATTGTGGTACTCGCTGTCATTTACATGTGGCTCTTCACTGCCCTTAACATGTTGCTTAAGGGACAAAGCTAATTTTAATGGACTGCCCATTTTCCGTTTTTTGTCAATTTGAATCTTAATTACAGTGAAATTGCTCTCAGTCTGGGCGCTTATCATTTTTATTAATTTGGGTTGAGAACAGGTACAGGAAATTACTCAACACTTCTGAGACCAAAGATAACAGATCCAGAGTATCTCCACTCTTATTCAATACTAATTTATGTTTGATCCTTGTAATATGTAATGCACAATCTTCTCGCCATTAGATATGAATTGCAACTATGAAAGCAAGTTTCCAAAATTCCATGAATATTTTCAAAAAGGTGAATTTTTTCTCAGTAGTTGGTCGCTTTCATTTGATCTCTGACCTTTATCCAAAGCGATATCATATCATATTCCGCGCAAAGATTCACACACATAAATTGCAAGTCTGTAATCTGTTGTAACGAGTGCTCGAAAACCCTTTTATTTAAGTGCAGTCTTCAGATTTCAATTAAACACGCAATCACAATAACATTCGATGTGCTCTAAAGTGCTCATAATTTTATTTTATGGCTTTATATATCAGAGGGGCCTTTTCACGGTGAGATCGTCGAGATTGCGATGATAAAAACCGCAACCACCAGCATTCCTTGGAATCGCTGGCTTAGGTGCAATAATGGGAATACCATATACGAGTATATTCCAATGTGCAGCATCGTTTGGATTTAAACGGCAGACATTGTGGCAGGGTCGACCCAACCCATGCCAAGCAATTGGCAACTGTCTGCACTTGGAAATTTATGATGGACCTTCACACTTGCAGCTTGGGATTGCTTTTAGTTTTGGGTTTGTGTGTTCACACCGATCCTGGAGTTGGAATTGGAGTCCGTAGTTTGTGGCGGAGCCCTTAATTTTACTAGCAATTTGCGTTATATATGTATATGTATATGTATATGTATGTGGTGTAAATGCCATCGATATTGCCACTTACCCCCTGGCACACATACACAAATACATAAAAATACACACGCACACATATGCAGAGATTTGTGCAGTTGTATGTTTTATTGCCAGCTCTGCGTTTGCGGTTAATTTATTACCAAATTGTCGTCGTCGATGGAGACTTTCGAAATATCGCGAAATCGCTGCACGGGCGGCCAGCAGCAGGGCTTTTTGGCCCATTGGCCCAGTAGTCATAAAAAAAACCAGCAACAGCCGCAACAACTGCAGCCGTCAATAATAAATTCATAATTTTAGCTTTGCCTTAATAAATTTTTATTATTTTTTAATTCCTTTTCATTGCAAAAAAAAATAAAAATAAAATAAAATAAAATAAATAAAAAAAAATGTAAAATCACTTTGTAAAGCATAATAATACAATATAAGTAGTCGCAAAAAACGCAGAGCCAGTAATTACGGCCAACCAGATCTCAGAAGCGACCGCTGCGAGTGGACGAGAACGTCATCAGCCTGGGCGTGGTGCTGACAGTGGTTGGTTGCCGAAACTGATGGCTCTTTGGAGGCGTGGTTGCCCTCTTAGGTGGTGTCACTGTTGTCGATTCCCTGAGCACAGGCACCTCAATCGAACGCGGCAAGTCGGGATACACTTCACGAGTGATGGCTGTGTGAGAACAAAAGAAAGTAGTCACTTCGTTGTACTGCAACTATTTTAGCGCTGAGTTCATTTCAGTAATCCCTACAGACGACTATTATTAATCTGAATTCTCATCTTAAGTCTTAGATTTATCAGAAATAACAGATTCTTCCAAGTGTTCCTATTATTCATCTAGTCATTGTTATTATATATTTTTGTGTGTAATTAATCAAGGAAATGTCTGTTGCAGTTCTGTGGAACGTGGAGTTTACTCACATTGATTTTGCCGGTAGCCAAACTGGTCCGCATTGTAGAAGACAGTGATGTAACGTCCATCGGGCATGCGGTAAGAGTAGTAGCCCACAACCATTAACGTCTTCACCTCATTGATGTAGGCAAAATAGCCGCGCTCATATCGAGCGGAGCCATCGTCTAGTTCAAATCGAAACTCGTAGCTGCCATCCGGATAGCGATGATTGAAGCGGTCCAATAGACCGGCGCCTCTTGCCACCTGCTGCTCCTGCTGTGCAGCATTATTGCTCAATTGGCTCACAGCTGGCGCCGCTGTGCTCAGTTCCAGCAGCAATATTAGTAGCGCGAGAGGCAGCATTAGATATTTGAAGTATTTGGAGTCCTGCGCCATTTGTGCGTGTGTGTGTGAGAATGGAGTATGCAATGGTGGTGGTGTTGGAGTTGGTGGTAGTATTATTGGTATTGTTGGTGGTGTACGTGGTCTGCCGTCGCGCTGATGCTAACTGTTTAATTTGGAAACTGCGTAACATGGCCTTTTTATAGCCGCTGCGTCGATGCCAACCGTCGCGGCTGCGACGTCTGCTTTTGTCGCTGCTGCGTCGGTGACCGCGGCAACAATTCACGCGCTTGGACGCGACTGTGGCCCAATTGGGATGATAGCGTCAGCAGCCGCAGCAGCAGAGTAATCAGCAGAGCATCCAGCGGCTGTGACAGCGGCGGCGGCAACGTCAAAAAATTCTCAACGCTTAATCAAAAAATGAGGAAAACAAGTGTACAATAGTCGAAGTAGCTCGAATTTGAGATACCCAATTCCAAGCGATCAAAACTAAGTCTATAGTTCAGTGAATTACTTTGAATTTACAATTTATTCAGGTTGTGTTTGCTATTGCTATTAGTTGCCAATTTTAATCTATATTATACACAGGTAAGTTCTTACCAACTGAAATGGCTAGATATGCTCTGTTGTTGACACTGACCAAGAATATGTATAGAGTTTATGGAGTCGAAAATACCCTCTATAGGAATTTCAAAAAGCGTATAGAGTATAAAACAATCTTCACTTCGGCTACTTACACACATGTATGCATATATATATGTATGTATGTATGTATATATTCGTATGTAAGTGCTGCTGCCCATGTTGCTGTCATGGGAGGGTCTGGGGCGGAGCGACGGAGCATCAGCAGCTTGCTAACTGGGCAATTAGGCTGCGCCTCTTTTGTTTTCGGCGTGTTTGCTTTGGAATCTGTTCGCACAACCCACAAATCTGATAAAGTTGATCCTACTATGCACAATGAATGACGTACACATATACACATATTTATACCTATGTATATAGCCGTATAATATTTATTATGTGATCTGGCAAATAGTAACGGTTCGTTGACAATATAGACTAAGAATACTCCTCCCAAGACAGTTTTTATAACACTTCTTGAGCTTCAAAATTGAACAACAAATAAATAAAAAGTAAGACATCATGATTTAAATTCAACTTTTTTTATACTTGTTACCTTGTTTTGGAATAATCAATAAAAAATAAATAAATATGACAATAATCCAAATTGCACCAAATTGTATCAAATTGTCAAGAAGCCCCACTGTTATGCGACCGACGGTGACTAAAAATATAGCCTGCAGTACACCCTACAATTTGTGCAACCAGTTCGAGTACGTGCTGGCAACCACAGAGAGAATCAGGCACCTAGTGGAGCAGTGGAGCACACCTGCAGTCATATCGGCTTCAGGGTTCTTTTGCTTTGGATGTTGTGGCCATTTGGGGCTAATTTACGATTTCAATCATTTCTTAATTGCATTTAATGTGCAGTGATTTAGCGAACAGAGTAAGCTCTCGGCGACGCCTGGCGGATGAACCTCCTCCACTTGGTCACTCGGCCAAAGTTAATGGTTGTTGGTTGTTCGTTGCTGATTGTTGGCAGTTGGTTACCCCTTCATTTTAGTTTAAACACCATCGCGAGCTTATCGCCGATGAATTAATTTGCGCACACATCTAAGGCTTGGGGCAACAGCAGCAGCAGTGGCAGGCAAAGGAACGGGAACAGGAGCAGGAACACGTGGATACAGGCAGTGGATGGGATTGTGAAGGGGACAGGGAATCGAAAGGGAATAATATGTTCCTTATATGAATTTTGAGCATCAAATTGCTGCTGATGTCGCCAACTGTTTGCTGTTGTCAGCCAGATAAAATTTATAACGTGTCATTGTCGGCGTCAGCCAAAGTCACTGCATGTGGAACAGTCACTGTCACAGTTCACTAATTCATTCAGAACAGTGACATTTGGAGTCACTCAGTCAACAGGCAGCCAGTCAGTCAGTCAGCCAGTGAGCCAATCTGTCAGTGGCAAACAAACAAAGCGCTCAAATACTGACAAAAAACCAGCGCGTGAAAAGTCAAAAGTGTCATCATCAGTGGAAGCTTCAACTGGCGTCGACATCCTGGCTAAGGCAATAACATACTTGTAAACTGATTTATTTATAAACGCAATTTATCTCTGACTCAGGCAAAGCTTTCATTGCACATTTGAACAAAGCCATAAAGCCAACAAGGCAAAAGCCAGAACACAAAATTAAAATACAGAGCGCCAAATGTTTGGCAAACTTGTTGCGCCGAACCGAAGCAGCAGCAGCAGCAGCAGCAGCGGCAACAACGTTGCCAGCAACAACTCCTGGCAAGGTCATTTGCTTCGTACGTCGATGACAAAGACCAGGGCCCACAAATCTCAATGCTCCTTCTTATTTTTTAAAGAAGCTGATGTGTCTCAGCGGCAGTCGGCAAGGAAGATGTTGCTGCTGGTGTCTCGCTGTTTAGGTTGCTGCCAGCAGTGGCGTGACAGGAAGTGTTTCTTGGTACTGAGTCGTCTCCTCTTGTTGACAATTTACCTGCAGGCAGCATTTTTGGTTGTTTATTTTTATTTTTTGGCAGACAGTTGCACAGCTGAAAGTGTTGCTGTTGTCGAGTTAGCTGTTGGCTGCGTGTTACCCCACTGGCAACAACAATGCTTTTGTAGGTGTCGTCCTTG
Source organism: Drosophila cognata (assembly GCA_035041535.1). Lineage (NCBI taxonomy): Eukaryota > Metazoa > Arthropoda > Insecta > Diptera > Drosophilidae > Drosophila > Drosophila cognata. The sequence goes on from JAWNLC010000242.1 coordinate 685,662, forward strand.
TCCACATCGTAATCAGCGTTTGCATTTAGCGCTACGTGCCCCATCTTTTGAAGGCACGCTCGCACAGTGGGGCAAGTGATTTGAAAAATTCAATAATAATAAGCGAGAGTGGTGCGCTCAAACCTTCTTATTATAATAATATACTTTTCTTTTTTTTTGAGTTTAATTCATCTGTCGGCATTTAAAAAGAGAATTTTCATTTTAATATTCTGATTCGCATAGCAAATTCAATTTCACACTCATTTAGTCATATTATTTTACATTATTGAATTAATGCTTTAGAAGTCAGCTAATAAATCATTTTTCAAATGTAGTCGCTGCAAATCGCGTGAATCTTGCGCTTCTGAAGCAGCAACAATAACAATGAAAACACCCTTGAAGTAAGACGAATGCTCTTTTCTAGAAGATTTGCTGTACTCAGCTTTCAAATACCCTAACATATTTGTGATCCTCAATTTCTATGTTTTTATTCCACCTAAGAAATGAATCTAATGCAATCTGAATGAGTTGGTTTGGTGTCAGCGATATTAAGAGCATCTGCGAACAGCATATCAAGGTGGCTAAGACAAAGCGGACACTCAAAAATATCATACTTAAAAAAATGTGTAAATCTAAATATTATAAATTAAATTATTTAATATATACTATATATTTAAAAAAATACATTTGTTTTGAATGTCTTAAGTTTGTCTCAAGTTCCAAGAACACGTGCACTTGACAGCATCTGTCAATCGCATTCATTTGCAATTTAACAATTTCACTTAGTACAGGGTATACAAAGAAAAAAAGAGCATGCTCAAACATACATACAAATATAGCTGAAGATACAGAAACAACAACAGAACAGAAACCGAAACAGATAAACACATGAAGCACAGGCGAATGAGCAAAGTTACACACAAATAATGTATAAAAGTGGCTTATAAAACAAAATTTGTATGAATGGTCCATGTAGCGCTGTGCTACGTGACATGACGACTCGAGATTCAACTTGTTGTCTGCTACACAACAAAAGTTGACTTCATCTTTGCCTACAGCACAGCTACCTCTCAACATTGGCGGTTGTATTTGTGTCTGTAGCAGTATCTGCGGCTGTTGCCCACTTTTTGTGGCTTTTGCCAGTTGCCAGTTGCCAGTTGCCTGTTGCCGTCTCGGATTTGGGGTTTGGGATATGGTTTGGGTTTGGGTTTGGGGCTGGGGCCGGGGCTGGGCACAGAATAATTCGCATCAAATCACGTCGCTTTTGCGGAACTCTTCAAAACTGATTCAGGTTTCTTTGGCCGCCCTCAACTGCCGCTATCCATTTGAGTGTGTGTGTGTGTGTGAGTGTGTGTGTGTTTGTGTGAGAGAGCTTCATTTTTTATGATATGCCGAGCATCGCAAAACAATTTGTAAGCCTTAAGTTGAGTTCTGTTTTGGAGTCTTGAATAAATTATAAAAGCCTCATATTCGTTGCAGATCCAGCAAGCGGCACGTTGCGCTGTGTTAGCAGAAAATTGGTCAAATATACTGCCGTAGCTCCGGCGCCAGCTGCGGCAGATACAAATACCGTCTATCAAGATACATAATTTATATACAATTGGTTAAAGTTACAAGCTTGCATAGGTTCATTAAGTGGCCAGACCAGTTAGGCAAAACATTGCAAATTGCAACACAATTGCCAATTGCCAATTACCAAAATATGGTCAATTTACCCAATGAGGCCAATGGCAGTGCAAGCCACACCACAAGCCGCATCTTCAAGATACAAATGTATATTCATGCAAGAGCATCGCACTTCATTTGCGCCCAGCTCGAGCTCGAGCTACGCAAACACACAAACCCACCCGCACACAAGCCCACACCACTGCAAACTAATCCAAGTCAATAAAACTAACTATAAAAGCCTTTTGCCTGGGTCTGGTCCGAGCTGGTTACGGACTCGTTGCGGAAGGGCTTTGGCCGTGTCCAATTGCAGCTGAGGCTCGGGCATTTATTAAATGTTCATTTTGTGGCTACTTTCGGGCAGCCAAACCAAAAACACCTTGATTGCCATTTTGTGGTGCGGCCATCAGTTGGCAGCAATTGAAATTTACAAAAAGCCACATTATTTATCTCAAGATTAGATTAAGTGCGCTTCTGATAAGCAAACGAATGTTTATGATTCACTCGTATCTCTCGTAGCTCTCTGCCGAATCTAGGACGTGTGTGAAACCTCTAAACAACGACAACAACAACAACAACAACAACACAGGCTGGAGACCTCATTACACTGAGAAAACTTTCGCTACGATATGCAAGCCAGTTGGTTTGTTTACAAGTACATTTTAGTTACATTATTTTCCCAACTTAAAAAAGAACAAATTAAAATAAACAAAAAAAAAAATATATATGTATATATATATATTTATGAATCTCCATAATGAAATTTAATTATTCCCTTTTAATTTTATTTAATTTATAATTTTAATTAAATTACATAGTAAATACATACATAGCATTATGGAATCCAACATTTCGTTTTGCTTACGAAAGAAGTTGAAAAAAATATCTGTTGCACGTATCCTTTTGCTAAATTGAACTCTGTTGCAAAAGCGATTGTGCCTTTGTGCGGCAAAATAAACTGAAACTTCCAAATCCAACAAAGTGTCAACTTTATTTGATTTCATTAATTATTGTGTTGTGCTGCTATACAACCCGATATAAATTTTCATTAGGCTCGAGTTACTCACATTTTTCAACGTCCAGACATGCATTCCACAGCTAAGGCAATCGGGTTTCAATTCTGTGTTTTTTCTTTGTCAAAATAAGATAATTGCATGTTAACAGCGATGACAATGCCAGAAAGTAAATGCGAAATTTCTGCTGCTCCATGTTGGGTTCATGCTGAAGCAGCAATTGTGATTTAGGCACATCAATTATAGGTATTACTCAATTTATTTATTTATTTATTTGTGGGCAATTCATTTATTTATGGACTACCCCACACGCTTGTCCTTCCCCATGCCAATGGCGTGCTAAAAGGCAATGTTTCGCTGGGGAATCGAACCATCGACAATGGAGACCAAATGGAACACGCTTAGTGGGGTGGATGGCATCGTAGGCTTATTTGAGCCTACATGCGGACAGATTAATGCTGGGGTTAAGCATCCATCTGAAAATAGATTTGAGCATGTGCTTATGCATATGCTTGTGCTTCTGCTTCTGCTTGTTGCTGACCTTTTTCATATGTGTGTGTGTGTGTGTGTGTGTGTGTGTGTGTGTGTGTGTGTGCAGGAATACATTAATCTGCCGAGTAACCTAAATGTACCCCACCAATTCCCATTCCGTCCTTTGGGACCCTCTCGACTTTATAAATAGCAACAAGTGCAAGCCCGCCAGCCCCTGCCCGCCTACCACATAATATTATAATCGCCAAGAATTTAAGTCAAATTGAATTGTTTTGTTGACTTGAGTTCAAAGTTTTTTGAACCCCAAATGGGTTTTTCTATTGTTGAATGGGTTGAACACAAACCAACCAAAATAAAACCGGTTTTTGTTGGCTTACAGTTGACTGCCATATTCCAGATAATTAGCATAGCGACACCGTTTGAGTTACAATAGTACATCAGTTAAGGAAGCAGCATTTGATTTTTATTGGAGATTTATTGCCATTCATTTCAATTTGGTCACACCTACATAATCAGCTCTCTGCATGTGGAATGCTATTAAATTTTGAGAGGAAATCGAGCTGTGGCTATTTATTAATTTGAACAAAAACTAAATTTGCCAAAAAAGAATTTTGGAATTCGAACTGCGAGTGTGTGTAATTACATTAATTAATTTGCGTTTGCTAATATATATCTATTTGGGTGCATATGCTTATGCATATTAGGTTTAGTTGCAGTAGTATCACATTTTGAAATCACATCATTATAGATGGATTATCCGAATTGTAGTTCTAACAAGCCGCAGCAGTGGCATTTCAGTACATAATGAACTTATTAAAAGATGAAAAATAGACAGATTGTAAAATGACCCTTACACCATGGTGTTTAATATAAACACATACATTATTAAATTTTTGTTGCTCGTAAAACCAACGACCAATAGTCATTAGAAAGAGGAGTCTCTTTCTGAAAGCGGACACTTTTTTTGTATTCACTGCAGATGCCGACATTTAAATGACATTTTTGCGAAACCAAATTGGGTGACATTTGCTGGGCCCTGCTCAACATCCAAGCTATTTGAATAGGACCGCCAGCGGACAGATTGTCAGCAGCAAATCGGTGAACAGCATTCACAAATCTAGCAGGGACAGTAAAAGGAGCACTGCTCAGCGCCTACCTTTGTTATCCATTTTATGGCAAACATATTTGCCAGTCAGTGCTGGAATGTATGGTGTTGCTCGTAAAACGCACTGCAAGCCAGTAACGAGGAGCTGCTGCCGAAAGTGCAGTCTGTATTTGGAGATGAAGCTGAAGCTGATGCTGAGCCTGAGCCTGAGCCTGCATCTCTGCAGCTATTCATTTCTGCTACTAATCCGATGAGGGAGTCATCTTACATACATATATACGAGTCGGCCTCCATGGTTCTTTAATGAATGGGCACAGCCTGAAACTGAAACCGGCACGGGCAACACAACGAGTGTGAATGACTGAATGAATAAATGAACGAATGAATGGAATGGCCCCAGGCGTCTTTCGGCTTTCATGCAAGACGGTGGGGCATGAGTTGGGGCAGGGGCAGGTGTTTTGGGGGGTATGGCTGTGTAAAAAGTGCAGCTAGTTCTTACACAGTTTGAATCCTAATTGCGCAAATGAATCCGAGCCAGCAACCTCAACCCATAGTTGCAATAGTTGTTGGGAGCAGCGGGAATTCGGTGTGTGTACTTTGCCATGGGACCCTCTATACTATGACTACAATTTATATACACATAGACACATTATGCCGCATACATACGTACATAGATACATACATAAGACAGTGTATAGCTTTTGGATTTTGCCTTCAATGCCTGCGTCAAAGTTGTTTGCCTCACAAAGCGCTCCAAATTACGAACGGATGCGGAATGCGGTAAATTATGAGAAATGCTTGCTAAACTCAAACGATTTGTGGCAATGGCAATGACGAGGAGCTTTTTGTGGTTGCAGTATCCTCCTTGTTGCTTCTCAGCTTGCCGTACCTTGAACTACTCTCCCTCTCTCTCAGTCTCTCTAACTCTCCCCTCCTATATCACTTTTTTGTACCCTGCTCACCTGAAATGGGTTAGAAAGGTAGGATGAGGGATATGGTGCTTGGGTCGGGATGTTTGCAACTTAGACTGTTATTTTTAAGGTGCTTTCTTTTGGCATCATTGAAAAACTTAAACTTTTCTCAACAGGGTTTGTAAGTATTATTTCATGTTTTGATAAGAAGACTTGAAATCCGTAATAAAATTGCTTTAAAATTACAATTGCAATTCAAGTCCGGAATACTTATTTTACTCAATAATATCCCTAGAAATACAATTCTAAGCTGATTGACTCCTTGTCCAATCCAATTGAAATTGATAAAATCCGAGCAGCAGACTATCCTTTATATGTTTATCGCCATTCCTCTAAAATCTAGTATGCATATTTGTTCACCCTCTTTTAGTGCTGCATACTTACCAGATGCGTTTGCATACTCGACGCTTGGACTATGTGACTACAAATTCAACTTTTGGAGAAACAAATTCCTATGCTGACATTGCAGCTGGTGGCAATACGTCCGAAACTTGTCTCTAAAGGGGTGCTCATAATTAAGATGATAATCACATTCCAATTATCGGTTTGCGCTTGTGTATCTCAAACAATTTGGTGTGAAATTCTCTTCACATTTGTGCTGAACATGATGGAAATCGTTTGTGTGTGAAACACAATAGATATTTGGCATGTGGTGAAAGGGGCAAATTCAAGTTGCACGTAAAGTGCTAATTGTGTTGAATGCCCGAATATACATATATGCATGTGTACGCTGCTGGATTCATATGATGCCCAAAATTGCTTACAAATTTAAGAAGCTGTTTGAGACTTTGAGCCACATTTATTTCGTGTAGAATGTCTTTAAAGTGTTAAAATGTTAAAGCGAGATTTAATCTTTTGTGAAACTTTAATAATTTGAATATTCGCTTCAAATATTTGCATTGATAAGCGACATGGAAACAAGATTCAATAGTGTCAATGGAATTCCAGAGCCATTAGTGCGCAATTTATGGACTATTTATTACTTTACTTTTCAAATATATATTGTATTTATTTATTAATTGAAAAGAATAAAGTTGAATAACGTTGAATGTGTAGTCATGTTTTTTATGGAAACATTGCAAATAAATTTTATTGTATTTGTTTGTTAAAATCGAATTTGAGCCTGATGCTAAACTGATGCTGTTGTTACTTTTGCCTGTTGCTAATGCCAATGCTGATACGATGTGGGCGTAATGGGTGGAATTGATGATGAGTATCGGTGACTTGGACTTGGGAAATGTGTATGTATTTGTGTATATGTGTCGGTATAATGGTCGTCTTCCAGGCTGTCGGTCTGTTGCTCTATTCGTAAATTGTGTTACGAAATAGCAGAGCCAAAATGATTTTCGACAGGCCAACTCATCTGTACACAATGCCAAGTGCTCCAGGCAGCATTCATTGCTGTCTCTCTCGCTGCGGCAATTGTTACAATTCGATTTAAAGCAACTGAAGCCTGGCAGTTGAGCAGAGCGAAGCGGAAAGCCAGTGGCTCTGGCTATGGCACTGCCAGTGGAGCATATCCGAACCCATGTGCAGGTATTTGATGTCAGTTTACCGACCACGATTTCGACCAAGTTCTCGTCCACATCCTCATTCTTTTACTTGTTCGCATTGACGCCCTCGCATTCAGTTGGCTTTCAGTTTACGTTAATGTTGCTCTAGCTGCCTCAGAATCATCATCATCCCCGTCATCATCATCGTCATCGTCGTCATTCACTGCTGTTGCAGCTGTGCCAAGTTTAGCTGCAAAAACGTCGTCGAGTGTGGCCACAGTTGATAGCTTGGTTTGGTTTTGGCTCAGAGTCTGCAAATGTAATATGGTTTTTGTTATTGTTGTTGTGGCTTATTTTCAGCGATGTGAAATGTATGAGGCAGAGCCACAGTTGGCCATATGACCACTTACACTCGCTTCCACTACCACAGCTTGAACTTTGACTTCAGGCTGAGCATCTGAATGCAGCTCCGGCTTCAAGTCGTTACGCTCTGGCACGATTATTGAATTTCGCTTAGCTGCTGACGTTGACTTCATGCCTGCCACGTTGTGGGGCATATCGAGGCTGCGGGGCAACAGAGGCTGCTCTTCGGATAATGTGTCTGCGTTTTGGGCATAAGATTTTACGCTCGGTCACACATTGTAGCGCCAATTGGACCAGCTCCTCCACAAAACCCAATTGGGTGTGCGGTTCGCGTGGAATATATTCATATATATATACATATATATATGTATATATATATTTTTTTTTGTCAAACACTTACGCGTGTCCACATGATAGCCTTGGTGATCTGCCCTGTAGAAGATGGTGGAGTACTGCGCACCGGGCAACGGCACCGAATAGTAACCAGTGCGAGCCAACACAAATTTATTGCCCACAGGCATCCAGTAGGTGCGCTCGTATCGAGTGTCTCCATTGCTCAGCTGGTATCTGTTGATATTGTGATAATTAATGCCGAAGACGCGACGAAAGACTCAACATGTCAGGGCTAAAATAATCGCTTATTGTAGGACTGGCATCACCTGTACTCATGTTGTCCATCCGTAGAGCGCTGATCAAAGCTATCAACAAGTCGAATATTGTCGGTGGACTCGGGCATGGATGCGGGCTGTAGTTGTGGTGCCGGCGGAGCCACTAGTGGTGGCCAGTGATGCACGTGCTGATGGCGGTCGCTCGTCGCTGTTGTGCTACTTCTTGGCATGACTGTGGTAGGGGTGGTGGTGGTGGTGGTGGTGCGCCTAGTGCGGACCGTCCAGCGGGCCTCCACCGTATACAGGCTGACTGCCAGCAGCAGCACCAGCAGCTGCAGGCACAATATTATTCTTGGCACACGCAACATTTCTCTTTCAATCGAGCACCGAACGATAACTTTATGCCTGGCTGCAGATTTAATAATTGATTCTTTGGTCAGGCTACTGGCGGCCTTTTATACTACCCAAGAGCTTGAACTGAATGAAGCCTTTCGCCTCTAAAGATGAAAAATGAGCTGTGTTAAAGTCAAATAAAATAAAAAAATTGTAAGGGCCGGCGATACTAGCCACGCCGACGGCTACATGCCCTTGCAGATTGGAGTCAATAAACGAATGAATCTGCACATTAACGCTGATAGCCAAAAAATATAATGAAAATCAATACTTTGTTACATGTATTTCCTGTGTGAATTGGATTGTGTGAAAATATTCTTTGAATAAACCCTGATGGCTATGTTGGTATATGAATATACAGACGTGATCCAAGATGTTCTCTTTAAAGTGTTACAAAGTTCGTGACGAAAATATGATACCCTCCGAAGAGGTATAGGTAAAAAATCATCTTAAACGGCAATGCCAATGATTTGTGCATTTTTTTACCAATTGCTCCGTCCCAAAAGTGACTCCCACCGTCGCATTTCTTCATCATTCATGCTTCACCCCGCACCTTGATGCTCTTTCTTTCTTATTTTTTGAGTTAAGCATATTGGCGGCTTTGTGGCTTTGGCAACGTCTTTTGGGCACTCGAATTTTAGATTTTGATTCTGAGCTGGTTTCTTTTGGCCTGCTTTTTGATTTGTTGCGTCGAATGCGCCTGTAATGTGTGTCAGGCGCAGATGCAGTCACAGTAACAGGGGCCAGTCCAGTCCAGTCCAATCTCCCCGTCTTCCGACCCCCCGCTGTGTGAGTAAAAGTCGGAGACACGGTTCATTGACCAGACAGGCCAGCGGGGCGAGTCATCATTCCACTGTACCCACTGATGCTATCGACACCTCCTGCTGTCCACTTTGAGTGCGACGTGTTTCGTGGTCATTGATTTTGGTAAAAAGTTGGCGTCCATTTGCTGCCATTAACGTCATTTTGTCGCTGTTGTTTTCTCTTTGGTATTTCTCATCTTTTCGGTATTGTTGCGAATGTCCTTGAGAATGGCCATGGCTCCCGTAGTTGATGTCTGACGTTTGCTATCTGAGGGGTGATATATATTTGGCAGCCCGAGAACTTCATCAGCGTCATCCTCATAGCTGTTGTTATCGATGTGCATCGATTATGGAACAAAAAGGCGTCTGCCAGCAATTGAAATTGAATTGCCCCATTTCAGTCGTCTCTCAACGGGGGGCAATAAAAATATAACAATAATAATAATAATAATGCTTGCCATTTTTATTTATTTTGACATTTGATTTATTGAAAGCTGTACAACTGCGTATAAACTGCATTCATTTTCACATCGCTTTAAATAGTCACACATATGTATGTATGCACATACATAACTATGTATATATTTACTTTGAACAATATACACGGACAGAAAAGATCTGATTACAAAATTTTAAATTTGCTACAAATTATTTCCTATCTCTAATTATTAACTGAAAAATGGTTTTTGGCATTGGAAATTCATGTTTATTGCCTTTGTCAATATTAAAGACCGCAGATGAAATTTTGAACTTTGATTGGCAATGAAGATCTGTCTCGTTTTAACTTTATTATTGAACATTATTGTTTATCCTCCTTAGATTTAAGAGTAATCAAGATAAACCAGTCAAAGTGAAAGAGAGAAAAATCAAACGTGATAAAGTTCACGCAGTTTTGGTAATTAGCTGCTTACAGAGTATAGCGCAGTCGTTGACTTGCTGACTGCATTATTTTTCTTTTTGTTTTCCTAAGTGTAGTTGAAAATATAAATCATATATATATTTGCATATGAATCAAACAGCAATGTAAAAAACGACTAGTCAAATATAAACATTTTCATTTAATTTCCTACATTTATTGAGTGTTTTAATGATGAACTCAATTAATAAACACATTTTTCAAATTTATTTTCAGATTCTGTTTTCTAATTGTTTGCCATTAAAATATATTTACAATTATATTTGCATAACAATTAATTAATTACAGTCACATTTTAACAGCCAAGTTAAATTTGTGTATATCGAATTTGAGTTATTTCAGCTGATTAAAGTGTGTCCCATTCAAACACCACCAAACCCTCTCTGCATCTCATGGCCTCCACCTTGCTCGCTTAGGTGCCAAGCTTAATCGTTATTGTTGGAAGAGACCGGTTCTGGCCATTAAACGAGTGCAATTAGCGGGAAACAGCCAGAGTCACTCCAGACACTTATTCAGATTAAATTCCATGCGTCAAGCTGAAAGCACAATTAATAAATTTCAACGATTATTCCGTGGCACTTTGACAGCTTGCGCCCACATCAGCGTACACCCCACCCACTCAATTTGGGCCGTTAGGAAGCCAAGATGGCCTTTTGGCAAACGATGGATAAGAACATAATTTCACAGCTGCGAATGCAGCGCCATAAAACAAGAGATGAATTCAAATGGCGCATTGGCTGCTCAGTGCAGCTGCAAATCCGCCGTCAGTATGAGTACGCATACACACACACACACACACACACACACACACACACACACACACACACAGATACGCAAAACAACAAACTAATAAATATTTTTACCCATATAAGCATAAAATATTGTTTCAAGTTTGGTGTGCGGCCGTGGCCAGAACAGATCCGTAATCGGGACAGCTGCCTAGCACCCTAGCACTACATTCTCTTCTCTCACTCTCAGACTCCCTCTGTCTCTGTCTCTGTCTCTCTCTCTCTCTCTCTCTCTCTCTCTCTCTACCTCTCTCTCTTTCTCACGTGCGGACAATGGGAAACCAAAATGGCAACTCAGCTTGCCTGCGCGCTGGCATTTTACACAATATTTCATTTGCCAGCACTTCCGTACAGCAAGCAAGCAAGTAGTCCCAACTGCCAAGCCATTCCAATACAAGACTCAAAACCTAAAACCCAAACCCCAAACCCCTAACCCAAACTCAATCCCCCAATGGTTGGCTGGCTGGCCAGCCCAATGCTGGCATGTGCAAGTGTCTACGCCATGAATTTATATTGGTCGATTTCGATTTGAAAGTATTTCGGTTACATAATCTCAGCAATTTTATCGCATTCCAGCCATGTCGACGCACTGTTTGATGCTCTCAGTTAGTTCCATACAACAAAGTCAAAAGATGCGTTTCTAACGTCGACTAGGGTCAGCAAAAGCAGCCACCCGCCCACCATCACACACACCCACACTCACACTCACACCCACACCCTTACCCACTCACACATGCATGTTGTGATGCAAACTGCTCAATTATGAGCCAAAAGAAGGCAACTGCGCGAGCCACAGAATCGGATGTGTATAACTTTCTGTCAGCTAGTTTTAGTTTCAACTTGATTACTGCATGGTTACTCCGAAGTTTTGCGACAACTTGAGTTATTTACTTGTTGTTGTTTGCGCATCAGTCAAACACTTTTTAGCCCCAAGCTTGACGCCAAGTCAACAACACCAACAACAACTGGCAAACTCTAGATACTAGCATATATTAAACATACACACATATCATATATACTCTTGAATATGCAGACATAGATGTTTCGCTTGTTAGTTTCTCTCATGCTGCGCTCTGAAGGATTTGGACTGCAGGATGACACTGAAATTGCCATGGACATGTTTCGCTAGTTGACAATCGCTTCGGCTTAACAAACAGTACAACAGAGACAGAGAGAGAGAGAGAGAGAGAGAGAGACAGAAACAGTCATAGAGCCTGAGCGAGAATGTTGCTTAGGACAAGGTCATGTGGCAAATTTCAGCTAGTCCAAAAACTTTTAGTACATCTTATTGACATTTTGTTTTTACTTTGAGCTTGGTTACTTGGTCAAAACAACATCTGGATGCTATCTGGATGATGAGTAATTGCTTAGATGCTTTCTATTTGACGGAACCATTTTAAGAATTCCGATTGTTTTCTCTCTGCACAGATATAAATGCCATCAGATGTGCTCCTATATTGAGAAGTCTTTGCATAATTCATACGCAAATGCATTATTTTGTATGGCAAGCAGAATCTGCATTGGATCTATCCTATCAGGTAATTTTCCTATTTGCACGAGTTTCATGGAGTTATATAGTTGTTGGCGCCAAAAAAAAGAAAGAAAAAAATGAATTAATTATTGATTGATGAACAGGCGCATCTGCCGCGATCAACTTGGCTGCTGATGCTGATCGTGAATGTAAATACTTTATATTTAAACTACATAAGGATTTTGGATAAGCTATGATAAGATAAATGATCCCAAATTTGGTAAATGGTAAGCTAGAAAATATAGTAAGAAATAAAATACATCTGGGGTAGTAATACAATCATATTCGGTAGTCAGATTTGTCCACTGCGGCATTCTGTCACTCTCGTTGGCAAGTTGCTTTAACAACTTTGTCTTTATTTGCAATATATGTATATTTCTATGATGCTGAAATTCGTTTGGGATTTCGTTGCAGCCCTGGCACAACACGGTACTTCCTTGTTCTTGGGGCCCTGTTTGTAGCGGCCTTCCAAGTATAATTCAAATGTCATTTCAAAATACTTTTTATTTGCTTTTATTGTCTTTGCTGACTGTGTTTTGTATGTTCCTTTCATTTATTTTATTTTATGTGTGTTTTCTGTTTTCTTGTTGTTTTCTTTTTTGTCTTTTTGGAAGACCGAGATTTTTATCTACTACTATTATGTGTGTGTGAGCGAGGGTGTGCCGTTGACTTGACGGGTCTGCGGGACTGGTGGTTTTGTGCCCGGCGTCTGGCGTCGTGAGTATTCCCACAGTTTTCAATTTTTGCCGATTTGTTGCGGCACTTAACGGTTTGTTAGCTGTCATTGTTGCTGGTTGCGTTGATGAGGCGCCTTTTGTATGGCTCCCACAACAGAATCCCCCGTCCGAGCACCAAATTTCGAGCAATTGTCTTTAGACGTTTGCTGTCCGCGTAAGGGGTAGTCACATCCGCTATTCTATTGTCAATATTGTTGCTGTTATTTGTTGTTGTTCCTGTTGTTGTTGCTTAAATACAAATTTGCCTAAGTCAACAGACGAAAGCCAAGTTTTGTGGCGAGTATCGCCGAAAGCATTGTTTATTTCACAACATCATCCCGTTGTCGATTGTTTGCATATTCCGCGCGTGGGGCTGTCAAACAGATAAACAGTCAAACACACACAAAACAAAACGAAGGAAAACCCCAAAAAAGGAGCTGCTTGACTTGGCTCACGATTCTCCATACCCTGTTCCCAGATATATACAAAAATGCAAAAGCAAAAGCAAAAGCAAAAGAAAGGGTATCGTATAGTTGCGCAAATATATATTAATTATTTACTGTTCGTTCTACTTGCATAACCTTTTCGTTTCACAGCTGCTTAGAAGTGGCATTAAACAGAATATGGAAAAAAAAAACAAAGAGATCGAGTTTATTATTCATTTTATTTTCAACTTCGCAACAAATTAAAAAAAATGTATCCAACATGGTCACTTATTAGAAGAACGGGCACTGGGCTTGAAAACAAGTATTGAAATTCTTCCGGGGTCGTTTTCGAGCCAATCGCAAAATGCTACAAAAATATTCACATTTCCGAACTTGGTTTAATCAAATTCAAGTGTTGCAGAACAAGGTGCTAAGAGACATCTCTGGTGCTCCACCCTATGTGAGCAACATTACGCTGCACAACGACTTCCGTGTACCGACAGTCATGAAGCAAATAAACCGTCATACAAGTCGTTACAATGACCGGTTGCATAACCATGTCAACCCTTTGGCCTGTTCACTAGGGTCAAACACAACCCGCAGACGCTTAAAGGGCCTCCAACCCAGCGACCTCTGGACAGCTGGCCGTTAAATTGTAACGTTAATGTGCAACAAATGTTATATTTAATGTTAAAATTCGTTACGTAATATTGTAATATGATAAAACCAATTATATGTTTACGTTATTTAGTTTAAATTCCCTGTTATTATGTATACAATCTTCAAAACAATATCTTATAAGCTTTCAATAGGTTGATCAATATGAAATCAAATTGCTACATTAAAAAAAAGAAAAAAGAAATATGCAACTGGTAATACTTCTGTACATAATGCATGAACATTAGTATGTGTTCTGTAAGTAAGATTATCATAGAGACTTAATTTTCCAATATATTTGAACCAATGTATTTATATTTTGTGTTCCATTAAGACGACATCAAACAGTAGGCCTAATCAAGAAATAACTACAACTTTTTTTGATAGAGGTATGTCATTTTATTACAGTCAAAAAAAAGAAAGAAAATTGAGCTGAGTTGCTTGTAATTTGTAGATTTACATCTAAGGTAAACAGCTATCGACTTTATGGGTTGAAATTCAAGCAACGTACGTTTGGCAACTCACTGCGACGCACACGAGGCGGCTGCTGCAGGTACTCCACTGCAAGAAAATAGTAGTTATCCATGATGTGGATTTGTGTGAACAGATAAACATTTTCTGAACTCACCTGTTCGCGGATGATAGCCGTGCGAATCGGCACGATAACAGCGCAGCTCATACTGAGCGCCGCGGGGCTCAGCGGAGAAGCCTTCGACGACCAGACCTTGATTCGAGTAGGAGCCACGCTCCCAGCGCCGTACCCCATTTGGCAGCGAGTAGCTGTGCCGACAGTTAAGTAGGTCAGAGTGGTGCAACAAGTGCGATGCTTTGCTGTTCGACTCACCCAAAGACATAGCTGCCATCTGCGTTGTGCTCCTCGAAATTGTCTCGATATGGATTGTACTCCCCCTGTTGCGGATCCTGTGGAGCGTTTGTATCTGTATCCGTATTTGTATCGGTGGCTGTGTCTGTCTCGATATCTGTTTCGGTATCTATATCTGTGTCTGACTCGTCCTCTGCCTCATTGCTATTCTCTTCGCTGGAGTCGGCAAAGCGCAGTGCAGCCTCTGCGCCTGATCTGGGTGCCACAACTGCCGGCTGACGTTGGCGCAGCAGTGCCAATGGTGCAGCCGTAAGCGGTGCCACAGCGCTGTTCAGCTGTTGGCCAATCAGTTGCCTCAGCTCCTCTCGAGTGCCTTCCAAGTTGTCATCGTCGATATCGGCATCGCCATCGCTATCGTCGAAGCTCTCGAAGCTCTCAACAAAAGGCAATCTGGGCACCAGCAACTGTCCACTGGGCGCTGACGAACTCTGTCCGGCAATAAAGGCGATTCCAATGAGCAGCAGCAGAATGACTGGCTGCTTCTGCCCGGACATTTTACGATCGAAGGATTTTAGTGGAAGGGTGAGGGTCTCTGTCTAATCCAGAGCTGTGGCCAGCCTCAAATGCGTGTCTTAGCCACCATCTGCAACACTTTTATATGAAGCTACACAAGTCCGGCTAGTCCCACGGACTGCAACAAATCAGCGCAGCAAATGCATAAATTTGCTGCCCCTCTCCACGATACGGACAAGTGATGCGATTTCAATTTGCATTCACATAGAGCTGGCATCAACAAATAAACAGAGAATCTAATGAATCGATGACGTGCATTGTACTCGTGGAGTTGACAAATCGCTAATCGGCATTCACAGGTACGACAAATTGGCCAAGTTGAAATGTTGAGAAATTATTCGACTGGTTTTGGTTCTGTTATGGTATGTATGTATGGGTGTATGTATGTGTGTACATATGTGGAGACTGAGAATGCGAAAGTATATTTATATATATGGGTTGCGATAATGATATAAATGATGCGATGAGCTGATTTGGTTAACTGGGTTCTGCTTGCCGACCGGTTCTTCATTTTAGCCGGCTCATGTGGTGCCTGTTGGTGCTACTTTCTGAGTCTACTTTCAGGCGGAATTCAGTTATCGCCGCATAGGTCAAATATAAAGCATTGTTTCAGGCATACAGCCGATACTTTGCTGGACATATTAACAGGTATTATCAAAAGTTTAATCTCTAAATATATTCATGAATTTTTGTCTTCTCTTACTCTAGATGAATCCGGTTTTGACTAGGATTTCAGAATTTAAATTTAATTGCAATTAAAATTGAATTAAAGTGCTAAATTATATAAAAATATAAATGCGTTTCAAAATATTAGTTACAATTTACCAATGAAGCTATAATATTTCATTGCTCTTTAATTTTTAATTTGCTATTGGAAACAATAGAAATATATATGAAATGCAAGTAAAATGCAGCTTTGATTGACTTGATGAAAATACACAAATATAATCAATTGTTGCCAACTTTCTGCAGTTGTTCATATTTAAATTTGAGCCGTATTCTATTTATAAATCGCTGCTTATCTATCATTAGTCAATTCCCCTTTGTGCTGACCATTCGCATTTAATTTAAGCAATAAACCGCTATCCCTTTCGAGGGGCGCATAAAAAATGCGTTTGTTGGGGCGGGAAGGAGAGGGAAGGATCTGTAAGGCTGCCGGCTGGCCTAACTTAATCTCAATTTACATTTAACCGTTGGCAATTATTAGAGTGTCCATGTGTGTGTGTGTGTGATTTTTTTCTTGTGTAGAGTGTATACAAACTACCGAGGGCACTGGCAGCGTTGCCAGCGTTAACATCCGTCCCGGCTGCGATTTATCATGCATCATTCATGCGCTCACCGTGTTAATTATGCTGAAATACAGTCTATTAAAGTTTCATCAGCCACGGGTGGTGCCATCTAGAACCACTTATACTACCCAAACTCTCTTTGGCATGCGGACCCGCCCTCTCCACGGAAGCAGCTACCGCTGTGGTTAAACGTAATTAATGAAGGCGCACTTAAATCATTTTTGTGCGTGGGCGGTTGCCAGTAACACGAAACGCGACAAAAGCATCCACAACACCAACAACAATGCTGCTGCTAAAAAAAATGCAAAATAAAATACAATTAGTTAACTAACATGCGGGAGTAGAAGCAACTGACATAAAAGAATAAATACACCCAAGGACAAGTGGTTAAAATTGCGATTTGCCCAACATGCAGTTGCCAAGCA
Organism: Drosophila cognata; assembly: GCA_035041535.1. Lineage (NCBI taxonomy): Eukaryota > Metazoa > Arthropoda > Insecta > Diptera > Drosophilidae > Drosophila > Drosophila cognata. The sequence goes on from JAWNLC010000242.1 coordinate 702,690, forward strand.
CATTAAATTTAACGAGTTTTGTGCTAACATTCAAAATACCTTGCACCATAATATCTTTCATTGAGTATTATTTTGCTGAAAATTTAAATATAATGCTTGTAATGCAAGCAATCTGCCAGAGCCCTTGCTTCAAATTACAGAATTATCACAATTATGACACCAGAGTCGAGTATACCCAGTTTGCTCGCCGTGCGCAGGGTAAAAAAGGGAACAAATCCTGCCAGGCACCAGGCCGCGCGCTAAAACGTTTCAATTTTTCATAAATATTCAAAAAGGTAGCACAACAACAACGTGACAACAGCAGCTGTTGCTGTTGCTTTTGCTACAAGTTCTCCTTTTTGGCTGATGCTCCCATCCAGGACTATTGTGGAGTGGACACGAACAGGAATTCTCATTCAACGAACAGCTCAGTGTGGCTCAGTTCAGTTCAGTTCGGTTCATTTCTGTTTAGTTATCGCCTTCGTAGGTATTTTCTCAGCTAAAATGTATACATACAAAAAAGTATGTTAAATATATATTTTTAAAAGAGGAGCAAAACTTTTTCGATTTAACCAATTTGTATACATTGGTGTGTGCACAAGTCTGGTATGCTAACGGTGTCTGCCAATGCGAGAGCCGAGAGCCGAGAGCTGAACGCTCCGAGAGTCGAGTCCAGCTCGAGTTATCCAAGGCAACCAACAAAAAGGAGGCAGCTCACCAAAAGGAGCGCTCCAAATAAATGCAAATTTATATCGTGGAAAACTTTTCAATTTGTTTTTACATTTTCTTTCATTCGTCGTCGGCAACAACCTGCAATGAGAGCGTCCGTGCAATGCCTTGCTGCCGGACACGTCCCTTTTTCCGTTGCCTCCTCAATTTCGCCATTTTTGTACCATAATTAACGTGCCGCCAGCGCCTAAAGCCGCCACAGTTACCATATATATATTTATGTAGAGGCCGAGGCCGATGCTGTGACAGAGACAGTGATACGGACAGAGAGAGAGAGACAGCGACAATGACGGCGACAGAGCTCCATTGAAGCCCAAGGACGCGACCATTCTGAGCCTATGCCTAACGTGTACTCGTATTCCTGCCCAGAACCGGAAAGCACTGCAAGCACTGTGCAAAATAGTCAAGGCCGTCTGTGTAAATGGAATCTAATCAATCATAAAATCAAAAATTTATGAAAGCTAACAAATCAAAATATAAACATTTTTTCCATCGGTGTTTTGTAGTAGTAAATATTTAGATAATATAATAATATATTATTTATTTTATATTTATTTATATATTTTTACCCACTAAAATCTGTGTGCTGGAAGATAATTCATAAATCTTAATGTAAATTAAGTGTCCAACGACATATTTTTTTTTTACATAAATAATCGTTGAACATTTATTATTATATTTTCAATAGAGATATTATTTAGAGACTCAAATACAAAATGAACAATATTACAATAGATTTGTGCAGTGTATTTGGTGTTGTCTCCCATTTTGGCCATTTGGCAGCACAACATTGGGAATGTTAAGGCCAAGGGGCAGCGACAACAGCAGTCAGCAGAATGGAGGTAGCCAAATGCCGCAATCAACTTATTATTAAGTTTTTCTATTTATCCAACATAATTCATAATTTGTTTACAAAGCGTATAATAAAATTAACGTCTTGTCCAGCCATCGTCTGCTGCTCCAACTCCGTTCCCTCTCCCTGCGTCCTAGTTATGGGACTGCGGTCGAGCGTTGCGCTTCACACTGCTAGTCACTGCTGGCATTGTTCCCAATCCGAGCTCCCAAGCTCGTCCCCATCGTCGTGCTCGTTGATTTCGCTGTCAACGTGGCCAGATAATCAGCAACAAAGTCAAGACGTGGACCTCTTTTTGTTGTTGGCTGCTTCGTAATCCCATTAGAGCGCCACACGGTGGGCTGAGCAGAGTTTTCTTTTAACTGGAAGTTGGAAATTTGCTCAACGACTAGGCAGAAAGGCGTCCGTTGTCTAAAATCGCATTAGCCAAACGAACGCATTTTTACCATAGTGACGGCATTTAATATTTTTTTGCCTTTTTTCATTTTTTTGTTTGTTTTTTTGTTTTTTTTGTTTTTTGTTGTTGTTTTTTATTTCTGTGCCTCGACTTCCGGCAGTTACTGGGGACGACAATGATGCTACAGCGCTGCCAGTTAATTTCTGCCTATTTTCGCTTTGCCTTTGCATTTTTCCTTTTCCACTTTACATTTGACACTTGAGCCGAAGTGCACACGGTTGAGTAGTTTACGCGGACGAGCTTAAAATCGTTTAAATGTAAAATAAATAAAAAATACATGAGAAATGCGTCGAGTCAAATGAGCAACATCATCGTCTCATCCACATTATGCAAAAGGGAATTAAGTTAATTGAGTAGCGTGAGAAGACGGGCAGAGAAGTAAGAAAACTGTGTGGAGAGAGGTGAGATAGAAAGAGTAAGAGAGAAAGGAAAGGAGAGAAAAGCATTCAGGCAACAGGCACACTACGGTACGGCTGTAGTCGGAGCCATGCTGTAATTGCGCATAAAAATGAAGCGATTTATATGCGCGTGTTTTTAATGTTTCATAATTGGGTAAGCTTACTAGAATGGGTCCTCGCAGGCAGCTTGATAAGGATTACGAGGTGGCAAGGGTTACGGTTCACAGTTCATGGTTTACGTCTATGGGTACGGCTCAGCGGATGTCCCTGCGGCTGCTTCCCTGCCAGTGCTTACTGCTCACATTTCCCTCCGTTCGTGCACAGTCAGATAAGTAAGAGGAGTCAAAACAGCAACAAGCTCAAGCTGTAATTTGTGTAATTATCGCTTGATTGTATACAATTTCATCCACTTGCTGGAGTACAATTTGAAAATGTAAAATCTGTAAATTTCAGAACTGAATGCGACTCGGTGCCATTTGAGACTCATGCATTTTGAACACCTTTAACTTATGGAATATACTCCAACTTTTGCCACCAATCCGTTTTCCATACGTCAAAAATTTCGTTCATGATATTTCTTTTTCTTTTCACGATTCGCTGCTTTCTGCTATTATGCTTTTATTATACCCTTGCAGACGGCATTTTGATTTTGCCGAGAAGAGTGTTAGGCATGGAGGGAGACGTGTAAAGGATTTGCAATCATTTGTATATAATCACAACCTTATGTATGTACGTATGTAAAAACATTCTAACTTTTATTGTCATTTGCTACACTCATAAAAAAAATCGTTCTGATTTTTAGAAATTAGCCATACTTTTTGTAATTCACATTATTATTCAGAAGGTACATTTTTAAATGGGAAGACTGTGTCATTTTCAAAATCACGGTTTTTCTTTTCTTAGGGTAAATTTTTCAAAAATTTAGAAAAAAGGTCAAATTTCCAGGGCATTTTGGTTATTCACAGAACTTTATACTCTTATTAAACATTAGTATATTAAGATTCACATATACAAACATTTTAGATGGTTTACAAATTCTCACAATTAAATTTGAATAGACACACAATTTCACTATTTGCAGAATTTCATAAATTATTTTTTCTAAAATTACGGACTTACAAATATACTTTTTTGAAATATATATAAAAATTGAGAGAAAGCGTTTCTTCTTTTAAACAATATTTATTTTTTGAAAACAAAAACATCTTTCCAGTATTCAAGATGATTTTCATTTGAAGACCATTTTCCAAATTTGACGGAAACTTTTTTCTGAGTGTACGTATATAATACTTTAAATAGGCACATGGCGTAAAATGTGCTAAAAGCTCATTTCGAACATGGTTAATCCTCGAATAAAAACAAAAATATCAAAGTGAAAAGTGGCAAGTGATAAAATCTCTGCACTCGCATTACATTGACCAATTTGCAGTTGACGAACCGATATGAATGTTTATTGCCATAAAGCACACAGTTTGGTACTGGCTCTCCGGGCTGCCAACAATGATGATAATCGCCATAAGTAACGTGTAATAAATAAAACATAATTCATTTATAAATGCAGCATTTAATCTGTTGGTGGGCAACTGTACGGTTGTAAGTGCTTTTGGGGGCTTGGTGGGCCGCATCATCGATTTGTATTCATTTTCCATGCCACCGAGAAATTCATTACCATGCGATCAGCTCGCCCCGTCTCAGTGGGTGGTGCGGGGAGAATGGGAGGGTGGTTGGAGGCCTCATCATTAAAATTGAAAAATGCCACTTTAATGAATTTATTTGCGACACTTAACGCAAGTGAAAGCAAACAGAGAAAAATGATGTTCATTAACTTAAAAATGGTGCTTTTCGTTGTTTGCCACTGTGCGCCTTCGTATTGACATTGGCGGTGGTAGTGGAAAGTGGCAAGTGAACGAGGCAGGAGATGGGGCACTCTGGCACTAGTAATGCTAATAGTCGATGATGGGTTGGGCGGCTCTCGACAATTGTCATTACCATTACCATTTTGACTTGTCGCCGTTCACAGCTGCCTGAAGTTGATGAGTCAATATGTCAGCAGCTAGACAGGTCACGTAAGCAGCCTCCGCTCCGGCCCGCTATGCCCTTTGGCATCGTCCTTAGGACAGCTGCTTTGGCATTTGGTCTGTTTGTGCACTGGAAAACCGTTAAGCAAATCACTTGAAAATAACTATGAATACTAATTGTATTTGAGCTTTATTCTATTTTGATTAAGCACGATTCAACCCAATTAATTCAGTAATTCAATTATATTCTTCAGCTTTTATTTCATCGGAATACCAAAGGCTTTGCCGTGTATTACTAAACTATTTATTTAATTTAACTATTTGCATACTCTCTAACCAACAGTTGAATCTAATTGCAGACAATACTACTGTTTGCCATCCCAAAGTGGTCTTTGAGGTGTTGGACCATCGCCTTGGGAATAATCTAAATAGTTACTCTAATCAAGCTGATACACAATGCAAATACCTAACAAGTTCTGTGACTGAGTGTGAATGTGTGTGTCTTTTTTTTTGGTTTTGCCATGGAGGTGAGAATCTCCTGAAGATACAGGGGACAGGGCCACCTGCATGCACGATTCAAAGACAACGTCAATGCATGCGTACTAAACTCACCCCCACACACACACCCCCAGACCCGGCGGTATCACCGTAAAATATTACTTCACCGGGGTTGGTTGCCTAACTAGGCACTCTCCGTCACTCGCCTGTCAGTTTCGCATAATCTCAGATCCTTCTGTATGCTTATGATGAGCTGGCGGACATCTCTCCAGTGTGACGGAGACTCCATCATGTACTCTACCAAGCTCTCCGGTGGGGGCACTGCGGTAGTCACTCCCCTGTATCTGTGACAATAGTGGTGCACATGTTCCGGATCCTCGAGCCGTGCCCTGAAATAAACTGTGTTAGATGGTAATCCAACTCACCTGCATTCCTCAAGATCCATTCCTCTATGTTGGGAATTAATCGGTGTGTCCACCTTCCTTTCCTCGCAGCGCTCCATCTATTCTGCCAGGTGTCCATCGTCGCTGCTCTTGCTGAGCTTCGGATGGCTCCATATCGTCCGGCGCAATTATCCTCCTAGTGCGGATCTCCTTCATCTCGTTCGCTAGCAGGTTAACTGGCACCATTCCTGCCAAGACCAGTGCTGCATGGTCCGAGACCGTGCTGAAACCGGAAATCACTCGGAGTGCGCTCAGCCTTTAAGGTGCCGAGAGCTTCTTTTTCGGTCCTTTTTTATTGGCCGGAAGCTGAGTCTATTGTCCAACCTGACGCCCAGGTATTTTATAGACTTCTTGGATTTGACAACATCGTTGCTGACTTGCACCTGTATGTACTCTGTTACTTTGCGGCTTGTAATGAGTACGGCCTCCGTCTTATGGCCTGCAAGTTCCAAGCTCGCATCCTTCATCCATTTTGCCACAATTATTATTGCCGCGTTCGCTGCGGCCTCTACCTGCTTGAACTCCTTGGCCACTACGATTAGTGCCACGTCGTCTGCGAAGCCAATGAGTGTGCAGCCCTGCGGTAGTTGGAGCCTAAGTACCTCATCGTACATTAAGTTCCACAGCAGAGGGCCTAGAATGGAGCCCTGTGGCACTCCTGCTGTGACCTCATAGCTCCGTGGTCCGTCTTCTGTATCATATTCCAACACCCGGTCGGACAGGTGGTTGGATATGATTCTTACTATGTAATATGTCCTGATGCGAGACCAGTTCGCCGAGTTGAACGCGTTGCGTATGTCTAACGTTATTACGGCGCAATACTCTTTGTCGCCCCATCTCCATCTCGTTCCCTCAATTGCGTTGGCTGCAATATCTACCACCGTCTGGATTGCATCTACGGTAGAGCGGGCTTTCCGAAACCCGTTTTGGCGATGATGGCCAGAAGTCTGTTATATATTAGCTTCTCCAGGACCTTTCCCGCTGAATCGAGGAAGCAGATAGGCCTATATCCTGCCGGTTCGTTAGTCGGCTTATCCCGTTTTGACAGGAGGATTAGCCGCTGCCGTTTCCATATCTTTGGGAATACTCCGTAGGCATTTTGCGTAGGTTACCGCAAATACTTCTGGTATCGTGTAGACCGCTAGCTTCAATGCCTTATTGGGGATACCGTCTGGTCCTGGGGCCTTTTGTCGCCCATTCTTCTGATTGCCCCCATGACCTCTTCCGGTGTGATGCCTTGAACGAGCTCCGTTCGTTGGGTTGGGTTTATTCCTTGTAGCCTTTGTAGCCTCGGATGTTGGGGAAACAGCGTGGCCACTTTGTTGGCTAAAGCCATAGGGCAAGTCACCCAAACGGTCTCCTGACTCCGGATCTTTTTCATTATAAAAGGTTATAGACTTCATTTTCGCCCGAACAAACCCTTCAAGGTCTGTGCTAGTCTCTTTCGGTAGTGTTCGATGGCCGCTTTTCCACACTTGCTAGCCGCCTACCCGCTTCCAGTGTGCGGCTCGCAGATTATGGCCAAGTCTGCTTGCGTCTCCCTGACCGACTGTCTTAAAAGGCCTGAGCTACCTCGCAGTGGTTGAGGTTCAGCTGGACGCACTTCATGTTCTTTTAGCCTGTGCACTCCTGAACATGGGAAATCTGCCGCTACCGGCGATGTGTTTATTATCCTTGTTCTTCTCCTTGCAGAACATACACTGCGGCTCTTTATCACAGTCATTGGCCTGGTGGCTCTGTCCTCCGCATCTTCGGCACAGATTCGACCGGTCCTGCTCGCTCTTGCACTGCCTCGCAAGGTGGCCAAACTCCAGACATCTAAAACACTTGGTAACGCTAATGCGCACACGAAGTCTTCAGCTGACCCATCCCACTTTTAGGAATCCGGCAGACAACGCTTTCTGCAGGTAACCTAATTGAGGCAGTTTGGGTCTGCCCATACGCCTTGCGCAGGGTGATGTCATCCTGAGGTACCTCCATGTCAAATTGTTCGCGGAGCGCATTTCTCATCTCCTCCTTTGTCGTGACCTCATCGAGATCCCTGGATTCGATGGTCACCCGGTGAGCTTGAGATCGTACCTCTGCTTGTTCACCCTGCGTATCACCCACAAGGCTCCTGAATGCCGAGGTATCCATAGCTGGCTTATTCAGCTACAATAGCAGCTCACCCTTTTGGGTCCTCCGTTTCCTGGAGACCGCCTTTCCAAGCTCGCTAAGTTTCTCGTCCGCTTTGACCTTGCGGAGTATATCAGCGTAGCTAGCGTCTCCCTTTGCTGCGATGAGTATAGCGTCTGGGCGCGCCTTCTCTATGCGAACCTCAGGCCTCTTTGGCTTTCTGGCCTTCCACGCGTTTCGCGGTGTCCACGCCTGAGGCGCTCGCCGTAATCCGGTTCTCTTTGGGGGCGACCGAGTCACCATCTCTCCTACTCCGCTTACTGTGGGGGGTGTTTGTTTGGCGCTGCTCCACCTACTGGAGATCTCATCGTCATTCATTTGATTGTTTATTGGTATTTGTATTACTCATTTTGTTGGGTCCCAACTCCAAGACGTTATTTCTAGTCGTTGTACAGTTACGTAATAATCCCATGGTTATCTTTGCAAACAGGGAGGCCATGCAAGGGTTGACGCCCGCCCTTATGGGGTCGGGTGTTCATAGCCGGATTCGGTTTAATCAGGAGTGTGAACCTGTACTGCCAACTTAATGACGACGCACCAGAAAGCGTGCTTGGAGATTTGCCAAGTTTTAACGGGAAGGAGGCGGTAGAAGCATTACCCTAGCAGTCATTTCGGCAAGATTTCACTCCGCTTACTGAGATGCTAGAATAATGCTACCGTCAGCCCAAATTGCTTCATTTCTAAATAGAGTTCCAGTGCTCTTATCCCAAGTCATTACTGGACTCTGCCTCAGTCGCCTTCTCGTGTTGGTTGACTGCCAAGCGGGTGCTTAACGGCTATCCGGGGGATACCTGGCCTACTGCCGGAGGTCACGAGTTGCTTGAACTACTCAGGACAAGAATCGACTTGGTCATTGCCATGTTAATGATGATCAAGGATTTTCGCTCACTATAGGTACTTATCCGAGTAGTGTCATCCCCGTGTCATATTAGTCGCCTCATACGACAAGCTACGACTCGCTGTGGTGGTATTCTTATGCCCGCCAACCACACGGTGTATGTGTGTGTGTGTGTGTGTGTTTGTGCAAGGAACAATCAATCAGTCAACCTTAGACTTAAATTCAGCATGGCAATTGTGGACAAGCTCCTATTAGATAAGCTTTGGTCGAGTCAGGTCAGGGCAGGTCAATGCTGCCAATTAAATACACACATACACACCCACGCACACAAACACACACACACACACACATACATATGTATATACATACATTTGTGTATACGCTTGACCTTTTCTAGCTGACGAGTTGCTGTTGATTTTGGGGGCTGACGCCTCTGGTTGGTGTTTGTTTTTGGGCTAATTCGATTGTTTAAATTCAAGTAATGAACAGAAGTGGTGGGCAACACACACATACACACACACACATGTTGCTTAACGCTGCAACTCACGTGTGTTGGCGGTCAGTGTCTGATGCGGCTCGACACCGTTCCCAAATCCCAAGCCTTAAACCCTCTTTTCAAGCTTCAACCGGGCCTTTTGCGGTTCATTTTCGCCTGTCGAGTTCAAAGTCAACAAAGCCGCTTGCAGCTGATGCCAACGTCATTATTACCATCAACATGAGCAACAGCAACAACAACAACAACAATAGCAACATCATCATCATTATCGTTATCATCATTATCACCAACGCGCACTCGTCGGCACTTTGTAACTTTGTTTGCTAGCGAACAATAGCGCAACCGAGCTGAATCCTCAGCGTCCCAGTTAAAAGGCCTATGTGGCAGCAAGTGAGACCCCACATTGCCAGTCGGTGGAGCACTTTGTCTACTGTGGCCTTTTTAATGCGCTTTGCTTTGAATCGGCCACTTGTCGTCTGCATGGCCACCAGTCATCAGCTACTAGGCACTGGCCAAGAGCCACTAGCCAAATGCAATATTCCAATTTGCATGCCGCATAATTTTGTTGCATATTAATTGCCATTCGCCATACTAAAAATAAATATGATGTGGGTTCAGCCGGCAATTTGCAACCAACACTCTGTGTTCATAACAATACCAAATAATTGGACGCAAAGTTGAGCTTTTTGGACTAAGCCCTCAACCGGATTAAGGACTTTGTAACTATTTCCATCCGCCAATATAAAAATTAGTCCGTTAGCTCGAGAGAGCATTAGTTTGTAAATGGCAAATTGTTAACTGTGCAGCAAACTGCACAAGGACCGTTGGCCATAATTCTAACAGAATTTACATCGAGAAATGTTGCTCGACTTTAAGGTGCTATGCATGAATGCATTAATGGTAATACACATACAAAAAAATATCTCTTAGAAAAGCTGGTCGAATATACATATGTCTTTTATGGAAATAATGATCCGTAAAGTAGACTCAAAAGGAAAGCATGAACTCCAAAATAAAACCTATATAGTATCTCAAAAGAATCGAAAATTTATATTATTATTATTAGTTGAACTTTAAGCCAAATTACCTCCTTATCAGCATGGCTCTTTAACGTCTCAGAAGTGGGTATTCATTCGTCGGTGGTTTCGGACTGCATCGTTCTCAATATTTGTTGTTTACTTTAACTTATTTACTGCTGTTTATTTGTTTTGCGTAATGCTTTTGTATGCGGCAGCCAGTTGCGAAGTTCTGTTTACTTTGGGCCAATTTTCAAAATATAAGAAGTTGAGAGGATGAGAAATTATGTAATTAATAAACAATTTGCTTACAACATCATTAGTATCATTTTTATTATATAAAGGATATTCACTAGCATTGTTAAAGTGCTAAATATTTATTTGAAAACACTAACTAAACATAATATAATCATTGCATAATTACCAGAGAGAATTGAAAGACAAAAAGAAGTGTGCCTTGTCACTATCCGGTGAAAACTATGTAGAGTTTTGCAAGGTTTCGCACCTGGGGTTGCTGAGAGGACGCTTGTGGATCGTTCTTAAGACTATTATCGATTTATTTGGGCTTGACTTCTTGCATTCTGCAGGCTTTCGCTTGAGTGCTTGCTTTCTGCTCCCTCGAGCTAGAACAAAATCTGACATATTTGTGGCCAACCAGTTATTCTTATGCTACTGCTCTTCAGAGAGCTTGTTCCATTGCATGAGGCAATAGACTGCAAAGTTCGCTCCGAATATCGCTGAAGGGTGCTCTGCGTAAATCGCACATGGTGCTCCTTGTTCATAATATTAAATGTTTTGCAATATTTTTAGAAAAATAAATATGTTATGAATGCCCCAACTTTTTTTTAATGTACTCCACTCGAACTCGTCTGGCTAAAGTTAGCTTCAAATTTTGCTGTGATTAAATAGATATTGGAAGAGTGTTAAGCAAAGGCAATGAAAGTATAAATAATAAGCCCTTTAGCAGTCGTCTCCGATGTAAAATTTTCGATATTAAATGTTAAAAGTCCATTTATGCAACAGATCAGTAGCTTATTTATTTTGCAAAGTGATGCACAAAATTAGCTCACACCTGGCGGACCGTTTAGGCTTTAAGGCTAATTGGATTTTGTCTTTAACACAAGCAGTGGTTCTACTTTGGTTGTTGTCAGCAAACTTATCAACTTTGGCAGTATGTCAATGCCAATGATTACATTGGCAGCTAAGCCGACCAAACGTGTATGTGAGCCATCCAAGATGCTGCAAGTGGCAACGGTGAACTACTCAGAACTTCAGACAAGAGCACCACGTGTGCAGCCGCCTTTATTAAAGGGGCCAAGTGTCGACAGGCGAGGTCGTCGGGGTGCATCCAGAAGACGATAATCAGAAGGGGAACAGAGATGGCAAAGTAAACTCTCTCTGCTGCGTGCTTGTGCACACTAATTGATCTCAACGGTCGGATTAGGAGTGCTAGTAAATTGATAGCCTTAACCGAAAAGTTGTGATGTCAAAGTGAGAGCAAACTGTGCCCAAGGACTGCAGACACAGGTGTAAGCCTGCCGAAAGTTGTACTGAAACAGTGTCAGCTTTGTTGCTGCCACAAAGTTGCCACAGCAAGAAGGACGTATGTCTGAGGGGTTGGTAATGAAAAGGAGTGCGGTGGCCAGCAAGTTTGCTGTGTGGAGACAAGGATTTCCACTTTTGATTATCTACGGCTTCAGGTCAGCAATTATCAAACGAGGCAAGGCGACCGCAACGACCGCAACGGCGCACACCAACATAATCACAAATACAAATAAAAACAAACGCACGCACACACACAAGCACGCACACACACACACAAGCACGCACACACATTCACACAGAAAACAGAACAACTAGGCAAACACTTGCGTCGCAACAGAGACAACAGTAGTCGAGACTGCCGAGGCAAATCCGTCTGGGAACCAGACAAATGACTTAATTACTTTTCAAGTCAGTTAATTAGTGCGCGCAGCAACAGCAACAACAAGAGCAACAACACCAGCCACAGTAACTACAGCAACACAAACACCAACAACAAAAATGTGAAACATGATGCTGCCGGGCGTGTTGCAGTCTTGGTTAACAGATAAAACTATAGGCAGCCCGCAAAGAACTGCCAACATGGCGCCTAGCCGGTAACAAAAACAACAAACAGACCAACAGTCAGGCCCACAGTCCAACAGATGGACAGATGGATGGACAGTCGGACAGACAGAGAGAAATAGGGACGAAGAAACAAGTGAGCAGTCCAAGGGTCATTCCCAATTGGTCCCTAGAGTCAGAGCACTGGGTAACCGCAAAGTTGAACATAAATTACAAGCAATAGAACAAGGCAATAGGACAAGTTCATTCCACTACCAAAATGACCTGCAATGGGCCAACTTGGACCCTTCAACTTGCCTCTCTCTCTCTCTCTCTCTTTCTCTATCTATCTATCTCTCTCTCTCTCTCTCTCTCTCTCTCTTTCTTTTTCTGACTGCTATTAATGGTTCAATGTGCTGTAATAGACTGACTTGGTGTGCCGTCCCTTATAGTACCAGGTCGCAACTAATTAATTCACTTATACATTTTTTAATTAATGTTGAATTTTATTTTAATGCGTATTTTTGCTTGTCATTCTAGATACATAGGAATGTGTGCAAATAAATGAATAGATCATTTAAATGCTTACCTCTTGTTTATCATCATCAAATGAAGTGGGAAAACTATAAGTAAACTTGTAAAAATATAAGTTTTTAATATAACATTTAATTTGATTATTTTATATTTTTATTAAATATGAACAAATAAATGTGTGGTGCTTAAAAGTAAAGTGAATACCTTTATTGCAAGGATTGGGGAAAGAAAATGCTCTTTGAAATTCACTACCTGCTTATAAAATTGTGAAAACTAAATCAATTTGGATTTTGGTGGTTTTTAATTTTCGAAATTTCGCCTCTTTTTGTTCACAAAATTACTTTGACCAATTAGTCGATTAGTTATGTAAATTAGTTTAAATAAGTTGCAGTAAATAGCAATTGGGGCTTTATACATTCATCAATAGTTAATGCAACTTGACAATAATTGATGATAATTTCATTTGCATTTAAATTAAATTGAACTGTGCAACAGTAAATGCAATGCTGTTTGAATTGTCGATTCGAATCAATTGCATAAATTGAAAATATAATGTTTTTTTGGTATCTTTAAGCGGCATAATTACAGACAAGTACATGTAATATACAGGCTGTGTGTATATTTATATGCTTATGCATCTGATCACAAGAACAAATGAACAGATTTGCGTAATAAGCTGCATCACTTCTCATGCCAGATTGCCAGGATGGGTAGGCTACATATAATATAACACATTAAAGTGAAATGCTTTAAAACTCCAAATAAAAATCATTTGTCTGTAATTAAAATTTTGTATTTTAAGTCTGTGGCTCCGACTCAATTATTATGTAGGTATGGATATTTGAAATGAATAATCATGCTTGCGCAAATTGCAGAATTGTTTAAACATATTATATTTTGCATGTTTGCCAAAAACCAAAGCTTATCTTTAAAATTGTTGATACATTAAAATTATTGCATTTTTCTTTTTTAAAATATTTACCAACAATTGCAAAACACAATAATCTAGTCAAGACTCTGTGAAAGAAAAACAAAGCGTCATCTTTGAGGTGTCAGCTTATGGCAGACAAAGTGGAAGTTTGTTCTAAGGTACAGAGGAGTAGTGGGCGTGTCGTCCAGCGCTTTATATAACAATTAAATTGCACAGAAAACGAAACGAGGCAAATTAATTGTGCGCACTGTGAAATTACTCATACGTCCCGTTTGCCGCTATTGCGTCTGGCCTTGGAGCCAAGGTAATAGTTTGCCCCACGACTCAAAGCGAGCTTACGGCCAGTACGAGGAAGCTGTTTGCTGCAAAGGGTTAGCTGAAGTTTAAGGGCAAGCATGGTTCATACTCGACGTTTGTGTCATTTACAGTTACGGCCAGGTGGCGCAGCGGAAACGCGAGCTCGTAAATTACTCGAATAATGAAAATTAGAATATTTACTCTTTGGTAGCATTTACATTTGCAAATGCTTTAGAAAACACTTTCTTTACCCTTTCAACGCATATCGCAGAGATTTTCCCTTCTCATATTTTATGGTGCGTGCTGAAAATCGTAATTTACCCATGGAATACATTAAAAATGTCATAGAAAGAAAGAAGGAAGAAAAAAATGTCATAAAAATAAAGTTAAGAACCTCAAACTGCCTTCGACAAAAGTTCGTTTTTGGATCGGTCTTAAAATGCATGCTGTAAATATGAAAGTTTGGCGCTGCCATAGCCACTTTGATACAGTTTACAATTTTTAATAAGCTCCTTTCGCCGCTTATACCATATACAACGATGGACGGCCCCAAAACGTATGCCGCATAAATTTGTAAACGATGAAAACGGTTCTCGTCTCAACCCTTTGGAGATTTACATGCGTTTGAGAAGACTCTCGGAACACACCTATGTGCAAAGCAGACCAGTGTCCAAATGAGCGATGCCAAGCAATTGCCATTGTACAATAACAAAACGAACAATACAGACACAGATGACTACTCAGACACATACATATATAAATATAGAGATATATATATATAATGAATGAGTTTCATTATGTGCTGCGCGTCTTTCGCCATTTAATTAAAGCGCAAGTAGAGCGTGCTGCGCGTGTAGAGAGATAATCAAGGAGGAGGGAATAGGCGCGGCAACATGGCCTGATTACTATTGCTTCATAATGTTGTTCCACTGATTTTTCAGCGCCCGACCATCGTCAATGAATTGTCGTTGGCGCATTTTGTAGACAGCTATCGTGCACGTAATTTCCGTTTCCGTTGGAGCGAATGCCAGCCGGTGACACGCGACAGCTGTTTGCACATACTTCATATATATCTATACACACACACACACACACACACACACACACACGCACACGCACAGGTGGAAATTCATGCGGCGCTTACATGTGTGCCGGCCGTGTTACTGTGCCATGAACTGTGTATCGGAACGTGGAGGCCATCACAAGACTGATTATGTTGAAAAAACGATTGTAGATTCAATATGTAAGATTTCGCACGCTCTCTTAACATTTTTGTGGCTGGCTGAGCTGCTCCAAATCAAAGAAACCTTCAAAAAGACGAAAAGGCAAGTAAATTAAATAATGCAGACACATATTAAGATGCACATCAGCCTATATAAAATTTACTTGGATTTAGTTTCTATATTCGCCACACATCGATAATGATAATATGATTGCAGGTTATGATTGTACGGAAACAAGCATTCAATACAAATGTAATCTTAATTTCTGGTGTGTCATCATTAATCAACACTTTTAATAATAGAATTTTTTAAAGTAAGCCCAGTAGAAGATGGGAAATTTTCACACTTTTAACTATGCATTTATTATTAATTAAATATCAAGTAAGACAGGTATCATAACCAAGATCAAAGGTCACGCAAACTACCATTGAAAGTATGCAACACATTCCTTAATAATACAATATATACACCCCAAATGAATGTACGTTTGTTTATTGTTGCTTGTTGTGCATGAATTTAAGTTTAAAAAAAATAGAAAAAACAGTGACCGACTGCGAAATGATACCAATGTAAATCAAACTGAAGGCCATAAAATTTATTTATCGATACTCAAGGCGGCAACCGGTAATATACCATCCAAATTTGTTGATTTTTTAATTTAACAACTGCGGAAGTGGGCGTGTTCGCCAACAATCTACCAACCAAATTTTGTGACTGTAGCTCTAAAATAGTTTGAGATTTGTGGATTTATCGTTTTGAAATGATGGTTTTCATTGAATCCCTAGTCCTCTAAACGCTTCCAGGTTTTAAGTCGCTAGTTACTAGCGTGGATGTTAAAAAGTCGAATTGATACGGACGGACAGAGGGACAGACAACATGACGGGCATTGCACAAAACCAATATACTGTAATACGGAAGGTATCCACAAATAAGTACAGCCAACGTGAGGGGCCACAAAGGGAGCACGCAAAGCAGAACAGCCCCAAACCAATTTGAAAACCGCAACCACAATTCGAACCCTACCATTTCGTTGAATCCAAATGAATGTCTCTGAATGAGAGTGTAGGAGAATGCGCAGCGTGTGCTTCGGGTATATGTCCTTGTTCAGTATTTCGATTAACAAACGGATATCGCACTACTCCATGAACAGCTAAATGCGAGTCATTTTCACCTGGTGCTGCTGAGCGGGTTTCAATTACTACAAACGCGTTGCATATATGCATACCCTGTAGAAACGTTGCCGTTTAAGGTATTTAAGCTCCAGTTTACAAATTTTCGATATTCCTTACTAGCCGTGTGCAATGGAGAGTGAGGTATGCGCCAAGTCGTCGTCGTTCTGACTGTTTTTTGCATGTTGCCTTTCATTTAAGCTGTTAGCAAACAGTGTCAAGTGTTTTGCATATGAACGTAATTGCAGTGAGTTATTTCGACGCTTGTTGTCGCTTTTTCGTTTTTGTTTTTTGCGAATGTAATTTCATTAAATCTTCACGCTAATCTGCAGCAGGCACTGCCAAATATGCAAATAAACAATTTGTGTTTTGTTTGTCAGCAACATCAGCAACGACAACAAAAACAACAACAACAACTGCAACACATTCAAAGCCACACAATCAACAGTCAGTCGCAGGTGGCAGAAACCCAAAGGAAAACCGCAGCTATTGTCATAATTTTCACAGCTTCAGCTCATGAGCACACAAACACTCGCTCACGCAGTGTTGCACGCACTCTCTGACAGGCAGACAGATGGAATAAGCTGCCTTAAGATGCTAAGCCCGTTTGGCATTTCTTTAATTTGCTTCATGAGGTTGGAGACGGGGAGTGAAGAAGCGAAGAATGACGATGAGGCATCTGCAGCATCATGGCGTGCAAATAAAAGCAACATTTAGAGCAACAACAAGTGTACACACTCACTACATGCGTAATTACGTAATCACACCGGCAACAGCAAGAGCATCAGCATCAGCAACAGCAACAGCAACAACACGCATTGTCATGCCTGTGGCAGTGCCTCCGAGTGGCGTGTTAAGCCCCAGCTCACATCTTTGATCAGTGCCTGATGAGGGCTTCGTGTTTTGGGCCTTCAACCTTATGATTTGCCAACACTCGCCGACTATTGTATTTGCGGTGATTCCCAGGCCGTCTAATTTAATTTGCCGTCATGCCAAGGACTCTGTTTGTTGTACTGCGATTAACAATTGCAATTACGATTACGATGACGATTGTTTGTCACTAAATGTGATAGTGACTCTTAATTTTTGACGATTTTTTAGCAACATAACGTTAAAGGAGCGCGTACTTGCCTGTCCCCTTTCTATACCCTAAATCCAATAAAAATGTTTAAAAAGGGTATAATTGCTTTGCACAAAAGTATGTAACGGGCAAAAGAGAACATCTCCGACCCCATATATGGCGAATTTGGTAAATGAGTAAAACAATCGGGAAGCGGTCAGAGCAATGTGTCAGCCTTGTTCGGTTGCAGCCAGCGGTGAAAGAACTTCGCATGAAGCGCAATTAATCATAAATACAACTTCATTATCAACAAGCATGTACATATATCGCTAAGCCATCCTTATATGCATATATATCCTTGATCAGCATCAAAAGCCGAGTCCGTCTGTCCGCCTGTTTGTCTGTATAAGCAAATTTGGAATATAAGTTGCCTTATACCACGCGCAGCTCAAGCTGTTCCTGTTTCGCGAATATCGAGACATATCCATTTCGAATTATAATAAAATTCGAAATTTTTAAGACACACCCCTCGGAATTGATATATAATTGATATATAATAATTTCATTAAGATCGGATAAGAAACACAATAAAACCAGAATAATATATATTCAGCTGGTTTAGCTGGTATCTTGAAGTCTAGCTTTCTTGACTACAGGATTCCTATTTGTTCGTATGTATATGCAAATTAATTAAAATCACTTACTTGTATTTTGTCAGTATTCAATGTGAATTCCGAACTTTCCAAAAAATTAGTTCGAGTCGAAACAGATAAAAAGTAATGATTTTAAAGACTTTACCAGGTTGGGCATCAAATTTTCTAAAATACCTCCTTGACTGTAAAACTTCATTTATTTTTCTACAAGTAAAGTAAATGCTTGCCACAATTTTCTCGTATACCAAATGCTTATGAGGTTTCCAGCGCAAGTTCCTATTTAATTAAATTGTGCAACACTGCGTATGAGTAACTGTCAAAGAAACAAAAAACTTTAAGTTTGGGATTTGATTACAATTTATGTTTGCGTTGGGGCCAAAAAAGTCAAAGTGAAACTGCAAACTGAAGATTTTACTGGCCTGCGGCATGCCTGAAAATGCTTTAGCGGTTATTCTAATTAGTGAAACAGGTGCACGCAGATACGTGGCTGAGTTCTGACCAACATAATTGGCCATTGTCGGTGTCATTGTCATTATCATGGCCATAATTATTGGCACCGCCAGTTAGCTCCATCTCTCGATCTCGCGCTCTCTTCACTCCCCTTCCCAACTCTAACCCTCCGCGTGCATGTTGTCGTTGCCGTTGCCTGCCGCACAATCTCATGCATATTTCATCAACACTCATAGTGACAACAACAATGAGCAGCAGCAAGAACATTACTGATGCCAGCAGCTATAACAATGTCAGCGTTAACCATTAAAATAAAACGAAGAGGTATTTAAAAATTAAATTAAAGTTAAAAGCTCGACAAATAATGAAATATACACAACATTTTCTGTGCATAAAAATATTATGTAAGAATGTGCACGTTCAAGGTGAGTGCTTCACT
This sequence comes from Drosophila cognata, assembly GCA_035041535.1. Taxonomy (NCBI): domain Eukaryota; kingdom Metazoa; phylum Arthropoda; class Insecta; order Diptera; family Drosophilidae; genus Drosophila; species Drosophila cognata. The sequence continues at coordinate 721,431 of JAWNLC010000242.1, forward strand.
CGCTCATGCCCTAAGCTCAAACACATACATACATATATTTGCATATACGGATATGTGTATAGGTACACTATGCGTACACACACCTAGAACTAATGCAGAGCTAAGTCATGGCTAATTACCCGCTAATCAGCATTAGGGCTAAAACTTCATTTACCTAACTATTTTTTGTTTAGGAGCTAACAAAACTGGATGCTGCGCTCTTTAAGCAGGGTCTCCTTTATAAAGGAATCAGCATGAAATAGAAGAAGCGACTTTAAAGCTATTGTATTTTGTATAATCGATGCAACCGCCTCTATAAAGCTTATCACAATTAAGCAACTTTGTTGGACCTGCTTTACATCAACTTTGCTTTACATTTACTTTTAGTAATTGGAATATTTTTGCATACCGCAGGCATTTAAGTGTATGATGAAGATTCACTATAAATGAAAATGTATATGTACATATACTTTCAGGTAGAATAAGTGAGTGTGAGTGTGTGTGTGTGTGTGTGTGTGTGTGTGTGTGCACACAGGTGTGAATAGCTACTGAAAAGTTTGCGAGTTAGTTGGGCGCAAGCTACTCGCCTGTAACATATTAAATATTTTGAATGCAATTCATTAATACTAATTGGGAAATAATTAAATCTCAAATATAATTTAAAAACTTTGTGCTTGATATACTCGTATTATAATATCAATTACAATTTAAACGATTTAATATTGTTCAATTAGAAAGATGTCTAAAATATTTATGCAAAAGAGATGCGGTGTTTCAATATTCTTTAAAATACCTAAAAGAAAAAGAAAGATATATGTATGTGTTGAAAAAATGTTGAAAATATCAATAATAAAACAGTTTACGGCGGGAAATGTCTAAATTGTTCAACTGGCTAAGTGCTCATCGTTTGCGGGCTTAAAAGCATTTGCAAATTTTTAGACAACTTTTGATGATGTTGCTGTTGTTGTTCTTGTTGCCTTTAACAATGTTAAGCGTTGCCCTAAAACCCGGCATCCTCTTATCCCTTTTTTTTGCTCACTCCGTACTTTTCTTCTCAGCTTGGCGAGAGCCAGTGGATACAATTTTGGTTGTATAAATAATAACAATAAAATGTACGTGCGTATTTTTGCAAAAATCCCACAAATTGTCCACACCATCCGTGCGTTTTGTTTTTGCTTTCATTTCGGTCGCATTTGAATGTGAATTTATTTTTTTATTTTTATTTATATATATACATATATATTTTAATTTTTTTTGTAAATGTTCTGGGGCAGTCCTATGCGGACTTGTTCTGTTCATTTCTCAGCTCACTCGTGGCGTTGTCAGCTGGCAATGATTGTGCAATAGCAACAGCCACAACAGTAATAACAATAACAACAACAGCAAAAGCAACCGCAGCAACAACTGTAAGCACAACAACAATTTGCGGTTTCTGACAGTTCGTCAGGCATTGTTGACAAGCTGTTTGCTTCGTGTTTGGCCATTGTCGCCGCTCTTGTTGTTGTAGTTATTGCTCGATGTTGTTGCTGTTGCTAGTTGCGTAGCTTGTCTACTCTTCGGCTATTAGCAACATATGTGAGCGATGGCAATTTGTCTATGCTAACTAAAGTTGCACGACATTACTAACATGACACTTTAATTCGTCTGCCTCATTTAATCTACGAAAATAATTCAGAAAATTTATGCTGACCACAAAAATACAGTTATATATTCAATTTAAAAAAATGTAACACAAAAAATGTTAAATTATATATAAATGGGTGTGGTTCAATTACAAATTGAAAATGAACACAAAAATAAATAAATCTGGGGTATTAATAAGTAAAATTGTCCAACATTAAAAGAAACCAAGAAAACCCCAATTAGACCAAAAATTGTTCAACGTAAGTAGCTTAGTAATAAGGAAAGTGAAATATTAAAAAGACTAAGAAGAAGACGAGAAGAGTGAGAGAGAATAAAGAAGGGGTAGACGAATTTCTCAACCTATCCATATTTGTTCTGTTTATTTTTTTAGCCAAAATTTCGGAAATTTAACTCATTTGTAAAATAAGCTATTTTAAATTTTAGACTTATTGAACGAAGAATAATCGATTTTCCCGCAAATGTCTTAGTTACCTTAGTTTCTAAGCTCGTTTTGCTTGAGCACTGTGTCCCTTGCCTGTCATATATGTATATGTACATATGTTTATCATAGATAGAAATATGTATATAGAAATTGCCTTGACCAATTAAGTATTCCAACTCTGCGTATATGTGGGTACAACATAAAAACGAGCGTGTTTTCTCTTAAGCAACTTTTGTTTGACTTCATTTTAAGGAGCTTTTCTTAATTAAAAGTATGTACCGGAAAAAGTTCCCAAAGTGGGACACATGCAACGCATTGTTTACCTTTGATAAAATGAAGCGTGCAGAGCTTTTAATACACTCATATTTTGCTCTTTATGCTGTCATGTTCATTATGTACTACTACATGTGTGTGTGTGTGTGTGTGTGTGTGTGTGTGTGTGTGTGTGGCGTGTGTGTGTGTGTGTGTTTGGGTGTGTTATTCAATTCACATTTGGCGCATGTGCATTTTTGCAGCACCTTTTTGGCAAAGATGAGACGGCAGGTGGTAAACCTATTGCTAGTTGCACTCGCAGCGCACTCTGATTATTAAGCCGCATGCCACCAGTTGCTTTGATTTGCTTGCGGGCCTTATTTTTGTGACACGTAATTCTAGCCTTATTGCCGAACCTGCAACAGCATATAAAAGCAAATTTTCCTTGTTGTCTGTAGCATGCAATATTGCTCTTAATAGATTGGAGTTCATTTTAAGCACGGCCCCATCGCGAATTCGGCTCCCTGAATAATAAACAATGCGAACTGGCCGCAGTGCGAATTTAATTTTATTTTGGTTGTGGCTACTGTCATTGTTGTTTTAATAGCCGTAATGCATGCTCCCTCCCCACATCCTCGCCACAATGCAGGGGGCATTGCACTAACGCGGTGCTTCAATTATGTATTAGTGTCCTGCCCAGTCCTGTGCTGTGTCTGTGTCTCCCCTTCCGGCATTAAAATTTTGCCTCGCGCCTGCATTAGTTAATCATAATCATATCTGGATGTCGCTGTCGAAATTTTTGATTGTATTTTGTTAAATTTGCAACCAAATGCCAGCATTATAGACGATACATCATATTTAATTGTCTCCAGCAACTCTAACGGGAAATTATCGAAAGTCATAATGGGCATTTCATTGAAAGCCTTACAGTTATCGGTAGGCTCAAATGGGCTTAATGCCTGTCACTTGAACTGGAATTGTAATTAAAATTCGGTCTGCTTTTCAACGATGTAGACAATTACAAAGCGTGGGCTTTCCAAAATATTTATACCTGCCCTATAAATACCCAATAGTATAATATAGTTGATGTTACTAAACAGGTATTAAGACCAAATAGTAACACTCGCATTCGGTGTGTTAGATTATGATATATTTTACAAAAATATAGTTTTGTTTTTATGTAATTCAGAAACTAAACCTTTTTACTGTAAAATATTTCGAGCATGACCAAGCATGTAATTTTTATATTTTATATTTATTATGAAATTATTATATTAAATTTACATAAATACGAGATATCCCAACCACAGCAATTAAATATAATATTTTAGTTTTATTTGCAAATTTTGCTTTAAACAGCTTTGCAGCGCTCTCATTTCATATGAAAGATAATCCCTGCCGATAAATCACATGGTGAAGGCAAAAGAAAAATAATAATTTTGTTTCGAGCATTGGGATTGGGATTGGTAAATAGCCAAACAGCCCAATGGCATATTATTATTGTTATTGTTCCTCGATTTGAATTCGGTAAGCTGATGCAATCAGTAGCCAAATGTGCAGCCAACTGCAGCAACTGCTGCAGTAGTGTGGCAAATAAAAATTTCTTGGTGTTCAAATTACGTGTTGTCAAGCTTAATTACACATTCTGAAAACGAAAGATTAATATTGAGTGAATGGAAATTTCACACAAATTGCCACACACACAGATAACAAAAATATTCGTAAAATTTACAAAATCGCCACAAATTAAAAAACTGTTTTTGGTTTTTATTTTCTTATTTTTATTGTTATTGTTTTACCAGAATAAATTTCTGAATAGTAATAGTAATTAATGGAATGGGTAGTAAGGTTGTGTAAGTGTCCTTTGGCAGCCGCATTGAATTGCATTACATAATAGCTGCTAAAAGATTATGTTAGTTTGTGTTGTATGAGTGTGAATGAGAATGTGCAAATACGAGATTACTTGTAAGTTTAAAGTGCAAGAAGTTAAGTGACAAAGGATCTTGTCTATTAATTAATAATTTTGGAGATTAATTTGCACATATGCTGCAGACTGACAATAAAAGCCTTTAACTAGATAAGTGTTTGCTGTGTGTGTGTGTGTTGTGCATCTTGTGTCTGAGTGTGCTGTGTATGTCTGTCTTGCATAATTGTATTCAAGTTGCTAAGAGTACCAACATAATGAAGTTGCTACTCAATATGCTTCGTTGCACAAATATAATTTGGAATTATAATATTGATATTTTGGAATTATTGCTGAATCGTCAAATTGGGTATTGAATTGAGCCAGTGACTAACAATTGATTGAGAGTGAGCAAATAAACACCAAGCGAATTCGAAATTGTAAATGAAACGAGTTTTTTATACAATTTAATCATAATTTCTGAAGCACAGAGAACAATAATTGTTTCGTGAAATTACTAATTAATTAAAATTAATTTTTTTCAAAATTTGTATCCCTCGGAGAACAAAAATTGTTTGGTGAAATTATGAACTAATTAAAGGCCAACTTCAAAAGGGCCATGTGCTACTAAAAGTAACAATATATTGGGGTTTAATTACAAGAAGTGAGTAAAGTGTCTTGAGGGGAAACAATTGAAACTCAAATTTTTTACTGTGCGAGAAAGCGAGCCAAGGAAACAATCCTTGTTGAATCGAGCAACAGTTCGACTGTTGTTGTAGTTGTAGTTCTGCTGGATGTGACAACCTTTGACCAACTGTTGTTGTGGTTTATGCTTTTATTGTTGAAGCTGTTGTCAAAAGTACAATCGTGCCATCGTTGCGGCTCCTTCTACGGCTGTTTATGATGTTGTTGCCTGTGGGGAAGAGCAAAATGCATTCGCTCTTTCTTTTTCAATTCTTTTTCTACCCTAGACCTATTGAAATTGGGTAAAATGAGGCTAGAAAAGTGTCTCCGGTTAAGTATATATATTCCCGATCATTATCAAACGCCGAGTCGTTCCAAACAATGTCCGTCTGTTTACCTGTCACTCTCTATGAGCACACCGATCGCAGAGACATAAGTTCTCGTATACCAAACGCTGATCTCCCCGTTTGTGTGATGTCGATTCGAATCGATTATCGATGATAGATATACAATAGTTTCCCAATTGAGTATTTATATTATTTCTATTGTATTAATTTGATGAAGATCGGCTTAGGAACACCGGAGAATATTTTGTACACATCAATACATACAGATATGCATATATATGTTGGCTTAAATATCTCCGATTTGAATAACTTTGATGGCATAGCTCTTCGATTCTGGGTATTCTCCAGTCGAGCTTTCTTGATATGAACATTTTTACTTGTTCCGTTATTTTTTTTGTTTTATGGTGCACAATGCGTCTTATTCAGTCTGAGTTGTTCAGTGGCTCGGCAGCTTTGGCTTGTCCTACTAGGAGCTGTCCTAGTTGATGTCCCGGCAACCAAGTGCGAGTCTGACTCATCATGCAAATGCAGCAGCACTTGGTGCAGTGCTCTTTGTAGCTATTATTTTTGTTATTATTATTATTACTATCTTAGCATAACAAAGAGTAGTTAGATTCTATGCTGCATATGACTAATTGGACTGAATCTTGACTAATGTGTAATTTCAATTCTTACACGGTCTGAATCGAATTTCTTGTTATAGTAATTACTGTTACATATAGCTGCGATATGAACAATCGATCGAAGGATCAGTTTTAAGTAACATGTTAGCCCATCTCGATTATCAGAGAACGGTTATCTTTGCCGCGCCGAAACCTCAATTTGCTGACATCATAGTTTAAGGTCAGAGGCGGACGGACAGACGTGCTTATATTGACTCGGGTGTTAAAGAATATATATATTTCAATGGATCGAAGACGCTTTTATACTTTATATTAATATAAGATACACCTGTAAGCGGTTATAAAAAATGCCAGAGTATTAAGTCGACTGCAATCCAATGTTAAATTTGTATTTCGTTGTATTTCTTTTTTTCGGAAATAGCGAAAGCAATTCCATGTGTCAAGTATGAACAGGTTTGTTTCCCACTTCCCGTTGACATTCTTAACGAGATACCAAACAGAATTTATACAACTGGCTTTCCTGAAAAAATGAAAAAAAATAAATAAAAATAATGGAATCAACTAAGAGGGGTCAAGTGAAAAAGCAGCTTGACTAAGCGATGCCCTTTATCTAAGTCCTGATCAACTGAAGACTTTGCTTTGTTATGCAAAGGTCGCAAGAACAACACAAACAACAAGAGACAATTATCCCAACCATAATGAGTCTGATGGTTGCCAACGTGTTTCCGCATGCAAAATATTCGTTTAATTCAGGAGAATTGACGCAGCTGATCATTTATTTCCCATTTCCGTTGCCTATTTACCCTTGTATTAGCACTCATATTTGTGTATCACATTCGAGCTGCGATCCTGGGGACGTCGTCGACTTGCAGACGCAGACGTCCCCATACCCAACCTTATTCATATAATCATCTTCGCTGTCGTTGTCGTTGTCGTTGTTGTCGTTGTCATTCTCGGTGTTGGTCGTCGCAACAACTTCCTTGTGCTGTAAGAAAGCGGAAGTCATACGCGCGCTAAACGGAAATGAGTAAAAAATCTGGCCCAAATGTGTTACAGACACTCACTCAAGCCGAAATTACTCGCGCGCTCTCAAATTCCACCACTACACACTCTCGAACACTCGCTGCTTCTCTTGAGCGTTCGTATACGGAGAATTTCTGTAATGAGCATGTACGCAGCTGAGCCAAATCTATACGCACATAGCAAAAAATCGCTCAAAAGCCGTCGCGTGCATCGCTCGGCTTTGAGTTCGTGCCCTGCTCGTGCGGCATCCAAACGATGCTGCGCTCGTTGGTTGACAGACGATGGCAATGTCAAATGGCTATGGCTACGGTATGGCTCTGGCTGTGGCTGTGACTATGGCTATGGCTATGGCCACTGAGTCATTGTGTCGACGGAGGCACTGTGATGCGGACGCCATAAGCGGAACATTTCACTCCGTCCTGGGGCAGATCCTGCCACAGCTTTAGTCAGCGTCGGGCTTGCCACGTGCACGGACATGCAACACACGCAACGCGTCGAATTTTTGTGATTTTTTAGATCGTCGCGTGTGCGAGACCAAAACAACAAAGTGCGCCACCAACCGCCAAATAATACAACACCAAACCACAAAAAAAAAAACACGAAACGAAAGGAAAAAAAAAAACACCCAATTTATTATATCTTATTTATTTTGCGTATTTTTTTTTGGTTGTGTGACTTGTGACTGCATTATAAAGAGAGCGGGAGAGCGAAAGAAATGTCGTTAGCCGGCAACTGAGTGCTGACCATTGCGCGCCAAAAACGAATTCAAATCAAATATCTAGTAGCGCACATGTTGGTCATGCCAATTATAACAACGGCAACAAAGTCCACTGCAACAATAATAACAATAGCGGCAACAACAAAATCTAAAAGAATTGCAAGGCAATTGCTGAGAAAACAGTGAATACCCGCTGAGAAGTTCAAGTGAATAGTCGCATGTAATTATATGTAGGTACATACCTCTACATAACTGTGTATTAATTTTTTACATAGATCCAAATATAAATATCTTAAAGAATGTATTGTCCAATTACTTTTAAGCGTATTCATTTTTCTTTTACTTTTTACATAAATATTCTTTGTTGTTTTATCTTAAAACTAAAACGGATTGTGGGTCATTTAAGCCGTTTTAAAGTAAAATTTTATTGTTTTATTATTTATTCTGACAATACTTTAATATAAGCCTCAACTGCCTTTTTATTTTTATTGATTTGTGTCCAATAAACATTTTATTAAGCTCAACATGCTTTCAATATATTTTCACTCTTAATCTGTTTCTGCTATCATCTTAAAAGTAAAACTGACTTTGGTAATTTCTCTTTCCTTTTTATTGATAGTTTTCAGTTCCACAAATTGGATATTTTCCACGTGCTTAACTGAATTCCATTGCAATTTGTGTTTTTTAAACATGTATGCTTAAAATATTTTGCAGCTACATTTACGTACATGTGTTTTATTGATTCGGCATATAGCATGTTCTACTGTACGTGTATATTGAGACCCACAAGCACACTCACTAACACACATATATATGAATACATACATATATGTACACATACATACATGCACGCAAACTGTATATAAGTTGAGCCACTTAGCGAATTGGCTGACATATTTTTAGACATAGCCATAGCCATAGCCATAGCCCAAAAGTAAAAAGCACACGCAGCCAAAGGCAAAGAAATCGACAACACAACGACAATATTAAGCATAACAAGAGCATGCGAGGGAGAGCGAAAAGCTGCCGCCCACTGAGCATAAAAATTCATTAATAAAAACAACAGCAAAAATTAAACAGATGCCATCAACTTCAGAAGCTTTTGGTGCTGCTGCTGGTGCTGCTGGCGTTACTGCTTCTTTCCACCTAGACCTAAACTAACATTCTTCCTCATTCTCCTTCTCCTCTTCCTGTTGACTTCCCATCGCATCACACAAAATTATTACATATGTCCATATGTATGTATGTATGTGTATACATATATTATTGTTATTATTTTTATGCCTTGTGTGTCGCTGTTGCTGCTTTTGGCGCAGCAATTCATTCCAATAAGAACAAGTAAAAACAATACCAACAACATATTGATAGCGGCAACTTTGAGGAAGGTTTCTGGGTTTTTCATTCTTATTTTCTCTTTTCTTTCTCTCTTTGCTGGCATTGTCTGCCGCATTTTCTTTGCGACCAATGTTTGCATTATGAACGTGTAAAATTTTGCGTGCTGTTTGTCGTCTCGTCTGTCGAATGTAGCTCAAGGCTGGCACGCACTATTCTCAGTCCTCGGCTTACATACATACGTAAGATGTACATTTATATATGCATGTAATTCTGTATTCCCTGTATATAGGCAATAGGGCATACGTAACTGGCTCAAATATCAATTTTATTATCCAAATTATTGGCAAGGTTGTAGTTTTTTTGTTTTTAAATTATCGCAAACTTTCAAGCAATTTTATAATTCAGTGTTATATTTAAAAAAGGGCGTAATATTTGGATATTTGTTTATATAACACATAATAATAATGCATACATACATAGCTTAAGCTCCAGCCAAATCGAAATGAATTCGCTTTGAAATTCCCAGGGAATTTGTGGTTATATCTTTGCTCACAATATAGCTATATTAATGTTCAGACGATAAAGTTTAATACAAGCTGTTTGTTCTTATTAAGCCGAGCAGTATGTACGTGTTTGCAGGCACTGTTGAGTATGAAGTATGCATACATTCATACGATATTCGCATTCGCCAATTTGCTTATAGTCTTAAAGCATTTTCTGACCACCGGAACTTTTCACGCATCAGAAAACACTTTTTCTTCTTTTTTTTGTTGCAGATTACATTCATATTTTCAACAGCTTGGCCCGAAAATTGGCCAGCGGATGAAACATTCGCCGCTATTTATGTAAATTCTTGACCTACATTGGCAACATTTTCAAAACGAAATCAAATGGAAACTGGGATGACATCAAGAAATCAAGACACATAGTCACATATAGATATATAATGCAAGTGCAACCGACAGAACTTAAGTTTAAGTATATCAAAGAAAGAGTAAGAGTAAAAATGAGTTGAGAAAACTGGTGGGAAAATTTGATGAGGACCATCAATATTGTAATGTGATCTATAAATAGCTTAAAGTGGAGTGAAGCTATAATGGCGCGAGAGATATAAATAAAATCACTGAATCGGAAATGTCTCATGAACTGGGAAAATTGATCGTCAATCAATTGTAATTTTTATTTTAAATAAATAAGTGTATCGATCAATAATTAAATTACTGCCACAAATATGGCACATTTATTCCATGTTTGTAGCCCTTTGCATTTAGAGCATAACGTTTTCCGTTTAGCGGTTGATAGAGAGATGGCCCGTGGTACGGCTATTGAGCTTTTCAGATTTATTTTCATTTTTTTATAAAAAATTACAATCTGGACTTGTGTTTTTGTTGAGTTGTTGGTTTTGTTGGTTTGCTGTGCCCGAATTTTGCAGTGGCCGCAGTTATGAAAAGCATTGCAAAAGCAAAGTGGTAAGATAAAAATGCGCACATACATACATTTCGGATTTGCTGGGTATATAAACATAGTCTGAAAATTCGTATATATGTAGACATACGTATGTATGCATATCTGTGTGGGAGCGTGTATAAGGCAGCAATTTAATTTCATTATTATGCAAAAGGAAAATAATATGAAAAGAACCTACAGACAAACAAGAAGATGGAAAAATAAAAAATGAAATGTTTGCTGGCCAAAAAATAAAAAAGTGAAAGCTTTTGAATTTTCTCAGCCGCCGTCATTCGTCCCGCAACTCATCTCTGGCGTCTCGACTGTCCAGTTGTCTGCTCTCATCCAGTGGTGCGTTGATTTTGTGCTTCTTTTTGCTTATGGAAATTATATTTTTTCATTTTGTGCACAGTTGCAAAAATTCTTTATTTTTTTTGGATTAATTTTTTTAATTTTTAATTTAATTTTTGTTTTTTTAGCGGCTTGCATATTTGTATTTATTTGTGTAACTACCAGAAACCAGAGACAATAACAGAACCCAGCACAATTCAAGCAGTGCATGACAATTTTTATTTGCACTTCCATTCGCATTCCCATTTCGATTCATATTCACTCGGTTTGCATTTGTTAAGTCGACTGGCAAGATTGTGCCATTTATTAAAATCATTGTTGTGTCCAAATTAAAGTAGGCAATCCCTCATTCCCTTCCTCACTACAACAAAGCATCATATAGTTTTGCTTGCCACCGATATTGTGTTCGTCTTACAAAAAACCGCAATCGAAAGCAAAAGAGCCTGTTGCTCTTTCCAAATGAGCATCAGGTCAGTCTAGCCATACGAAATGGAATTCGGAATATTTCCCGACTAAAACCATCTAAAAGATATTTTTGGGTATATGCTCATTTTGATTTATACATTTCTAATGTATGTATTATATCGTTAATTTTTTTTTTTGTCAACTTTAAATTAATTACTACCTTTTACTTTGAAAACAATAATCTTTATTTTAAATTTTATTTGATATAATTATAATTATAATTGATAGTTATATATTGATATTGGTGTAGATACTTTAGTTTCAGCTTTGAGCTCTGTTAAGCGAAATACGTATACGCCATGTTTGCCGCTTTAGTTGAGCTGCAGGCAAATCCGCAACTAGCTAAATTAACCATATATAAACGCAAATCAATTACTATACATACTTTACTATATAGAAAAATACATATGCATTCACATTTGTATGTGTGTATCAGGGCATGATGAAAGTTGGCGTTGTCGTCTTGCTAGCTTGTTGTTGTTGCCGACGTCAGCGTTCGCAGCCAACCTTCGTCTGCTCTGTGGTAGCAAACTAAAAGTATTTGGTTCAAGTGCCAAATGAAATATTGACTAAGCAACAACGCAGCAGTTGCTGCGAGAGACGACACAACGTAAACTTTCAGCATATGGTGCGTGTATCTGCAGCGCTGTATCTGCGTCTGTGTGAATTTCTCTTTGTGCGTTTGTGCTTGTGTGTGTATGTGTGCTTGCGTCCGAGGCATGACTATACACTAAGCATAAAAGTCTATAAGTTCATTACTAATTTATTGGCTATCGGTGTTAGAAATACTACATTCGCTTAATTGGTTTATAGCTAAGAGAGTTGAAACCGTGAAATACTTTTTCAACTGATATTTTCGAGCATATCAAATTAATACGATCTCCTATATCTTTAATATTGATTTTGATATAATTTTAAACGCCAATTCAGTAATGGGAATTTTTATCCACGTACACTTTAGACTTCTATCAGAATGCCATGTTTGGTTGAAGTATTTGCGACTTATTCGTTTTGTTTTGTCAGAATCAAATGTTTGTTTATTGTTTTTTATTAAGGGATTCGAAATATTCCGGTATAAAAGGCACAGTTGAAGATCCAATGTGCCTGGGAAAGTTAAAAAATACTTTTGTTATTTATCTTAAGTATAAATGTATTTATTTATTTCTGTGTATGATAAGCACCTGCCGGCTCTCTATCTAATCATGAATTTGTCTGCATGTATTCACATACATATATACCGATTCTTTTTATACAAGTTGCTTCTCTAAAATTATAAAAGTAATAATAATAATGTTAATAATAATTTGGCAACTATTTCTGTCTCCGTCTCCAAACTTGCTGGTGTCGCATATTTGTTGTTCTTGTTGTTTTTGTTGCTGATGACAACTACGCAAAAAGCAAACATGCCCGACCTGACCCTGTATGCTGCTCACTCACCACTCTTCACTCTTTAGTCTCTACTCTTTCTCTTTGTCTCCTTGTTTCTCGTCGGCTCTCTTGTTGTCGGCGACCTCGGCGTCTGCTTTTTTTCTAATAATAAATTGCCAAAGAATTTATGTATTTGTATGTTTGGCGCTGGTCGCTGCACCATCACCAACAACATCAGCCGCAGCAGTAGCAGCAGCAGCAGCAGCAACAACAACAACAACAACAACAATTTGTACATACTTTTTGTAGTTGCTTTTGTGTGATTTTTATTTATTACGCTTTTCCTGCTTTTCTGCTTAGCTGCGTCTCATTTTCTCGATTGCTGCGGCATCTCTTGAAGGTGTAACACCATTTTTAATTCTTTCACTTTCCCTTTTCGCTCGCCCATTATCCCTTTATCTCCCGCCTTCCACCCCAGTCCCCAGTCCCCTGGCGCTCTTGAAAACCACTTAAGATCTCAGCGCCTTTCAATTTCAACGATGACACAAGCTCGCCACTGTCGCTGCTCTTGCTGACTGGCAACGGATTTTAATATGTACATACATATGTACGTCTATATGCATATGTGTTTGTATCTATGTAGTCAAATGCGATTGCGTTTTCTTTAGCTACGTCGGGCTTAGGTACAAGCACATTCTGTGTTGTCAAGGTTAAATACAGTGCCTGGCAATAAGCGATTACATGCACGCACTTGTCGTAGGTCAAACAGTGGACCGTTACAATTATTGTTGGAATAGTTACTTAATATTTATAGCTACATATACATACACTCGGAAAAGAAACCGACCTAAAGCGAAAATTGGCCTGGAACGTACAAGAATTATGTTTTCTTTTTTTTAAATTTAATTTAAATTTTTAAATTTATTTAATAGGAGAAAATATTATTAAAAAGTACAAGTGTGATCACATATAAAAAAACATCCTGCAAATTATACATATTTTATGTAAGAATTTGTGAAGAGCAAAAAGGATTTTAGATAACAACAACAAAAACAGATGTTTTAGAAGTATGTTTTCTGAATAATTAGGCACGTAAATTTCTATAATTCAGGGTGATTTTTTTTCTTATTCTACTCAGCATGCAAGTCATGCATGTAAACTTCTTGAACACAACATAAGTCGCTTCAGAATTTTCGCAATAATTTCCTTTTACGACGAAATACAGCACCCGGACAGAATTTTCATTATTGATTGTCAAATTGAATTCTATTTGGTTAAATTTGTTATTTGTCGGTTCGTTTTGTTTCTTTCTGTTTTTACAGATACGATATTAGTTTGGCTTGTTCTGTAAAGTTTTAAGTGTATTCATTTGTTTGGTGGCCAAGGTAAATGTAATGTAAAATATGTCTTAAAAAGCAATGAAATAAATAAAAAGAAGCGTAATCAAATCGGGAAAAATTACGCAATGAGTACACCCAATCTGGTTGCAAACTTCAGTTGGCATTAGAGTGAAATAAACTGCTCGAAAAGTTTGCTGAACGTTTTTCAATTGCTCCACAAACTATTTTACTTGCGTGCAACTTTCATTTGCAAATGGCGCAAACTTTTTACGGTAACTGTATGCCAGTGTTAAGTGTGAAATGAAGATGAAAATGGGAATTGCCTGTGTGTGTGTGTGTGTGTGTGTGGGTGGGTGTGTTCGTGTGAAAAAGTGTGCGACACATTAATTAATAATGGGAATATGTAACTGTACCTGTGCTGTGCTGTGTCTCTTGTTGGCAACATTGCCAGATCGTTAGAGTGCACAGCGAAACCATTATGAAGCCCCGTCCCCTGCGCGTGCTGCTGCCACTGCCCAACACATCCGTTCAGGCCCTTTAACATATTAATGTGTACGTTCATGTGTGTTTGTGTGAATGTGTGCGTTTGAATGTGTGCTTCATTTAAAGTTTAGTTGCAATTTCGAATTTTTCGAGTGTAATTAAAAATTCAGCGCACAATCTGCGAAATGAGCCGAAAATATGACAGCCACAGGGCGTCATTTCATTTTTATTTTCCAGCCTTTTTGCGCTTATTAGTTTTCCTTTATAAAATTTATATATACATGTACATACACATATGTATATGTAGCTACGCACATACTGTTTGGCAGACAAAAGAAAAATGATCAATAAAATTAATACGCATACAATAGAAAAAAATATTTACACATTTTTCATGAATTTCTCTTTTCGCCGGGCCAGCAGAATGAATTCATTTGTTAAGTTATTGTTTAAATCATTGCTTATCTGAATGTGCTTCCGTTGCGTAAAATGAAATCATTACCCAAATACATGATTAAAATAGTACAAAAAGTTTCAATTACGACTATTAAAAAATAGCATTGTTATCATTTTCGACCATTCGATAGACCATAAATCAATTAAGTGCAATTAGTTTAGGCCAAATAGTGCACCAATGTTAATTCAACAAGTAAGAATGATCTAGACTAAAGAGCACGACTGGGAAATACCCTGAAGCCAGCTGTTAAATATATTAAATCGATTAAGAGATGGGCTTTCTTTATAAGACTTTCCACGCTAAAGTATAGGAAGTGGTCTTAGATTCGTCCTTCTGCCTATTACATTTGAAATGTGCACAAAGTGGGACTAAGTACAATTTAAATGCGGTTTTATGTGTTGTTGCTATTGTGTGTGGCACATACAAGTGAAATTAATGTGTTCGTTGTCAAAATATATATATGCAGAACACCAACAACAATTTGTGAGTGAGTTCAAGCTTCAAAAAATTATTAAAAACAACATATAATTTCATAAAAATAATTAAAAAGCAAAGCACGCGGAAACATTCAGGGCAACATGGCGGATGATTAACGCCACTTGTTAAGCGCATTGATTAAAGGTAAGTGTCATAACTCATTGACCAAATATAATTAATAGTAATTGCGTGTGAGTGGCACACCACATACATTAGCACTTTCTCTGTTTAAGTATTACCAACTCTAAAGACAACAATTAAATATAAAAAAAGAATATTTTTATTTACACTTAACCATAAATGCAATTATTATAAATTACATAAATACTCAAATGCCCAGTTGAAATATAAACAATGTCAGCTGGGAGGTGCATATGTATATATGTATGTATATATAAATATACATCTTTTTTTTATGTATGTATTATATCAGCACTGCTGTGGGTAAATCCGAATTTCAGTGATAATTTTAATATACAATTTGTAATGTGCAATTACATAGAAAACTAACTTAATTCAACGGCTATGCCAAAAAAGAAGAGCCGCAGCTTTCCCCAAAGGGGGTTGCCTGAAGTTTATTAAGGTATCATACACAAATATAGATATATGTATATATACATGTATGTATCTATTAAGCACAATCAAATTGAAGCAGCGGCACATTTTATGTGGATTTTTTGTGACACTTTTCGCAATTGGAAAATCATGAAAAATCGCACGAACAAAAGATTTCCATTCATAAATGAATGTGAACGAAAAATAATTGAAGCCAATCAATTTGCTGTTTGGATTTCACTGAACCTTTTCAAAAATAACAATGCATAAAAGTGCTGTTTGTGTACGAAATGTATTCTAAGATATAATTGTGATATGATAAGTACGCATATGTGTTACCATATGAATCCATTGGAGAACAATAGATTGAATTTTCAATTTTCACATGCATTTGGACATCCAAATGAATAGAGCTGTGGTGCACTTAATCATAGGTAATTGGGTAATTAAAACAAGATGATTGCTTTGTTGTGTTCCATTTATGATATACTCGTATACTGTATTTGCTTACATACATATGTGTGTATTTGTGTGTATATATGTATGGGTATGCTGAGTTTGCACTCAAAGTTAGCTTTCGTTCTCCGTTATGAATTTCATAACGACGTTCCCAGCCACAATCGACTGGACAACTGCCTGAACTGCCTGCAAAAGTTGTGGCTATTTTGGTAATGGCCAAAGTGGAGAACAGACTGTGCCACCAATAGCTGGCACTGGAGGAAACCAACGGCAACGCCAGTGGCGAAGTCAAATGCCTCCAATGAAATATGATAGAACTCAGCGCGAGGCGCATTGCTTTTGATTTGTGTTTCTGACCCACAAAAAATTTGTAAAATGCCGTAAACAAGCGAAGCGAAGCACAGCGCTGCCAAAACAGTAACAAAACCAAACAAGTAAGAATGATGTACGCGAGTGAGCTCGACTACGACATACCCCCTACCCCGACGAGCCCAGCTCTTAAATATATTCCAGTTTGATTGCCAAATTTCCCTATAACAAGTTTTGCACACCCAAATGTAAGCGGTGTGCAAGTACTCCTATTTTTTATTGTCGGCACAGGCGCTGAAAAGTAAAAAAACTGAAGCAGCGCATTTATTCACAATCCCGAACTGAAATCACCGACAAATCCTGCAAATACATGCATATATACATACGTGCAATCGTTGATAACGGGACGCTGCAGAATTCACGCACAAACGTCAATTATCATGCCATCCCTTTCTTACACATGCACGCACATATTCACGCATACTGAAAATGCATGCAAAGTCTCTGAAATCCACGTGTTCGTACAGTTAGATATGCCTGATCAGACATATATATTTATGTAGCTTATGGGATCGGAGCTGCTTCCTTCTGCCTGCCAAAATCCTTATACCCTTTTTAACAATTTTAATGGCTTCAGGGTATAACCAAATCGACAGGCAGACGCGAAAATGCTAAAGTGCTAGCGGAAATGCGGAAATACGGAAATATGATAATGCTTGCTGCTCTTTGAACTTGTTGAGGGCACTGAATGTTCACAGTTGTCAGAGAACTGATAGCATTGAATGCACAAATCAGACTAGTAGCTGCCTCGCTGCGTCACAGCTTCAAGAATAATAAATACCGTTAAATAATAATGCCACAAGCAACAACAATTCACTCTTGACGCCTAAAATACTTTATGGCATACTTTTGAATCCATGCAACGTGATCGGATATCACCGTCCTCACTCTTGCTCAGTGACACTCTGTCGCTCAGTGGCAGTCAACGTTATAGTTGCGCACAGTCAAATTGCACTTGAGGCAATTGGCCTAAAGTGTTGGCAAATTTATTGCCTAGTTTTGCCTTTGCCATTTGCTGACTGATTGAAAGTCCTTCACACAGCTTCAAAGTTATCCGCCCACCAAATAGATGGCAATTTATCACCGAACGACAAAAAAAAAACTGTCTGCTGAGAAGCAGAGCCAGCTTATGGATTGTCAGCTGCTTCTGGCCGTCAGACAGTTTAATCGTCAGCTTAGACCAGGATTTTCATTAACAAAACGACATTAATTGTCACAATTTATCATCATCTAGGGGAACATTTTAAGCTATTTCAAGTTGTATTAAGACATTGTTTCACAGCATGCAGTTTAATTGGGCAAGAAAAAAATAATTATAATTAAAACACAATACATTTACACTGAATTTAAATTTCTCTACTGATATTCATATATGTATATGTACATCGTATGGGTCTTAAGACACTTGTTCTTTAGAAAAGGCTGCTTCAAGCTTTCCTTATTGCGTTCCGGTCTGCTAAGCAGTTGGTCACCTGAAAGAGCCGACAGTGCCTAGTATCTGCTATGAGCGCGCCACCCACCAGGCCCAGACAGTCGCGCAACGAGAGCAGAGATCGATCCTCGTCCATTACAGAGCAGTCGCATTTCACATCTGCAGGGCATTCACATGGAGCTCTTCTCGCCGTTATCGTAGTGGGTGTGGTTTTATTTATTGTGGTACAGGGTGGCATTGTTGTGGTACAGGGCGATGCTGTTGTCGTACAGGGTGGCGTAGTATCGCAGGACGGCTTTATTGTAGTGCTACAATGAGCTGTCTCAGACAATGGAGCATTTGCCTCGCTGGATGCAACCAATGCAGACAATGCAATCTCAACTGTGAACAGAAAACAGTAAGCTGCGAGGAGAGAAGTCTGGCAATAAGGAAAAGACCCTTATTGATGGATGTGAGCCGATTTCAACTTACATGCTCTTATTCTTGGTTTTAAATCGAACTTTTGAATCGATCATATTAGTTTGGAAAATGTGCGACGAACTGTGTCCGTGAAATGGTTTTTAAAGTCACCGCTAAATTTCTTATCTATGGAAACTCATTGAGTATCTCTGGATGTAAAAACAATAGTTGGCAAAGCATTTTTTTGCTTCTGAAATTTTTTTTTTTTTTTAATTTAATTGATGATGGATATTGTGACGGCTTAGTCTATGTTTGCGTACTCTCATATTTGCTGTCATTGTCCAGTTAGGTGTTCAGTTCTGATAGTATTTATTTAAGATATTTAGCAAATTTATAAAAATCTCCATTAAATACTAGGGAACATGCCTGCAAACTTATTTCATTTCTATTTTTTGCTATTTTGTGCTGGTGTTTAAAAAATGCCGCATCGTTTGGCAAGCAGGCGGTCCAGAAATTGTTGGAAGAAAAAGATATCAGCTAAAAGGATTTTCACTTATTGATTGTCGACTAGCCTCCAGTTTGGGGCTCGGGCACTGCTGTTGGTTATTTCATGACTTGAGCTCGTTGAGCATGTTGATGGTATTGACATTTGGCTCCGGTCATTTGGCATGCCGTATGCAGCCTGTAAAATAGTTGAAATTGCCTGTTAACAGATTTTTGGAGCAACGCTTGGTCAAGAAAAAAGTTGGCTTTATGCTCTGCACCAGGAACTGCCAGGCCACTGGCCAAATGGACAAGTGAACATAGAGACGGCAGCGGACGGGATGAGAACGGTTTGCGAATGGGTTGAGAGTCGACAAGTAGCCAAGTGTCGACTATTTGGCAGCCGATAAAAATCCTGTACGCTGTAAAATGCCAATGCGCCTTAGGGGGCGTCACTTTGTGTCATAATTTACTTTTGGGCACATAGCGTCGCTGAATTGAAGTTGTTACCAGTTACGCTGGCACGTTTCAAACATATATATATGTATATATATATATATATATATATATATATATGTGTGTGTGTATAGGGAAAACTGAACATAGTTCTCACCGTACGACAGTTTGGTAAACTTTTGTAATTAAATGCGGCTGCTGCAGCTGAGATTTATGCGAACAAATTTTTTTTCTTCGCCGCAGTCAAAACTAAAGTTACAATACCGGCTGAAAAAAAAGCGAAACAATGCCAAAACCATCAGACGTAAACTTTAGCGTTGCGTACATTAAATACTCTTGCTGACAGTTTAACGCCTCTTTTCATTTCCGTTGGTTAAAAGGCTTAATTTTTCAGTCGGTTCCCTTAAATGTTATTTTATTTTAAATGAAAACATATCCCAATATCAAAGATAAATTTGTCAAAATTATTTCGTTTAAATACCCAACAATGAATTCATGTATTTTCATTTGTCTACATACAATATGTTGATTGAATTTTATTCAAATTTAAAATTTCATTTGACTTAATACTATAGAAATTAAAGACCCTCATAGGGGATTTGGTTTCTTCAGTGCATTATTCATGGGACCCTTTGTTAGAGTATTAATAAGTAAGCAATTATATTGGTTGCAAAACGTTCAGTTAGACAAAAATGCTGACAATAAATTGTTTATTTAAATTGCAACAATAATAAAATGTTCCATGTGTTCAACTCATGCACGAGACTGTGGCCAATTTTCTGCATAATTATATGCATAAATTATTTGGCTAACATTTTGCGATAAATCGTTTGGTTATGCTTTTGGTTTTGCTTTCGTTTTGGTTGTGTTGCGTTTTACATTTGACTGGGTTCATTCAGATCGAGTGTACGCGACTAAGCCATTCGCCACGTGCCATTTGAGTTATTGTTGAATTACTCATACGCCGCGTGAGACCGGCAAACCTCCACCGACTAATGGCAATCGACAATCGGCAATTGATGCAACTGCCATTTGCAGCGCCTTCAACTGATTGGATTGAAGTTTGCGGTGCTAACGTATTTTATGGCAGCTCTGTCAATAATATATCATCATTATCTCGATTTATGTTCACTCAATAAACTCAATTTCACACTATATAATTCGACTTTTTGCTCACGGAAAATTGTATTTCATATTTTTTAATCGATTATCATAATGAAGTGCTGCTTTCTGTAGCAGTTTAATCGTTTTATTGATACAAGCTGGCATTTGTGATTTTTACAGAGAGCTCTCAGAATTTTCTGAATTTCCGTATCTATATCCTTTATCCATAATATGCAGATTGCAAATTGATAATAGGGATTACGGCAAAGACAAACAAGGACACGGCTCAGTGCGAATTTGATGTGTGCATATGAAAACTGAAATTAAATTAAGCATACTTGTACACACACACATGCATATCTGTGTGTGTTTATTAGATTGCTGTTGTGAGGGTTGTGTTAAAAAATTTTTCTATGTAACACATTGTAAAAGTCATTAGTGAACTGACCGGAAATCTTGGAAAATTTGAACAGACACTAAAAGGATTCTTACACATCCACAAGCTTTACTTAACGCCTAGACAGACACACACACACCCACACACCCACACACGCATAGACATGGCCACTGGAGCAGTCATGCATATACTTCAATTTTTCAACAAAATGAGTGCACATTTGACAAACACACCTTCAGTGTCACGCCAGAAAGAGCAAATCCCGACAGGGCCCAAGACATATGTGCTCCTGGGCTCCTAGGAGGCCTTCTGCGTGCAAGCATCCAGCACATCCTCCCTCTCTTTCTAGCAATTACAAACACACACACACACACACACACACCCAGAATGATGTGCTGGCGCTTGTAGGTCTTTACATGTTTTTCTTTTTATCAAGTCCAGGCTTTCTGTGGAAAATCCAGCAAAAAAAATATAAAACTTTGCTCAAATTTGTTTGCCCGCCCCCTCTCCTCACCCCATCACCTCTGCTGCTGAGTGTGTGTGTGTGTGTGTTTGTTTTTGCAAACCTGATTGGCGTTTGTGTGTGTGGACCTAATTCAAGCTCATATTTTACAAGAATAACAAAATCACTGCATAGCTGACGCTGCCGGACAAACTTTGAGCACATGAGCCCTCTGCTTTGCCACCAGAAAGGCTGAGTGACAGGGGAAAGGGACACAGGGGGAGCAGTAAGCAAATCTGTAAACAAGAAAGTGGACAGGAACATGGACAGGGACTGCTGAGCAGCTGGCAAACAAACGAGTTGGCTTAGCAAACCCAACAGCTTAAGAAATGTGCGATCACATAATGCAATGGGGCGTGGCGGACAAAAAAGAAACCCAAAAATACAATAAAAACAACTGTGTCCCTGCGAGGAGAACGTGGCATTTCAAAGGGGTCTTTAACCCATATACATAGCTCGTGCCATGCAGCGGCTCGTATTTTCCAATAATTCATCAAAAAGTAAAAAAGTAACATTCCATATCATCAACTGAAAACAACTTGTTCCAGCTCGTGAAATGGTTCAACAAATCTAGACAAGCAAATATCCAACTATTTTGTATACTTTATTGAAAAATGTTTGAAGTAATTCTGCGACTTAAATTGCTGAATAATTGCAGTTGCTCTCTGCCATTTTCAATTGCTGCACTTCGTTGGTGTTGTTTTTGTGTTTGTTGTTATTGTTGCTGTTGCGAAAGCAGCTTTTACATAAGTCACATGCCACTCCGTAGCACAGTAAAAAAAAATAATGAGTGCATTTGATACGGAATTTTTCATCTATTCACAAAGATTAAAGATTTTAGTTTTGGTGCTGCAGATGCTGACAGTTTATGGCAAAGGATTTTTTATTGAAACTGGGTTAGAATATATATTCTTCCATTTTGGTTATTTTTTAAAAATATAAATTTATTTATTTATTTTTCAAGAAAACTAATGAATAATTGCATCTTTAAGATACGTCAAAACAATAAACGGATTTGAATAGAAACATGCAATTTTAGGCCTCTCATATATGTATGATTGTTCATTTGAAGACTAACCTTAATGAAATATGTATGTAATGAAATATATACGTATGTATGTAAGCTCTTTACAAAATCTGCGTTTGTTAACGCGTATAAAAGCACGCTGAAATCGCAGCCCCTGTGTTTTTCCTCGCAAATTTGGAAAGTTGTTTGTTTTAATTGCACTCAAATTTGTATGATACATAAACATTATTTAATTTTATCTTATTTCATTTGCCGCATTTATGTGCTGCTTTGCCAAAATGGGCCATTTTGTTTTCTTTAAAATGTTGCCTGCGCACTGTACAATTGCAATGTGGCAGGCAGAAAAGTTGCAACGTGTGAAGAGACCAAAACCACAGAGCGGAGACGGGGCCCGGTAGGGAGTGGGGAGGGGTAGCAAGACCTAAGGCAGCTGTCCAAGTCAGTAAGCAACAAGCACAAGCACAAACGGCCCAGTCAAGCAATTAAACTGTTTCAACAGCACTCTATGGACTGTGCTGGGATGGTTACAATGGGTTGGGAGGGACGGCACTAGCTATATATATATATATCTAGATATATATATACATATATGTATATGTATGTATATATATATATATACTAGCTATTATATATGTGTGTGCAACCAGCATTGTTGCACAATGCACAGCAATAACAAGCGAACTGCAACACTCACCCACCCAACAACCACTCAATTTTATTCAATGAACCGCAAAAGAAAAGAGCATTAATGAATTTATTTTGCGCTGAACTAGTGGAATACCAGGACTCCCCAATGCTATCCCTATTTGTATAAATGTGTTTTGATTAATAAACAAACAAACATATGTATGTCTGAAGATGTTTTAAAACAATTATCGTGTTCCTTTTCAACAATTCTAAAGCATCCGAACAGCATTTACAGTAACTCTTAAGCCAAGTATTTTTGGGTATACAAAAGGCAAACTTATGTGATTGTTTCTGTGTTGTTGTTGTTTCTTTCCTCGTTTCGGACACTTTCAACTTTGTTCGGACTTTGACATTTGTGTATTGTCGTCAACTTATCATTTTTGACCAAATTGAATTGTTAAGTGTACGGAAGGTCCTTTATGATAATATTATTTGCTAAAGTCAGCAACAACTGGTCGAACTAGAAAACGTGCACACGAGTCAAGTTCAAATACCAAGAAAAAATTGATCAAATCCCATCAAAAAGGGCAAATGTGCTGTCATTAATCTTGTCTAGACTTTTATATAATTCAATTTCAATTTTGCTTGGTTTATCATTACACCGGGTCACAGAATTTCCATTGATCCAATTTGCTCCGTAGCGCATCGACTATCAAAAAGTATCTTAAAATAACACAATACTCGCTATAATTAAATTAATCTTTGTGTTAAAATACAGTTAAAAACTTCCCATAATAAGCCCTGTATATATATTATTATTAATATTTTTAGACATTTTTTGACAGTTTGTATGAACGCAACTTTTTTCGACACCATTGAAGTTTGAGACTTGAAACATACATGTATATTCGCAATATATATTTGTCAGTGTCCACTTTAGACAAAGTAGTAGGATGCTATTGGATGCACTACGACGCTAAAAAATCAATAAAACTATATATTTTCTACAAAATGAATAGGATACACCAAATTTGATTGTTTTCTTGTGGGCGACGTCCTTCAAGAACACGCATCTGTCACGCAATGTTCGAGGTAGGCCTCACCACCCTACCCCACTCTCCACAAGAAGGTTTTTTGCTCTAATAACTCTGGTAGCAGAATATTCCGTTTATTGTTTATGAAAACAAATGTGAATCCATTTAGTTTTAAATTGATATGCCAACTCACACCAATCGAAACAATTATCTCAAATAGTCCGTTTCATGTAATGTCAAGAAATAAACAAATTTTGGGTTCCCTTCATTTTTTGTATTTTTCAGCAGAGCTGACTCATCAGATGAAGAAGCTCATACGAGTTGATTTTTGATTTTTGATTTTAGAGTATTATTCTTATGAATAAACTCAGCTTTTTAATTGATTTTATATACTAGACAGTTAGGTTCATGGTATCTCTTGGTTGAGCTCTACCCACTTTTGAATTCGACAATAATAATAAATATTGAGTGGTATTTATTGTTGAACCTATTTAAGCTTCTGAATTTAAAAAGTAGAATGGCATAAAATAAATATCAAACGGAATCTCAAATTGTTTCCTGGACACCTGTTAGGCGCAATAAAATACTTTAATGTAGCCCACAATTTTTGTTGGCACACTGGACACTCGCCAGGCACAGCTTGCACTCATTGTGGCTTCTCCGCATTAGTGTCAGAGATAGAATGTTAATGAAAAGCACACACAGACAATACGTAAATCACCTTCAAATCGAGCCAGTAACATATTGATGAGTGTGCAAACAAATTGATAAATGCGACAAGAACAACAATGGAGAGCGGACAAGGATAGTCTGTCTGTTGGACGGGTCAGAGGTGCCTGCTGCTTGCTACATGCTATTTTCTGCTTGCTGCTTGCTGCTTGCTGCCTGCTGCTTTGCCAAGCTCATTCAAATAGATTGTCCACTCATTCTGTTTCCTTGCCAGGCAATTGCAAAAGTGCTGAATATGCCTTCAGGTCGGCAGGTGGTGCCACAAATCGCTCTTGGCACATTCGACACCTTCTCGCCCCCAACCAACTGTTTGTTATTTAATGCAGAGCGCATACTCAGATAACCACTCATCCACCCACACCCACCCACTCACCTTCACACTCACACTCACACTCACACTCACACTCATTGATTACCCAATGCGGTGCAGCGCGTTGATTGATATTCACATTTGGGCTAATTGAATGAACGCTCCCGATAGCCTGTTTTGAACTTTAGCCTGGCCATTTAGCATTGATGGCCTTTAAAATTGTATTCATTGTTTGATATTGCATATTTCAAAAATGTGCCACAGCACATTATTTATTCCATATTTATTTACGCATATATAAAATGCCGGACAACGGGCAAATGCCTTTCATCCGTACATCCATTCAGTTCACATGGCAACCGCTCCCCAAAAACCCTTCATCATCACAAGAGACGTCGATAAATTTGAAAATTCATTGGATTTTCCAGCTGTCAGCATATGGTGCATGGTTTTTAATTTTTAAATAGCAGAGCGCATATTATATTTTGGTAACCACGCATTTGAAAGAGACAACAGAGAGAGTCATAATTGAATAATCCATCACAATGTTGGTCAATTCAAAGTAAAGGTCTTTTTACGATTACGTTTTTAAAGCTGCAATTTATTAATTAGCTGCAAATGTTTGCATTAACGAAATATGGAAGCGTTTTTCAAATACATCGCTCAAATACGTGATTTTAATGAGAAGGCAATTATTTTCCTTTTTGTCGTGGTGTAAAATGAAGCTGCTCAACTTGAACTGCTCTAAGTGTAAGGTCATGTCATTTTATCGTACCACTCCGCATGTTGTTAGTTACACGCTCGAAGGGGTGCCACTTGATGGACTGAATGAAGCAAATGATTTAGGTTTACTTCTTGATCACAGGTTAAAATTCGATAACCATATTAAATTCACTGTCAACAAAGTTTTTCAAGTTCTTGGTCTTATAAAGCGTTGGTCTAAGGTGTTTGATGACCCTTTTACGACCAAGATACTTTTCATTTCTTTTGTATCAATCCAATTCTGGAATATGGATCTTGTGTGTGGTGATATCATATTCATCAAAGTAGATTGGAATCTGTACAGAAGAGCTTCTTACTTTCCGCTCTTCGTCGCTTTGTCTGGGGTGTACTTCCTCCATACACCAATTGACGGCTTCTTAATAACCTTCCCTCCCTAACTAACAGTTATGTCTGTAGTTAAATTACTTATTAACAGCAGCGTTGGTGAGCCAAATACATTTTTCTGGTCCCTTTAGACCGTCTCGTTATTTCTTCCCACTTTCTCTTAATCGCTGTACTACTAATTATTCCTTGCATGAACCGTTTCGAGTATGCTGATTCATAGTCCTCCATTTCTATAATTAAAATCTCAATTTTAAATGTCCTACCACGGGAATAACTTTTTCGCATGCACAGGTGGTGGCTAACTAATTCTTACTAATTATCTTTGGTCTGATTGGGTTTTGTCTGGGTTTTCCCCAACTCATGCAACAAATGTTGGACCATTTTGCATTTAAATACCCCCAGAAATCATATAAATATTTCTTATTTTTCAATTTATTCATAATTTTAATTTTATTTTAAATTAAATTAAATTAAATTTCTTATATTTTGTATTTTTTGTGTCGACTGACCTTAGTTGACAATAAATAAATAAAATGAGAAGTAAGCAGCATAATATCGACAATGGAATCGGAACTCCAATTTTTAGTACTATAGTCATTGATTGGCAGCTTATTGCACTTGCTTACCTATGTTGATTATCTCCCTGCCTCTCCCCTCTCTATGCCTATCTGTCATTCTCTTTCTCTCTATCTCTGTCTCACTCTGTATGTCCCTTAAACCCTTCAATGAGTTTGAAGGGCTGCACATCACCCTAAATATAGTCGATTACTTCATCATCATCGTCATCAGTAAGATCAACAACATTATCACACTCATATTAATTGAGTGTCGCAAAAAAATAGTGATAACAATAATTTCGCTATATATAGTAGAAGTACTTTTATAATAGATATTAAGCTGGCACTCAATGGCTTGTAAGTCCGTTAAAGTTATTTCATATTAAAGCTCAAGTTCCATAGCCAAATGTGGCAAGTTGATATCTTGGCATATAGGTTCTCGATCTCGATCCTTGGAACGTCCCGTCAGGCACACGTAGCCCTCGGCATCAATGTAGCCCAAATCGCCGGTGTGCAGCCAGAAATCATCTCCTTATTGTCAATGTGTCCGATAAAGACGTGACGACCGCGTATGCACAGTTCACCTTGCCCATTCTCATCCTGATTGATAATCTCCGATTCGCAGCCCGGCAGCGATTTGCCAATCGAATTCAATTGGTTCGACTCCGCCTGGCAATGGGTGTGACAGCCGGCTGTCTCCGACATGCCAAAGGCATCCAATATCTTCATGTCCAAGCTGAGGTAGTACTTCTTCGGCTCTAGCGACATGGGCGCAGCGGCGCGCGGCCACATGGGACAGCGGTAGATAGGAGACCATATTCACCGCTCCCACTACAATCATATCCAGGGCCTTGGTAATGGCACGTATGTCGAACGTAATGTTATCGTGGGAGAGCATCATGCCCTTCGGCATGCCCACCGTCCCAGAAGTGTGCACCAAACAACAGCTCTCATTGATGGCAACGCGTTTCAGGCGACGCTTGAACTCATCCTCCACATCGCTCACATTCATCGCCTCGATATCGGACCACCTATAGTAGCCATCCTCCTTCTTGGGATTGGGTGCATAGGGCTCCTGGATTTGTATGACCGCCTGCAGATTGGGCAGCTTGTCGCGAATGGATTGAATCTTCTCCATTTGTTTCGCATCAACGATGACAATCTGTGCCCACGAATCGTCGAGGACATGGTGCACAGCCTCCGCTGAGTTGGTCGTACAGATGCCAGCAATGATGCCACGCGAATGAATGGCGCCCATTGCCGAATAGAACCATTCGGCACAGTTGAACGCCAACACGCCCACCGAGTGATGGTCCTGCAGGCCCAGTTTGATGAATGCCTTCGCCGTCTGGTACACCTTCTGCTCGTATTGCTTGTAGTTGATTGTTGTGTAGCCATTTTTGCCATTCTTGGTACGCAGCGCCGGATAGTCGGGATAATTGTTGACGGTGCGGGTATGGAGGAGGGTTCCTCGGCGCCAAGGCCGTCCTTATGCATGCGTATCTTGACGGCCTCCTCGGGATTGGTGGTGCGATAGACGTCCGATTCCTTCAGGCGATTGGGGCCGGGACGATTAAAAAACGCTTCGTTTGTATAGCGTCCATTTCAAGAATTTGATTTTTTTCGACTGTTTTAACGTTACTTTTATTGATCAGCGCGAACAACTGTGGTTTTTTTCTATAATTTTCGTTCTTGTAGACGACCCCGCACGCAGCGAAGCCGAAACGTATATTAGCTTAGTTGGCGCATAGTGACAAAAACGACAAATGAATAAAAAATAAATGTAACGTCTAAGTCACACTACCAAATGTGACTGCTGTCATTGTGTCTCGCTTGATTGTGTGTTAGTGTGCGTGTGTGTGTGTGTGTGTGTGTGTGTGCTGCCTGCAAATCCGATTATGTGAACAAAATGCTTTCCGTGCGCGAATTACTGTCGAGAGAAATAAAATGCAACATTATTCTTTCGTCATGCCGCTGGCCATTGACGATCCCCGCTGCCTTATTGCCCCGCACCATTAATACAATTTTGCCTCCCTGGTAAACGCTACATATAACCTGACAGACCGCAATGTCGACAGATCCAAAGTGAGTACCACAGAGACCGTTGACAATGTGAATGGGAGGATTAGAAGAGTGTGCGGCAGGATTTAAAAATAAGTGACATTTTACTAGATGTAATCTGTTCGACTATTAGATACTCTGCACATACGCTTATATGAACCTATATGCAATTGCGTAAAGCTTGCCTTTTTATTCTTGTTCAATTTTACCATTTTCCACACAATTTAATATTAAACAAACAAACAAACAGATAATGAGTATACTCGTTAGGCAGACGAGCGATTTTTGAACACGTCAAATCGTGAAATCGCCAAATCGATATTTCCAGCAGTTTGCGGGCATGTCAGCAAAGTTTGCTTAATGGATTACGGACACAAGCTAAACATATCTTCATAAGCTCACCGAATTTGCTTTGTTAATGTAACACAAACAAATGCGGACCCCATAATCAAAATGGCTTTTCTCCACCACGGGGCACAGAGTATCGTGTGGTCGCAAGTTGAAATCACACAAAAAACGAGAGACCAAAAGTAAGAAATCACTTGCAATTGTATGCGTGGCAGCCATTTAGACAAGCTGAAGCGACCTTTAAAATGCTCCATCTCTTATTTATAACGACATCACAAATTAATCTTGCATAATGTACCGCGTGATGCATCCGCAGTGGTGCTGCTAACAAAACAAGACCAGAGAAGCTTATCCTTTCATGAAGTACTTGTATTTTATACATACATGCATAAGCACACACACACACATACACAACAACCCGCACACACCTGATGAATTACATATTAGATACGAGTTCGAGTACAGGCGACACATGTTGTAAATATTGTGTAAAATATTTGAAACAAATTGTTGTCGGACGTCAGCTTATATGAAATTGCATGTATCAAAATGATTTGTAATTATTTCAATGATTGAACTGAAACGCTTTAATGACAATTTAAGTTAACCGTTTATATACTAAAAGGTGATTCTACATTTTTTTAATTCATGGGATGACTGCTTTTGTCGCCTGGATGTGTGGTGTGATTTTTTTATTTTTGTTTTTTGGCCAAGGCCAGAAGTCAGTTACATCCATCGCATGTTTATTTCAAATCCTTCTCGCAGCTTCATTTTGATCTCCATCTTCAACTCCAGTACCTTATCTGCGTTGCCATCGTTCCTAAACTTTGCGTGTGTGCGTGTGTGCATTTGTTTGTGAGTGTGTGCTCATGAAAAATTACAACTTTCAGCATCAGGCATATCGCCCGATAAATTCTACTCAGCACACACACACTCACACTAACACTCACGCTCATACTCCCTTCTGGGTGTGTGTAGGTATGAGACAGGCAGGTTAATTTTGATACTCGTTGCGTGTAGGATAATTCATTGCTTATTATCTTTTTATACCCTGAAAGTATGCAAACGCATGCATTAGACAGAAGGAAGTAAATAATACATATGTACATTTATATATACATATATTTATGTATTACTTATAAGGAGATCTAGCGATCTGTTTTTAAATTTATGTCATATTACTTAACCTTATCATTTTCCACTTCCGAGATACACAAGAACATCGTTGATCAATGAGCAATAATATGTACAATTTTAAAGATATAATTTCGAATTCGTATATCACAAACATATGTACTTTCAGTAAATACCGCTGACGGTAGGAATAACTTGTGCTTACGGTATTTCCTAGTCGAGCTCTCTGTACAAGAGCATATTTACTTGTTGGAGCTGCAATTTTCGAGACTGGTTGGGGCTACTTTTTTTGTTGGACATGCTCAGTTGATAGCAAATGCTTTATTAATTTAGTGTGTGCCAGGGCAGCTACTACAAATATACATATGTATATACATATATAGTTGAGAGCCCACAGCCCACAGTGCACGCACACAGCGACCCACTGGCAGACCCAACCGACCACATACAATAACAAGAACGTGTTGGACACACAATCGAGCCTAATGATTTATGAACCAAACGCGCACCTAGTCACAAGGACCTGAGCCTGGGCTGCCTACTGGGCCCGGTCGTCTTTTCGCCCATGGCTGACGGCCAAATCCTTTCCCACATATACATATATATATACATATATGTATGTTTATATATATGTCTTTTTGTTTTGTATTTTTCGCTCTTCGGCTGGGTGCGGTCTCAGCCGTCTTCTGACCTGACCAGGCCTATGATATATGGCAGTACAGTTTACCGACTGCTTAAATGAATTTTTCGCGCTACTGCCGCAGCCTCTTTTTTCGGGTGCGCTTTGCTTATGTCATTCCACACTGTTGACTCTGACCAAAAGTCAACGTGTGTGTGTGTGTGTGTGTTTGTGTGTGTATGGGGCATGGGGAGTCAAGGTGCACAGTTTATGTGACAATTATGGGTCATTTGTAATATTTATTTGTAGCAGCAGCCGCAGTCACATACACCTAACAACCACCCACAAGCTTTGATAAACTTGAGCTTGTCGCATTGTTTGCCGCCTACTCTAAATTGCATGCCAATTAATGGGTTGTGGCTTTTGGCGCACACTGCCACACCGATCAGCTTCACAGGTAGCACATGCACTTTATGACCTGTCAATTTAATGCTGGCAATTTACGCATGACCAAACGCATAATAATTGCATTATCTACACTGTTGAGTTTGCTATAGGGTTGGGTGGCTAATGGCTTGATTGATACCATGGCCAATTTATCTATTCGAGCTTCCAACTGAATATGCCATCACACTATATACATATGTAAAGAGTAGATGCAAGATAATTTGTGACAAGCGACTAACTATCTAATGCATACCACAAACAAGCTAAGCAATTGATATTAATATGCCGAAACAAGCCGCGGAAATGCTCAAACTGACCAACAAATAGTATCTTCAGCAGACTTTTTATTTATGCACAATATCATAATTACTAAAATCATATTTGTTAGGAGCGTTAGGTAAAAGGAAACTAGTTAGGTTGATAGAGAGTGTATGTCAGAAAAAAGGTTAACCTGAACGGGGATGCCCTTTTTCCAATGATGCACAGAATTCGGAATTTTTATTTAATTTTTCAATTTAGTACTCAAATGTTATTAATTATAGTCTGCTTTTACAATCGGCAACATTTTTTACATTCATATTGATGCGAAATATGATAAATCATCGCAGAAAGCAAAAATCTACAGGCAATATACTGTATCCTGTAGAATGTCCACTAGAATGTAAGAATCGTTGATAGTGAAACTGTCTGAATTGTCAACCTACAAGCATCAAAATAGTTCTCGATTAGGTTTAAGCAGTCTTTGAACAGAATTCTGAATAGCTTCAGTTTTTATGATCAATGAATTCAGCATCATCTACTCGAGTTTGAGTCGGAGACGCACTCGAATAGTTACCATTAATTTATGGATTACAACTGAGTGCAGCAAAGTGTGTGAATAAGTTGCCGATAGATGTGACAAGTGTGGCACTTCTGTTGCCACCTTGCATATTTTCCCCTTTACGAAAAACTGCTTTTCACGCCCAAAAGCACGCAATGGCTTGCCACTGCGGAAAGCTGCAGCTGCCACTGCAGAGCGGAAAGAGTCAAAAATCGAGCTGCTGTGTCATTGAGTGCTTACTTACCTATGGAGCAGAAAGAAGGTTCACTTAGAAAAATAATATGTGAGACAGAATTTAGAAATTCGCCAAACTTTTTTGATGCCAAGAGCAGAAAGTTAATTTTTTATACACACAGTTTATCTGGCTTTAACTCAGAGTCCAAATATTTCAATAATTTTGCAAACATATTTTCTAAATTTCAGTTTATTTATGCGCAACTGTCAAATAAATTTAAAGTCAACTCATATAATAGAGTCAATTTTTTCCAAGTGCATAGGGGCAAAGAGACGCAAGCAGCGTACAGCGGATTATTGGCACAACTTCATATTTCAAAAGTTTCGCAAATGTCATGCAGGTTGTCGACTGAGCGGCACTGCCCAAAAGGTGCAAGTAACAGCTCAGCGGATGTGGATTTTACGGATATTGAAATCATTTATTAAAGAGAGGAAGCTACAGTGTGGGATCGAAGTTTCTGTTTGACATGCTTAAACTTGCACTCACTTGACGCCAATGGGAATCGATTCGGATGTCATCAACAGTGTTTAGCAAAAGTCTCTCAACAGTTGCCATGGTCAAAGAGCGTAAGTGTCTGCTGGTTGTCATGTCGGGGGCAACTTGATTGTGAAGTGGCTGCATCATGAGCTTTCAACTTTTGCAAATTGAATGTAAAAAAAAAAACATTTAACATGGCTCTCCAAACGGAGATGTCGATTAGGAGCCAAAACGAATCTGAATACGAATGCGAGTCCGGATATGGATATGGATATAACTATAGTTGTTGATTCGTTTGCCGCACTCGCCTGTTCATTTGCTGAGTCGTCTTTGCTTCTTTCTGCTCTTTACTTAAGTTTCAACTTGACTTTCCACTCAAAAAGTGGCACCAGTTTAATTTCATCCCCCTTACAATGCCACCCACCACTCCTTGTATTCGTTTCGCTTTCAGCAAATACAAAAAGTCGCTCGTTGGGGGATTTGTTTCATTTCAAGTTTTAAGTTCGCTTTAAGTAGCTTAAGCGGCAGCAGCAAAAAGTTGACGGTGTGTAGTTAGTTTTTATGCACGGCACACGCAAACTTGGCCATCAGTTGATAAATGGGCAAAGGCTTTAAAGCGATGCCTACCCAACCACCACCCCTTAGCCGTAGTGAGTCGTGAGTCGCTTTTAATGAAGCGTTGGGAGCGCCCAGCTTAAGTATTAGCTGCTGGTGCGAAGGCATTATATACAGCTATATGGTGGTGTACATGTGTGTCTATATACATATAAATATATTTATGCTATATAGATACATCAACTTGTGCTTACTCCCTGACACTGTGCTGAAACAAGCCAAAAACTTTTGAATACCAACCAAACCGGAAGTTGCCAAAATGCCAAGAAGGCTTTTATTTGGTGTTGCTTGTTTGGGGCGTTTTAAATTGACACGCCAGTGTTGCTGTTTTATTGTGTTTGTTGTTGTTGTTGTTGTTGTTGTTATTGTTATTGTCCCTGCCTGCTGCTGTTAGCAAATTTAATTTAAATCAGCGCAAAACAAGCAGCAGTAGCAAATCAAAATCGCTGATGAAATCAACCTCAGCCTCAAAGTCTATGGCAAAGTCAACCTCAAAGTCGGAATCGTTGCGAATTCACAAATTCAGCACAAAAGCCCCAAATTGACATTGACGTTGCCAAGACTTAGGCCGCAACAGCAATAGTAAGTAAAACATTAATAATACCCCCAAATGAGAATGACACGAAGCTATACGATTGAATGTGCAGCGCGAAACCAACTCAATGGGTCATTTGTATAATAAGGCTGCCTAACGTTTTATAATATCATCACTACAAATTGTTGACAATTGTAATCGGCATCATATTCTATATGCATACCGAAACAACAGCTAGAATAATCCCATAACTGGCAGCAAATTCATTCAAAGGGATTCTAGCTCTAGGAGATTAGGTTGGAATTGCAACCGAAGCTTGGAATGTGGCTTTCTGTTGTCTTCAATTTATGGTTGGTTGGCAGTCAAGGCAAATAAATTAAAGTGGATGCATCTATGTCATTCTCTTAAGCAGTGGGTTATATATATATATATATATACATATATATTTATATGTGTGTGTGTATGTGGCGCCCCATGCTCAAAGATGGAACTTGCTTTGATGGCGCCCCATTGCCAACCTTTAAATTTACAAATTAATTTCATGTAACAAGCAAATTCGTAAACAAGTCTTAATGTGCAGTAAAGCGTGCTCTCGGCACGAGAGGCGACGGTGCGATGCCAATAGCTAAGCCACCCAGTCACCCACTTTCTGTTCCACCCCGTCGAATAAAGTGGGGCGCTAACCAGACACGAATTCAGCATTTATCTAGCGCCACTTGAACAGGCGGCAACAACGGCGACTCTAAAGCAGGACGAAGGGCGAAGGGCGAAGAATGAGCTAATTTGAGTGGCTCTTAAGCGCACAGTGGTTGCCAATCTACCAATCTACAAGAACAATTTGGAGCCAAAAGCAACGCCAGCTCCAACTGCAGCTCTTCAGCTCAGACCCTGATTAGCTGCCAGAATGGTAAACTGTCTTGATCGCTCAATATAATAAACTCAACTTTATGCTCAAACAAAGCTAAAGTTGTCAGCCACAAAATCACGCACAATGTGCCAACAATTTTCAGCTGATTCTGGTCCTAAGTTGCACTTGACTTTGTTGCGACTCTTAGAGTGAGAGAGAGGGACAAAGTAATGAAATACATATTTATTTGTTGCATCAAGTTACAATGTTTATAATAATACCAAAGATGCAGTTAAGAAAATTGTATTTTAGAAGAGTGTCTGATTGTTCTGCTTCTTTGTTCTGATTTGATATTCATTACTTTCACTTTATTTCACTTCTCAGTTTTGAACTTACAAAGTCATTTGCAGCTACTAGCCGAATAATTATTTATGAGTATTAATTGAATTAAAACCATTTTAAGTTTGATTAACAGGCTCTTGAGCAGTGGGTCGGCACGAAAATGGAACATAATCAAACAAATTCAATTATGCGATTCGCTTCGATTCTGGCCAACTCGCCACCAACTCCGGCCTCACTGTGCAATTGATGTCGGACTGTCAACAGTCTCTGATATGGTTTCCGTCTCCACAGTTGCCCAGTCATCCAGTTGCCCCCATCCCGTCAGCGTGTTCGTCAGTGCCTCCAACTGATGTTTTGATTAAGCTTGTTTTGTTGTTGTTGCCGCTTTATGTAGATGCGAGAATATGAGCGGCAAAAGGCAGGGACGCACAAGAGGAGTATTGACAGCAGCATTGCCATTGCCAGGGCCGTGCTCAAATTTGTTTCATTTCCATTCCATTCAGTCCACATGATGCGACACGTAAGCGGCATGAAGTCATGCGACGACCATGGCAACTTAATGGTGGGCGAAGCCTGCTGCCTGCTGCCTGGCTGACTGCCTGGTTGCCTGCGAGGACTGTTGTTAATATAGGGAAGGTAATTGAGATAAATATGAAGCCAGGAAGATTCGACTTGCAGATGGTGGCGACGCCGTTGAGCAGTTGGCAAGCATGGTTTCTGTGTGGCCTTTTTCAGCAAGTTGATCAAATTAATCAAGCACATTGAAGGGCACTTGTGATTTTCTGCTGATTCAGCATTGGAATATATAAAATCATGCGTGGTCCTCGACCAACAATACAGGCGGGACAATGAATGCACATAAAAATAATAATTGGAAATGAAAACAATTTTCATAGCCGGTGCGCAATGAAATGGCACAAACGCGAGGCGTCAAAAACTCTGTGTGTGTGGGCAGCATCGTGATTTCAATTGAGCGGCAGGTGTATATGTACATATGTAGTATACACACGTAAATATATATATATATATATACATATATATATGTATATATAATTATATGTATATGTTGTATGTCCTTTTGACCTTTTTGGTAATCTTGCGAGGCAATTATCGTGTCTTTCAAACAAAATTGACTGCAGTAACGATATGAAATAATCAAAAATGCTAAATGCCAGATGGCTGCTGGCAGACGGCAAATTGTGGCAAGCGACAATGCCAATGCCAATGTCAGTGGCCAAAGGCAATGCCAGTCGAAGTCAGTGATGCTCATATAATGCGCTTATCAGTGCGACGCACACGGAAAAGCGAAAGCAAAAGTGACAACCACTTTGCCCATTCTCGGCTGACGAGTGCCTTTTGCGTTGTTTGCATATGCATAAGAGTTGCGCGGCGGATGCGTAACGTTCAGTGAGAGTGTCACAAGCAACAGCAGCAGTAACGCTTATAACAATTACCGAATGACTGCGGCTGCTATGACTATGTGGCATCAACAGCAACAGCAACAGCAGCAGCAGCAGCAGCAGCAGCAGCAGCAGCAGCAGCAGCAGAAACAATGCCTGTCGGCAATAAAAACGCAAGTGATAAAATGAATTTTTATGCCGCATTTTTGCAAATGCCTGCAGCATTGCGCCCATAAGTATGCTACCTTTTTTGGTACTCCAACTGCTGCAAGCAGATGTTGCATAACATACAGGGGAGCACATTTGCTATGCTTACCAGTTTGTCACAGACTTTAGCTGTCATCGTTTAGCTTATTATTATTATTATTTGCAGAGATTTCCAGCTTTTAAGATCTTTGTGACATATGCCAAATATTTATTTCCCATTTCTTTCTTGCTGATTTTTATTTATATTTTTTGTTAATGCAGCAAGTTCAAGCTTACTATTTAATGCACCAGTCGATTGTATATCGTGCTTTTACTTAGCTATTATTTACATGCATATGTCCTTTGTTGGCTCCCGAGTTCGCTCACCTTGCCCTGAAGTGAGTAAAATACATTTTTAAACGATGAAGTTGTCTGCAGACAATAATCAATTTACCTATTATCTTAATCAAAATATTCCCAGATTCTTAATCCTTCGGAAAGAACAAGTAGAGCTGAGCTCATGTTTATCAAATGATCAATTTTGAATGGAATATGTAAGAGTAATTTGCAATCGTTGAGCCGAGCAGTTGGGAATTCCTTTATTTGTATTTTTTTTTTTTGTTTATTTATTTTTTGCTTAGTTTGCATTGCCCAGCGGCTAAAAATATGCCTCTGCTCGTCCAGAACATTGCTCACTTATGCAGTCTGCAGTTTCAGTTTCAGTTTGTAGCCAGTGTACGTGCACAAAAAGTGTGTGTGGGGGCAGGGTGGCCAGGGGGGTAGCCGTATTCGGGTAGGTGAACGGAGACACATTTACACATGTAGTGCATAAAATGTTTATGAATTTCAGTTTATGGCGCGTAAAACACGCCAATAAATGTCCCCGGGCATTTAAATGCTTTTGCTTTGCCAGCTGGAACTCTTTCCATTAGGCACACACCCTCAACACCCTTGCCTTTGTTCCTTCAATGCGCCTGTTGTGTGTCGCAATAATAAACAATCAGAAATGGCATAAAGAAGGTGTAAGTTGCTACGGTGGCTACTTTGGCGCGTCTGGTGGTGCACAGACACACACACACATAAATACTAGTGGCTTTGGGTGGGCGCATGAATATTTATGCACGACATTTCTTTGCTGCTTTGAGGGCGACATTCTGCCCCTGCCACCGCCTTAGTCTCAGCGACTTCTCTGCATTGCTTTTGTTTCACTTGCTGATTTCGTGCTATTTCTTCTCTTGTTTGCTGTATGTGTGTGTGTGTGTGTGTGTGTTTGTGTGTTCGTGTGTGTGTTGCGCCAAGTGCGCTCTAATGCACTTTACGACACTTTATGGCAGTTGTGGTGTCGCCGGCGTTATAAAGAGCACGACAGTTGTGCTTGGCATAAGCATAAGCATGCATTATGGCAAATTAATAGAGCAATACATACAAATGTGCTTATGTATTTGTATATTCATATTGATGTTTATAGAAATGGTTGAGAGCTTATCTGAATATATGTGCATATAAACTGTTTGCTGAAACACCTGCAATCAATAGTTTGAACGAGTTGATTTATTGCTGATGCTGTTCTTAAATTGTGCCTGAGACATTCAATAGATAGACTGGTGTTTATTCAGCATATGCACATTATCCTTCCATGTAAATATTCGATTTGATTTATTTTATGGGAGGTAGTTTAATGCTCCGCAAAAATATTTTATCATATTCGTTCAAATTATTGAAATCAATCAAGATATTTAATTATCGTTCAGTGCTTGCTATGCAAAGAGAATTCCATTCCATGGATACACTCAGAAAATAAATCGTCTTAAAATGTAGAACATTTTTATAAAATGCAAATCGTCATGATAACTGGAAAATTGTTCAAGCTTTTAGAAATAATAGAATAACACAAATTGTGGCTTACAAAATTAACTTTCTGAATCAAAAGATTTTGTGAGTGAAGGAAATATGCAATGAATGCGTTTCAATGCGAAAATTGTCGGTCGTTTGAACAAAGGTTGCCACAAATTGGCTAATTGAGTTGAATAGAAATTGAATTCGAATTTAATTTTATTACGCAGCTCAATTTTGAACCAGGTTACATGCTGTTGGCTGCAGGGGCTTTAATCGAAACAACGTCATTTTGTGTTATTTCACTTGTTATTTGGTGTCACGTGAACACTCCGAGAGACAACAGAAGCACCCAGATCAGCACCTGTCGTTTGACCCACTTTGATGAGTTTGATTTTAAAATTCGGCCAGTGGCGCAATAAAACACGACCCAGTTGAATTGTTTTCCTCCGGCTAATACAATTTTATGTGCGGCTGTTATTAGGCTCTATCTGGCAAGGAGTAGAGCCCTGTGGGCTGGTGTCTGGGCAAACAATGGTTGAGCGACAAGAACAGCAACATATCAGCAGCAACAACAATACACACCGAACAACAATAACAACACATTGTCATTCACCTAGCTACCTACCTAAATACAACTAGACCCTTTGGTACTCGTTTTGCAGGCTTTACGATTTCATATCCGTACTGAAATCCGCATCCGCAAGCCATACACGAATCTGAATCTGAACCTGAATCTGAATTAGAATCCAGCCACGAAAGCTACATTTACTTGCGTACTTTTTGGTTATCCTTTTCCTTTTTTTGTTGTTTTTTTTTTTATTTTTAGCTCTTTGGCTTTTGAGCCGAAACTAATTTATTTCCTGTATTGATTTTGCATCCAGTCGAGTTGGCGTCCAAAATTTATGCATAACTTTCGTTGTCGTTGTCGTCGCCGCCGTTTGCGTTGCTTTGAAATCAGACACTTTGATTACACGCCTCAGCTGTGTGAGTGTGTGTGTGTGTGTGTGTAAGTGTGAGTGTGTATATTGGCTATGGTGCGAGTGTGAGAGTGTGGGTGCATGTTTTTCGCATTTTTTCGCTTCACTTGTCTTGTGCGACGGCTCGTGGCGTTAAGTACTCGCAAAAAGAGCCGTTGTTGCCCACAAAAATCTCCATAGTACCAGACAAGCAGGCGCACAATCCATTTGCTGGCTAACTGAAACAAAACCCCAGCACTCAAGCTGACCGTTCCATTCCTTAATAAGCTTCAAAGCCCAAATTGAAAAAAAAATGAAGAAAAATAATGCTTTTAATGCTGTGGGACAGGCAATTCCCCGCTCTATTGGGTTCAAATTTATGTATGTAACTGAATGATTTTAGCTCTTAAAATTCAAGTATTTAATTTAACGTACTCGAAAATAAAATATAACAAAATGTGTGCGCAACGACTTCAAAACTTGATTAATTTTAAATAAACAAATCTTAGACTTAGTGTTAGCTTCCTATTAGCAGCTACAGCGTCAGCTAAAAAACTAACAATTTGGAGTATTACGCATTCGAAAACAGTAAATTAAGCGAAATCAAATTTTAACTAAGGCGAAAGTTCTTTATTTTTATTATGCTCATTTTTAACTTTGTTCGATTCAGTTTCGTATTTTTTTATGTATATACATAACGTCACTATTGAATAGATAAGTTGGCTCATAACATTTATATTTGGGATACATTTTTCATGATCCCGAAAACTTAGCAGTATTGGGCATCGCTGTCGAATCCGTAATATTTCTTTAGTCAACATATTAAGTAAACAGCCACCAAAACATTTTTAACTTTGAAGCAAAAATACCATCATAGAAAACGAATAACTTTTTTAAATGAAATAAACTGAATAAAACTTATCTTTTTCGCATTTATTTATTTGTGGTTACTATTGCAGATACGGCTGTGAAGAGCGCGCCCGCTGAGCTGGTGGTGCGGTGGAGCAGTCGAGCAGTTGTGCTGTTAGCTGTCGGCTGCTAGCTAATAGCACAGAGAGTCCAACAAAACTGCCGGCAGCAGTCACAGTTGAGGAGCACAAAATGAGGAGCTTCTGCAGATGGTCAAGTGGAATTGTGGCGCAGCCTAGCTGCTGGCTGCTAATGCTGCTAATTGTTGGTCAGACTGTTTATGGTAAGTGCGCTTTCTACACACACACACACACACACACACACACACACATACACACACACACACACACACACACACACACACAGATACAGTATGCTCGATTCCTATCAGCAGCACTTACACACATACACACAAACAACAATTGAGATAAGTGGCCCGACCAAGGGGGTGAAAAGTGAATGTACCCAATATAAAACATTCTATTGCCGCTGCCCGCTTGACCTCATTAGCCGTTCATTTATCCCCGTTTCTTATGCAACCACACACATACTTGCTCACATAGAAACGAAGTCGAAGTAAACTGGCAGCAGCCCCAGCACATAATGATGGCATCTGTGGCACATGTCTATGGTTGATGTCTTCAATTGCCTCGGAATAAAATGCAAACATTTTTATACCCACAACCCATTGAAAATGGGTAAAATGAATTTGTGCAAGAGTATGTGACAGGCAGAAGGAAGTAAACATATATTCTTGATCTATGTTTATGTTACCCAGATCGACTTTTCACTTTCATCAACTGTGCAAATTTCATCAAGTTCGGTTAAAAATTACATTTTAGTTAACAATATAAAATGTGTTTTCAGTTTTCACATAGTCATTAATAAATAAGAGTCTCTTTGAATGGAAATATTTGTAGCATAATATAAGCCATAATATAAGAGCTGGCATTAGGGTATCTCCTGGTCGAGCTATCTTGATTGAGAGCATTCTGTCATACTTGTTATTTGTATTTTTGTGTGGCATCCATAAAACATCAACCGATAGCTGTTTGGCGGCGCTCTAGTTTTGCCAAGAACCCAAACGCCGTGCTACCCCCAAATTCAATGCCGCACCAAAAAAAAAATCTTTTCAAACACGTCCGCAAGCACACACATTCATACACACACACACACACACACACACACACACACACACATCTATATATACACGTATAGAGAATTAGTTTACTTGTTTTCTCGCTTGGCTATAATTAATTGACTCGCATTTTAGCGTCAAACATAAAAACAACTCAAAACTTTTGCCAAACAATTTTTGTGTGCTCTCATGTGTGTGTGTATGTGTGTGTGTGTGTGTGTGTGTGTATGCCAGCGTGTGTGCATGGACAAAATGGCAGACAGCTGCATTCACTGCAGTCAAGGTCATGCGGCAAAGAACAACTTTTTCATTTTTCGCAATTGGTACGTTGCCAAATTTTGGTCAACGGTCTCATATTATCTATTTAATCTAGGCTCCACACAAACACATCCACATAAAGACACACAAAAAACACAAGCACATAAATACAGCAAACTCAACATGAAAAGATGGTTGAGAAAATAAATAAATGCTTTGTCAGTGATTCAAGTATTCGTTGTATACATGGCATTCCCATTTAATAGCTGAGGAATACCATTAAATGGATTAAAGAAGAAGTGCATGCTTAGTTACATAGAGATTTTCATACAGATATTCATTAGTAGCCTTTCCAAAAATAAATACACACATGAATTCAAATAAAACTGCAGTAAATCTGTGAATCAGAAGTTGTGGTTAAAGTGTAGCTTTCCTATTGGTTTGGTTGAAATACTTGTCAATGGATTGAAATCTGCCGCTGAAATAAAAAGGATTCATCAAAGGTACATAAACCACAGCACACAACTCAAAAATAAAATATTGGCATATATCATTATTTTATTTATTTGTTTATTTATTCATTTATTTACTTTATTTCTTTTCTTGTTAATTTAACATATTGAAGCCATTTGTGGATTTTTATGCTGAAGTGTGAACAAATATTTGCGAAATTGAAAATCAACAACCTTTTTCGTTATTTGAAATCGAATATTCAAAATGCTATCACGAAATAAAGGCAAAGAGGACAACCGAAGCGATGCCATGAGAGGCTTAAAGGAAGAAAGCAATAATGTTAACAATGCGGACAACCAAATTTGGCATCACTCACGGTGGTGGCCATAACAATTAAGTCCGCTCAGTCCACCCCAGCCGCTCGACTGTGCCGCAGATTTGTGTGGCCATTGGCTAACGCTGATGATTCAGATTAAGTTCGAATGCTTGAGCTTCAGAATAACAGCTGTCGGCTGCCTCCGGGTTATATTTATGTCGGATAAACAGTTTATCATTAAATCTGAAAATTAATACCGGCCTTAAGAGCGAACAGAACACAACAGCCCGCAGCAAGAAGCGTCAAATGGGGATAAGGCTGTCCGTATACAACATGTCACGGACATCATGCACATTCATACACACACACACACACACACACTCATGATTATACCGTATCCTAGACACCATTCGGCAGTTGTATAGAAAGTATGTCTAAAGTATGCACAACATATTTTTTCTTACTCTCAATTGAGTACGAGGTATCTCGTATTCGTTGATCTAAGTCTTGTTTTGTTTGCATATTTCTTGGGATTTATTTTTGCTTTCCGCTTCACCAATAATTAAATAATTTCGACATGAAAAACTGGGAAAAATTGGGCTCCGTCCCAGGATCGAGAGAGCAAACGAATCTGAACGAAAGTAAAAATGAAAATGTGAGGCACTCATCGTGCCACACGTGTCATGTCGTCCGGCAGCGAAGCGGAAATGGGGCACCTCACTTAAATTGAAAATGCGAGAAACTTACGAAAAGGCGTCCTTCTCATTGAATTAAATTTAAATATATGCATAAGCCAAATGCTAACAAATGCTGTAAGAAATGTAAATGTGAATTTTCAACAGCTTAATCAAATTGCAGTGCATAATAATGAGCTGGATTTTCATTCGACTCGTTTGCCCCTTGAAATCTATTCGACAGCCCACTTCTGCATCTGGGTGTGGAGTTGAATTCTAAAAATATATACATGCATATATATAAAGCGGCCGTCAAATTGTAATAATTAATTTAAAATGTCTGACTTCAATTATATGCCCGAAATGTTAAGGACCTGACTCCATATTTTGAGCAACCATTGTGCAGCCAACAATCATTTTTTATTCATTTACATGATAATTGAAAAGCCATCGTCTAATTCTAAAACAAAGACGAACGAATGTCTTAGGCACACCGAAGATTACATACCGCCACAGATCGGGTCATCCTGCCTCCTCGAAGGACCGATCATTCCTATGAAAGCTATTTAAAAATTATTCAAGTGTGATCGGCGACAAATTACAATTACTCTAGTGTCAGGCACTGAAATTATTATGATTGATGATTAATCTCAATCAACATTTTTACTTATGAACAGTAGTGGTAGTGATATAATTAGCGATATTAAATGAGACCACTTGAATTGCCCTTATCTTATGTCTTCAACTAAATTCAGTTATCTAACAAGGATTAAGTTGCTCTGAGTAACAATTGGAGTTGTGAAGTGCAACTCAAATGTAGATTGGTAGTAAAATCTTAACATATACACTGTTGTTGAAACTTACTAAAAGAAAAACCGGAGTTACTTGTTAAAAATAAATAAATAAACCCAAGAATGCCTCTTGAAGTAAGACATTTCGAGTTGCGTTAACTTTCGCATGTTAAATGGGGAAATATGGCAAATATGTTGTACAAGTAGATTATTCAGTAATTTAATCGTCGTTTATTTCACAATTTCTTCAGTTGCCTTAAATTATTGATGGCACTTTAGTTTAGAGCGATTCTCACACCAACCCATTTAATTGGCTGTTAATTTAATGAAGGCTTAAAATGCTCACAGGACGGGTGGGGATGAGTTGTAGTTAATGTTAAGTACATTTGGAATTTGAAGCTGTGTTTTATACCTCTTTTACGGCTCGTCGCATTTTCCATTTTTGCTCCAAATGTGAGCTGACCCACTTGTGAAAGAACGCATTGCCATCGCTCATGGGGATTCATATCTGTGCCTGGATCCGCTGACA
This sequence comes from Drosophila cognata, assembly GCA_035041535.1. Lineage (NCBI taxonomy): Eukaryota > Metazoa > Arthropoda > Insecta > Diptera > Drosophilidae > Drosophila > Drosophila cognata. The sequence continues at coordinate 766,220 of JAWNLC010000242.1, forward strand.
CTGCCCCTGCCTCCGCCGCTTGTGCAACAACAGCATGCACAACTTTAACGGATTGGCGCTTTATTTAACATTAGCTAATTTGTGTTTATATTTTTGGCAACGTTTTTTGCATCATTCTCTGCTTCTTAGCTGTTGGCCATTTGACTTGAGCGCCATGACTGCAGCAACATTGTTGCTTTTGTTATTATTGATGCTGCTGCCTGTAGTCTTGCAGTTTGTTTAATTGATGCTGTACTCTCAGTTTTTGCTGCTGTGGCTTGACACTGATTTCAATTATAAATTGTTTTCCTCTTTCGCTGCTTTTTGTTGCTCATCCATTTCGCGTACCCCTTGGTCTCCCTCACACCGTTTTCCGTTTTTTCCGTTCGCTTCTATTCCTATTTACACTTTTCCCATTTGTATACTTTGTATGCAATAGCGGTAGCAAATAGGGTATATAAGTATAATATACTACATATATGTATTTACCTATTATATGTACAATCGTAACTCACCTTATGATTCAGGCAGTATATTTTTTTCTGAATACAGGTGTACAGTTTTCTAAAATTAAGAAAATACGTGTGTCGAATTTCAAAACCTAATAGTGAAGAGAGCAAACTTTATTATTTGCTGAATTTCAGAAAAGATTTTTCCCTTCTACTTTTTAGAAATATTTTCTACTATTAACAAATATATTTTTGAGAAGTAGAAGACAAAAAAACTATTCCTATTTGAAGAAATTGTTTACTGATATTCAGAAAAACTAACCTTTTTTAGTTGTCTTGACGATTTGTTCTCAATATAGTTCAATTATTCGTAGATAATAACCAATATATTCATAAGTATTCATAATTTAATAAAAATATAAGTTACTTAATATTTAGGATACATAAGCTTACCCTGATTGCAGGGTATCTCTGCGATAGTGCTCTCTTACATCCTATTTATTCCTATCTCTATCCATGGCCTCGGTGCGTTTTTGTGATTGCTTTCTCAATTGGCGCGCTGCAAGCGCTGCTGGCTATCGCGTTTAATCTAAGTTGGCAACAATGTTTCTATTCCACGACGTGATCCTCTGCCCCCCATCCCGCAGTCTGTACCCATGCCCATTGACATTGTCTTGCGAGCAGGATGTGCGCCGTTTTCTTTATTTATCTATTTGTAATTTTTTCTAATTTTTTTTCTCTTACTCTTGTTTGGCTTTCCTGCTGTTGTTTTCGCTGGTAACCCTTAGCCAAGCATTTTATTTATCAATCTTTCATTCATGTTCTTATTTATGTATCCATGGACAGCTCCATAGATTGACGCATAAGCATTGTTAAGTGTGCAGTGCTTTTTCTGACATTCGATCGGTAATTGCAAAAAATAAGTAAGCACAAAAAGACCTCTTCATTAACTGTCATTTCATTCTGTTTAGTTGTGTTAATCAACCAACATTTACTCTGGTTACACTTAAGCAAATATATTAATAAACTTGCCTAATTAGCTGGATCATTTCCACACTGGATGTCTACCAGTGGATAACGGCTACCAGTATCGGTGTTTTTTTTACACTTATATTAACACTTACTCCGATCAACAAGAGTATATTTAATCATTCTTGTTAAGTGTGCTATAAAATGCAGGAAAATTTTCAAACGCGTTCACATATTTTTTTGATTAAAATGCAGGTTGAGAGAAAGAGAGAGTCAAAGGGTAAGAGAAACGGCGGAATTTAGTAGCTTAGAGCATACAAAGTTTAGCATAAATTATGTGACAGAAGGCGTAGGGGAAGACAGGAAACGACGGAATTTATCAGCTTAAAGAATTAAAAGTTAAATTTGAAATTGTTTTTAGTTTGAATATTTTGTTTGTTTGCTTGAGCTAACAAGCTAGTTAATAGATATAGTAATCATATTATCAAAAGTCGAAAATCAACTTGATGTTAAATATCTTAACGCCAATGCGTGTGCAGCGTTCCGCATATTAATGGGCATCCGCAAAACATCGACGCGGCCGGGCGAGCTTACCTGTCCTCTGCATGTGTTGCACGTTTCCTGTCTGCAATGTAATATGAACTACGCATCATCAACATGTAGCCAAAAAAAAGCAGCAGCAGCAGCAGCTTCTAACGAAGCCCATCCTAATTAAATCTGATGCTGACTGTTTGAATGCACATCTTCATTTTGGCCCTTGTCATGTGTTCATGTTCGACGCAACTAACATGTAGGCAGCGCAGATTTTCATTGAGCTTGGGCATAGCACAGTTCATGTCATGGCTAAAGAGTTCCATTCGTCTATTGTCCTTTGTGTTTTATGCAGCTGCTACTCTTTCCCTCTCTTTCTCTCCCTATCTCACTCCCTCTCTCTCACTCTATTGCAGTGCAGTTGAGTGCTTTGGTGCCCTGAAGGAGGAGTGCGTTTTCCTCCCCTTGCCGCACACTGATTTAATTTTGAAATCTTTTTACGCTTTCACGCAAATTAAAATGGCAGCAGCAGCATGGCTGTGTCGCTGTTAGTATATGCCGCGACACCCGTGCCCCTCCATCTGTCGAACTTGGCCGCAGTTGGGGTTAATAGATCATCATCGTCGCCATCGTTGTTGTCTCTTTTTGCCAGCAACCCTACACACTATAAAGTGCTGCCCCAATACACGCCCATTGCTGCTCGTTTTTAGCTTTGCCTTTGACTTTGCCGCAACCCAGCCTTCAAATTGGTTGGCGCAATTCAATTGTTGGGCATTTCATTTCAATTTAACAATTTGGAAATTGTTGGCGGCAGCGCGTGAGGAGTCTATATTGCTACTGTTGCCATTGTCACGACAACAGCAAAATATTGCATAGCATGACTCTGCCACTGTAGCAGTCATTTACTCAGTCTGTCAATCAGTCAATCCGTTACTATTAACTTGGCTTGACGACTTCCTGTCTCCCACTCGCTGCATGCAACTTCGCCTGTTGCTGTCTCAGCAAATGCACTTGCAAATTACGCCAGCGCACATATTTAGTTTCGATTTGAGGGTCATCAACATTTTGTGGAGAGAGAAGAACCTTTGCCCGTATCAGCGATTCCATCTTGCATTTGTCATGTACAAAAGATAGATAAATTGCAATTTACATGTTTCCAAATACATACACACAAAATACAATTGCAAATCAAATATTAACCATTAGAGCTGCAACTAGAACTCGGCAAAAAACAACTCATTATTTATTTATTTATTGTCAACTAAGGTCAGTCGACACAAAAAATTAAAAAATAAGAGGATTAATTTAATTTAATTTAAAATAAAATTAAAATATAAATTTAAAAATAAGAAATATTTATATGATTTCTGGGGGTATTTAAATGCAAAATGGTCCCACATTTGTTGCATGAATTGGGGAAAATCCAGAAAAACCCAATCAGACCAAAGATAATTAGTAAGAATTAGTTAGCCACCACCTGTGCATCCGAAAAAGTTATTCCCGTGATAGGACAGTTAAAATTCATTTTTTAATTATAGAAATGGAGGACTATGAATCAGCATACTCGAAACGGTTCATGCAAGGAATAATTAGTAGTACAGCGATTAAGAGAAAGTGGGAAGAAATAACGAGACGGTCTAAAGGGACCAGAAAAATGTATTTGGCTCATCAACGCTGCTGAATTGATTTCGCCTTTAAGTAATTTAACTACAAACATAACTCCTAGCATAACACGACGGTTAGTTAGGGGGGGAAGGTAGGGAAGGAAGGGAAGGCAGCCTATTGGTGTATGGAGGAAGTACACCCCAGTCAAAGCGACGAAGAGAAAGAAAAGTAAGAAGCTCTTTTACAATGCGGTTTTTTATTATGCACGATAATATAATAGTGAAGATAATGTTAATACACTCTAATTAATCGTTTATAATGTTTTACGTCGGCGTCTTTAAACTCGTCGTTTCTCGTCTTGAGTCATACCTATCACAACCTGTTCACGCAAAGACCGAACTGCAACCTCCTCTTCGTCGTCATCGCATGTTGCCCCTCCTCTTCGCCGATTGTCTTCTTTGGGCAGATTCGCCGTGTCTAGGTGTCGTCGTTGTTGTTCTTCATTTCATTGTAGTTGTTGGAATTGGCCTTAGAAGCCACAAGCTAACCCACATACATGCATCGATTTCAACACAAATCAACTTAAGTCCAATTGGGAGACATTGCGGATGAAAGTTAATACACCTAATTTTGTTTGCCACACCAGTTTTAATATCTGGTTGAGCCTTAGTCCTATTTGATTTGTTATTATTATAAATAATAAATTGAATCCCTTTTGCAGGATGATTGATTTTGCCCTGCCCATGATTGATTTTGGCCTGAAAGATGCATAAATTGTCAAAATATTAACAAGATCTTGTAGATCACAGTTAATTTGTTGACTTCTAAATCTTAAACCGGATTTCGACATATTATGTTTTCTGCCTTATGACAGATTTATATGTTATCATTTTTTAACAAATTTTTAATTCGATGATTTCGATGGAATTTTTAGATTTATTCACCAAAAACTTTCTATTATAATTCGTCGACAAATTTCGTTGGCATTAAACTAATATCATTAGAATATTATTGTATGTATATATGTATGTATTTACATATTGTAGCAATCGCAACTAAATTATATATAACGATTGAGCTCTTCTGCTTCAAGCTAGCGATCTCACCAATGATATCCATCAATGATTATGTTACAGTACAAGTATTACACTAGAGACCTGCTGCAGTATTATGGACACATTTGAGTGTATCGAAAAAAGTTGAAATTTAACACTCAGCTTGAAAATATCTCAGATTAATATTTGAGATTTTCATGTTGTACTAGTCAGTTTTAAAGAAATTCGAATTGCGCTCCCAAAAATTTGTATGCCCCAATTGTGTGTGCGACATTTGGCAGCATCTTATGACCAACAAAAAATATAATAATAAAACAGATTTTATTTATATGCTGCACAAGAGCAAATTGAAATTCTGAAACACGAACGAAATCTCTGGAGCGCTTTGCCAGAAGGGTTTGCCAAGCTCGTGCCACACATCCATATCCACATCACATTCATATCTCGTCTTGTTTGCTGAAGCTGGCAAACTTTGGAAATGCATTTGTGTGCCGCAGTTGCACTCGCACTATGTATCTGTATATCTATGTGTCCCTGCAGTTATTGTTGTGCTTGGCCCATTATATTAAAGACGATGTCGTTGTGCGCTGCAAGGACTCCTTGGATGATGATGAGAGTGGGGACGACGATGATGTTGTTGCAGTTCCTCTGAAGGATATGCCTGCCACTTACAAATAATGGCACGCCAGCCGTGAAAACTTGCAACAAATTCATATCGCCACATCTTTGGATGCACCTTTGACGTTTGCACGAGGGTAGCTCAGCAAGCTTGTGGCAACTATGCAAACAATGTCAGGGAAATTTGCAATTCCTTTTCGACAACAATTTTCAAAAATGTCTTGAAGTCCGATTCAATTATAACAAACAGTGTGAGACAAATTTCGCTGTATCTTATTTGCAATTGCATTCATCTGCTGCAATTTTCATACAATTAAATTTTAAATTGTTGAAGTGCTCATTGCGAATATAACTGGGCAACATCAAGAACAATTATTTATTCCACAAATGTTTTCTCTCACCGACTCCCACCAAATATACATATATTTACATATATATCTCTATCTATTTCATCTTCCACCTCCCTAGTAATTACATGGCCTCTTAGCTGTGAGCCATTAAGAAAAGCCTTTTCAATGTTAATTGCGCCGCTGTTGCAACATTGAGAATTCAGAGTGAAAAATGTTGTACAACAATGCAATTATTCCCGGAAATCCTTTGAGTCAGACAAATGGGTGACCACTCGATTTTTTACCAATGGTGCTTCTGAATTTCTCTTGCTTACCCTGAAAGCATCACAACTTTAGAAGTTAATCTAATTTATTTTCAATCAATTAAATAGAAAAAAAGAGAGCTATCTCAGGCATATAAAAATACTACAAATAAATCATTAATATAATTTTGTCAAATTTAAATGATTTATGAGCCTAATCTCAAATCAGGCGGCAGGCACGTATCCAGCAGCGTCCAGTCAACGGTCCACATTCCACATTCTACAGTCAGCCCCAAACTGTATTTTATCCCAAAATACAAAGCGTTAAAATTAAATGTGGTTGAAATTGGGTTTGTCATGAAAGTAGCTGCAAAATCAATCAATTTGCACGACAACGGAAATGTTTTGCATTGTTGGAGTAAGATGCCGAGGCTGTGGTTGCATAGTTCTTACTTCTTTCTCAACTGCACAAAACATTTCCACATCTCGTTCATTCTCTCTTCCTCTCCGTCTCTTTCTCTCACTATATCGCTCTCTCTGTTGTGCTTATGCGTTTCTTAAACCAGCCAGCTTTTGGACGATTATTCAAGTCAAAGTTTCTGATAAACAAACAGTCGACAGAACAAGGGCGCTGAAAGCTTTTAGCTCCATAGAAATTCGGAAATCAATTGATCCCATTCACATCTTAAAAAGCGGCTCAAATGCTTAACGGCTTTTGCCGTCCTACAAAATGCAGCCACATATTGTACATGCCAGTATTAACGTATTATGCATTAACGTATAATTTATTCAAAGGAATTCGAATTCAATTGCTTTCAGATAGAGTCGAACTGCCAGATAGGGAGGCAGAGAGAGAGAGAGAGAGAGAGAGAGAGGGAGAGAGGGAGAGAGGACTACCAATTAATGAATCATGGCACAACTATGTACAGCACTGTAATGCCATAATCGGGTCAACAAGCTTACAATGTTGCACCCACCGAACCATCAACCCCACCCACCCCTTCCTACCCAACACCACTTTCCGCTCCTCTCCAGTACTGTTAAAAAGCAATACAAATGCTCTACATTCTAATTTGCTTATTGGATCCACTACAACTGCAGACCCAAGGCTAGCTCATTTGCGGCTGCCAGGACAAACACCACCGCCCCACAGCCACCACCTCCACGCGTATTATGTTCACTTGGCTGGGGTTACATGCATTTCATAATAACTTTACTTCTGCTACTTACAAGGACGGCACACCTCCTCTCTAACCAAATTCTGGACACACTCCAATTTCGCATTCCATAAGTTTTAACTCTGAAAATGTTCCATGATTTTGTATTAATTAAAGTTATTGTCTGAAGAGCGATTCACATGAATGAGCTGCTTGCTTTGCAGCTTATTAAAATCCAAACTGTTAAACTAAAATTTAAACTAAAAAATTTGAAAATTGCAACAACTATTCAGCTTCATGAGGAAATCAAGTTTCTGCTAAATGTAATAATCCAATCCAGTGTTAATTCAAGATCCACATATAATGGCGTCCCACGGCATATGGCCACGAAATTATATTCCGTTTTACAGTCAGAACAAAAATTTGCTAAGAGACATCTCTGGTGCTCAATGCAACAATGACTTCGGTGTACCGACAGCCATGAGGCAAATAAATCGCCATACAATTCCTTATAGTGACCGGTTGCATATTCATGTCAGCCCATTAGCTTGCTCAATAGGGCCTCCACACCAGCGATTTTTGGACAGCTGGACGTTAATTGTAACATTAATGTGCAACAAATGTTATATTTGATGTTATGTTGATCTGTATTTTAGAAAATCGTCATCCTAACATACATATTATTCAGAAAGTATATTTCAAAACGAAAGCTTGTGTCTTTCTAAAATTCAGGAAAAACAAGAGAGAACGTTGCAGTCGGGCGTAACCGACTAATACTTTGATACCATAAGTAATACCAGCTGATAACAGGTAGCAAAGAACAGGGAGGGTGCGGTCGAGAATTCTGTCAAAGTTTGTCTTTCAAATTGCGGTAGATACAGTCTTTTGTGAATTTTAAGGGCCGGAGTGGGTGTGCCCGATAAAAATTGTTGGAAGAGTTTCCTAGTATCCTTGCTTCTAAGTTTGGTAAATGTAGCTCTTAAATTGCGGAAGATATAGGCTTCTGGGAATTTTGGTTGCGGGATTGGACGTGGCCAAAAAGAATATTGGAGGACGATCTTAGTAATCTTCCACGTTTCCTTACTATAGCTCTTTTTGGGGGCGGGAGTGGGCGTATTCCAATACAACCGTATTTTTTAAGAGTGTTACGAGCAATATACCTTTCAAATTTGGTGACTCCAGCTTTCAAATTGCGTGAGATATATGGTTTTATCGACTTACACTAACAGGTGTATCGGCTTGGGCAGGCGGAGTGGGCGAGGCCATATAAATATTTATCGATCTCTTAGGCGAGTTATTAGTAACATAATGTTTTGGTGACTCTAGCTTACAAATTGTGCATTTTAGATTTCTAGGGTCAAAGTTCCTGAGAGCTGAGGGTATGGGCGTGGAATTGGAAATATGCCAATCTTTGAAGGAATTTACCAGCAAGACACCTTTCAAGTTTGGGGACTTTATCTACACTTTCCGAAATATCGGCTTTGACCAATATAGGCGCATTTGTTGGCGTGGTCATACAAATACGGCAACCACTAATATACCTACTAAATTTTAAGGCTCTAACTCATAAACTGCGGATATAGACTTTTAAAATTTTTAGGGGCGGGTGCCTATGGACGCGGAAGTGTGTGTGGCATATGCCGATCTCTGAAGGACATCGCCAACAACTTACCAACCAAATTAGACGACTGCAGCCTTAAGCTTGAGGGAGACATGTGGCTTTATCGATTTGAGATTAACGATCTTATCGATTGCCTAGCACCTTAGTGGAAGTATCACTCCACTTTGTTTGATGCGGACGCAGACCAGTATATGTTCCAAGTTTCACGTCTCTTTCTCTAAGGGTGCGTTCATACAGATGGACAGACAGACACACAGCACGACGGGCATTGCAAAAAACCAATATACTATGTTCGGTATCAAAGTATTTTTTTTATGTGTACACAATACAAAACTTTTACTTACTCCTACTCTTACTCCTATATTATAATTAAACATTAGTATTTTCAGATTTCACATATATAAACATTTTAAATACTTTATAAAATTACAAATTTACTTGAATTGCGATTTAATTTCCCACTAAACTGCAACGAATTACTAGTTTCTGAACTTCAGAAAGCATTTTTTCTAAAACTGAGTGTTATATTTCTAGTTTTTAGAAATTGAGTTCGAAAACCTTGCTTTTTAATAAAAATTGTAATTAAATAATTTTTTCGTATTTCTCGACAAAGCTTTTAGGTCGATTTTTGTGGAGAGATTTTCTAAAATTCAGTGCGCATATTTTTTTTCTGACTGCTGGTGCAAGGCAACGCTATGAAATGCACGAAAAGTAGCGAAAAAATTGAATTTCTTAGTTTTTGGACGGCGGCAGACAGACAAACCGGAAAACAATATAAACTATAAATATGCACAGTCCCCGACACAGTATCGGAATGATGGCTGCAGGGAAGCGGGTGTGGCAAACACACATACGCACACACATCGAGTGTGCGTGTATGTATATCGTACATTGTAGATACAAGCTGAAGTTGAATCTGTCTGACACAAAAATGGAATGTCGCTGTTAAAGCAATGCCAAAGCTTCTACCAGCCTCCTCTCTCTCTTCCTCTCTGTCGATGTCGCTGTCGCTGTCGCTGTCCCTGTCTGTGACGCTGCAAGCAAAATGCAAAATTTATTGCAGAAAACTACAGAACAGTGGGTGGTGATGCCGCTCGCTGCGCCTGCTGCCGCCGGATGAAGCGAGGCATGCAAAATGTGTTAAGTCTATTGAGTGTATTAAAGCAAATAACTGCTGCGAATGAAATACATGCGGCAACAACAGCAACAACGTTGATGGCGATACATGCGGATGCCAGCGGCAGCGGGACGTGCCACGTCACACATACTTAAATGCCAAGCCCCCAACGCACACACACACATACACACACACACACACACGCACACATGACACACGTAAATATATACATATATATATATACATATATGCAAATATGAAAATAAATGAACAGCGAGCGATGTGCTGCTGAATAAGGCGTAGGCTAAATCAAGTGTGTTTGAATGTGTGTGTGTGTCTGCGGGTGTTGATGCCAAAAGTTAAAAGTTAAACTTATGGGCGCAAACGGAGATCGACAAGGGTATTACAACTAAAACAAAAGTGTGAACATGCCCAGCTGCTGTGCGGCATTAACGATGCCACCACGACAATGTGTGGCAGTCGCTTCAAGCGGATACCGCATATTAGGGTGTACGGGTGTATGGGGAATACTGGATACCGGATACCGGATAGTGGATGGTGGATGGTGGATGGTGAAGGGGTCACGTTTAAAAGTTAACATAATGCGCCCCAGTCGCTAAGCCTTCGACACGCAGCTACATTTTCTTAACCCCTGTGGAACACACTTACACCGTTCCAAATGGCATTTGACGCACCCACGCCATTCTGGAGGGATCTGGCGCAAAAGGTGCCAACTGGCAATTCGATAAATTGCCGACGTTGACGGGGCTGCAAGAGTCAATACAATCCCTCACACTTAAACGCGCAATTAAAGGCGCAAACTGAGCGAAAGTGTGAACTCAACGTGTGTGTGCGGCTCTGCCAGATGTGTGTGTGCGTGTGTGTGTGAGGGTGGGGCACAAAAGGACAGGCAGTCATCAGACTCACCTCATCTCTCTGATGATGTGGAACAAAAAGGGCAAACAGCCCAGAGCACACATTGATCCCATCACCAATGAGCCATGCAAAGCTGACACAGTTTCTCATTAGCGAAAGTTGTCAGAGCCGATAAATTCAAATGTACCTGTTAAGTGGGCGCAATGCGTGGCAGTAGATGTGGTCCATGTAAATAAAACAAGTTTGGTTCTCCTTGCAATTCACACATCACTTGACACACTCACTTGGGAATGCGGACCAATTTTCCACTAACTTTGGCAAATCTGAAAAGCAATCATTTTTTTTGCCTGTGCTTGGCATCTACCCTTTTTTAACAGAACCTCATTTCGAAATTCGCTTATTAATTATATGGCTTATATATGTGCGTAGGAACGCTGTCGCGGAGTAAGCTCGACCGCGATATATCCTCTACCCAGGTTGTTAAATATATTCTAGTTTTATTGTCAAATTTCCCCTTAAGAGTTTTTCTTAAAGCCTGCTTAGGTTATGAAAGAAAGCCCTAACTGAATTTACCGAATTGTGAAAAACGTTTGCGGATACATACATACATTCATACATACATATACATACATACATACATAGGTACATACATACATACATTCATACATACATACATACATGGGTAGATAAAAGTAGATACAAGGTAGATAAGAATAAAGGAAAAACTTAGTCAAAATTGTTAGCAGGTCACAGACTGCGTATTGAAGTGGACATTCTTTGAGTACGTTATTTTTGATATATAAATGTTTTTCACAATCCAAAAAGCATATTAATCAAATGCATTAAGCTGGATTAGATTGATTTGAACTAATGTTCCAAAAAATACACAAAACTCAAGTGGAATTAGACTTTGAAATGTTGTCACATCAAAGTGATTGCTTCCTAAGTGACCTCAACTTTTGCTAACTATACTCAGGCAACGTGTGCGTGTGTGTGTGATTGTGTGTGTGTGTGTGAATGGAATTAAACTGGCTTAAAGAGGCACATACATATACATATACATATGTAAGTTTCGTTGCGTCCTTTAAACGGCATTAAGGCACAGTTCGCAGGCTTATCGGGTTTATTGAATTTGTTGCGTTTGTTTTATTTGACATAACAAGTATGTCTAATTTATGGATGTTAGTAGTAATCGTATATGGTATGGTGCAAGACGAAACCGTATAACAGTACAACAATAATATTAAAATTAATTTGCATTTAATTAAATGTATGTTACAAATTGTCGCACGAGGAGCAGGAAATAAGCTGCTTTGACATACGGCAAATGGATGTTATACGTACACACAAATATAAATACAAGAACATACACAAGTACACAAGTACAACTACTAAGTTCGAGGATGCCACATGAGCCGCATACCACACAAAATAGGAGCATAGGAGACCCAGAGCAATAACATGAATAACACAGCAAAAACTCTGAGCGCGTGGGATTGGGATTGAGAGTTAAGGTGGCGGCGGGTGGCTTTGTGGAGCCGCCAGGGCGATTACAAAAACATCAACACTTAATATGTTTATTAAATTTGTTGCTACATCATTAGGCACTAGCAGCCATATAATGCGGCACAAACACTTTGGTAATCGCAAACACACACAACTGTGTGGGAGGAAGTGTGTGTGTGTGTGTATGTGTGTGCTGGTTCTGTGTGTGCTGTTGCGTTAATACCCTACGCCTCATAAAACGTCTACTGAGGTAATTCAAACTTTGTGCAAATGCATGTTACACTTGCCAGCAGCAAAAGGAGCCATAAACGATATAAGTACATACAGTAATGATACATTAACACACACATGTATGCAGCATATGTACATACATATGTATACATAATATAACACTCTTAAATATAAGCATAAGCACATACTTTGCATAGCACTGAATACCTTAATCGGCTAAAGCTCCATTATAAGCACTGAGGAATTGAATAACAGCCTTATTATGTTAACCCATATTAAAAAAAACTTCGACTTAAACTTAACTGACAGTTATTTGAAAATTGAAGTTATTTTTTATTAGCAAAAGCTATTATTAGCAATTACCATTAATAGTTATTTTGAATAAGAAATGTAGATGTAGAATTTGATTTCCATCGCTGATAAGTTATTCTCCATTTTATGCACTATTTATTACCTTATTTATATATAGTACATTTGACCAAATTTAGCAATAACACTAACAAAGTTTCTAAATTATTGGGTTGATATTGAGAATCAATAATGTTATAACATAAAAACCGATTTCCCCGGGCGAATCTTTGAGCTGCGCGCCACGAATAAAGGGCAACCAAAAGTCAGCCAAGCTGAGTTGGCTAAGCAAGTTGGTAAGCAAAGGCAATGCCCTGCAAAAAGTGCTCGAACAAAGACGTGCACATTTCCTCTGGGTTTATGTATGTGTGTATGCGCGTGTATGTGTTTGTGTGTGTGTGTGTGTTTGTGTGTGTGTTTGTGCTTTAGGCCACTTTGCTAGGGCTTGAGGATTGTTGTTTAGATGCAGTTACATTTTAGAGCAATGCAGCTGCACTCGTTCGACCGTTCAAATATACTCATTCGAGTATACGGAAGTATGAGTGCGAGTTCAAATATACTCATGCGTGTGTTTGCAAACTGGAGTGCGAGTACAACTCCCAGTTTGAGTAGGGCGGAATTTATGCTTTAAAAATTTACATTGCCTACTTCTGCGTGTTCAGGTGCGGATAAATGTGTGTTTGTGTGTGTGTGTGCGGGGCATATTCACGTTACAGTAACAAGGGCATAAAGTTTGCAGCAGCTGCAAAGATGCAGCAAAAAAAATGTTTTTCCTCTTCTCTCCAGTAGAAAAGTAATGCGCTTTATTAAAAACAATACAAATAAGAATGCTATAATCGAGTGAGCTCGACTATGCTATACTCTGAAAATATATTCTCAGACGGAGAAGGCAATATCGATTCGGCTATTAAGACTGATAAAGAATATATATACTTTATGGGGACGGAGATGATTCCTTTTGCCTGTTACATACTTTTGCCCAAAACAATTAAACATTATATACCTATGTCCAATGGGCTCAAGGTATAAAAAGAATCGAAGCGATTCCTGTATAAATTGTGGTGCTTATATAATCTTTGCTACGATAATACCTCATTAATGCTGACTTATTCCACTATTTAATTGCCTTTCTTGCAGGCAACCCAAACGAGTCAACCAACTTAGTGGGGACACAACCACGTACAATAAAGTCGATCGAAAGAAGCCACCAAGTTGCGATTAACACTGCCACCGACTCCGCCATCGCCATTGCCAACTGGACAGCATTTATCACGCCCACAAGCACTTACGATCACGAAGATGCTGTAACAATCTCGCGCCCACCGCGGAGCGGACGATACGAGCGGCAAGCGGATGAGGATCAGGTGGATCGATGCAGGCTATTCGTGGATGGGGATCCCACCAAGAATGAGCTCTACAGCCCCGAGTATCCCAATTTGTATCCTAAGAACATCAACTGCACTCGAGTGATAACAGGTAAATTAAATGAATCAAAATAATAATTCAATTCTCAATACAAATATTTATATTATGCAGAGAAAGTATATGACATATGTAAATGTTATATATTCTTGATACCTGTCTGAGCGAAAAACCTTTTAGGGAAAACTAGAATTTCTTTTGTACTTCACCTTAACAGCAAGGTACAGGGTATATCCTAGTCGGTCACTCTCACATTAAATGTACTTATACTTGCTTAATTTTTGAATGGTAAATTATTTTTTATAAAATAAAGTCCAAATCCCAGTCCACTAAAACTTACGAAAGTGTCGAAAGCATTTCATTATTTATATTTTTAATACGACATTTTTTTGGGCATGTATTTGTGCGTGTGTGTGTGAGAGTTATCAGTAAGTAAATAGAGTTGGTGGTGGCATCAATTGAATTGTTATCATACTGAAAAGGAAAAAATACCAAGTCGGGAAATGCAGCAATATGAGTTGGCGCTGCAGGCAATCGCAGTATTGGCATTGTGATTGCCTTACGCAGGCCAATTTACAGCCAACTTCCTGAGCATTGGACAACTCTGGTCGAAGTGGTAATGTGGTGTGTATGTGATGAGTGTATTATAGTTATGTGGTTGGGTGGTTGCTGTTAGTGCCATCCGGTCTCGTAAAAGTTTATATGGCAAGCACTTTGCTGCCGGCGCTGCTTACTGCAAATAATTGCAAGTCTTAACCAAGATGCGGCACGCGAAAAGCATTGTGTTGACATCTCAGCCAGTCAAACAGTCAACCACTGACTGCCTCAGTCAGCTAGTCAATTTGGGACCAAGTCCAGGTCCAGGAAATGGAATCACTAAGGCAGCAACAGAATCGTGTGATTTATTGAAAGCGTTAGCTTTGTTACCCTGATGGAATTCAAATGTGATTTGGATTGGTATATAAACCAAGATTAGGTTTTAGGTTCAGATTGGGATTTGGATTGTGGCAGGAATTGGTGTTTTGTGTTGTGTGAGTTTTGACATTGGCTTTTCATATTCAGCAGCAGTCTTGATATTTGTGCTGGATGCGCTTCACTGGCTTTTGACTCGATGCTTATCTCAAATCATTTGTCAGTTGAGACAAAATACGAACGGCCTGGCTGCAAGTCGAGCACAACCAGATAAAACCCTAAGCGTATGAAATTATTGACTTTCTATAAGCACGCATCAGCGGATACCATCGTCAGTATCTGCATCTCTTTCGAGTCTGTATGAAGTGAGTGTGTGCGTATGTGTGTGTGTGTGTGTGCGTGTGCGTGTATGCTTATGTATGTCCTGCATTAACTTTACATATGTGCGTTTGCTTAGACAGACAGCTAGATAGATAGATTGCGCTGGCCTGACTGCCATGGGGTGTGGCAGGCTTATTTGCATAACAATATGTGTGGTCGGTCGATGGAGAGTGGTGGGGTTGTGTCTACGCCTTATGTGGGGCCTGAAGTGGGTGCAGCGCGAAGGGGTAGGATTGTTGCCTGTTGATTGCTGTTGTTACCCGCGCTCAAAACTTTAAGCAGCTGCATTAGTACTAACCGTATGTATGCACACGTCATCCATCTCTGTCTGTTCATGTTTGGGAGTGGTAGCGACAGAGAGTGGGACAAATAACTCCACATCGATGCAATTGAATCAATTTCTGATAATCCATTAATCTCAATTCCAAACTAGTACACAAGTGAAAAGACTGCTGCCTGGCTTATATTGTTACTTTAATTGCTAAGGGTAGGAGTCAAGAGAACTTGCACTCTTTGAAGCGAAATGGCTGCAACTAGAACCAAATATGTTGACAATAAAACCAGCAGACTATTTCATTGGATACCAGCTTGTTTTATTTATAATCTACGAGTTTGTAATTTTAAAAATGTAACACTTATCCGGAAATAACAGTTGTCATCAGAGTGTCAAAGATTTAATACTGTTACAATCAAATGTAAATGTAACACCAGCTGATTTTTCTATCTGTAAATCTACGAGAATCATGTTATTATACTCTGATACCGATGGTATCCAGGTGGTGTCCGTCAAACAGCCTGTACTGTGGCCCCTGTTATCATATGGTATTTCTTATTGGTATCAGAGTATTTCGTAGTCGGTTATGTCCGACTGCAATGTGCTCTCTTGTTATTTTTAAAATGTTGATTAACAAAAAAGTGCATTGTCGGTATTTCAATTACTTATTGTCTCTAAAAACAATTACAGTTCACGTTTGCAAAAATTACAGCACCAAATACACCAATTTCCGCAAATTCCGGAACCGCAATCAAAATCGGAAATAGGCAACAAGACTGCATGCAACCGCATGGCCAGTAAATACACACCAACGCAAATAATAAGATTCAGTAATCACAAAGATTTTCCCATCAATTTGCATTGCCTGCGTTGTGGTTAGTTTTTCTATTGTCTGCAATTTGTGCAGGAAATGCCATTCAAAAACCACAACATTTTGCTGCTCAGCCTTCTGTGTATTTGACTTGGATGAAAGATCCGTCGACTTTCTTGCTTCTGTTTTTATTATGTCTAATCAAAGTGAACATTCGCATTCAAAGCCAGGACAAACACATGGCATTTGTTTGAACAAAGTACGTCTGTGATTTCCTCATTCATTCGAGCTCCATTATGGTTTGAGTAACATGCCGAAGGCATCACGGTCCGAACGGAGCCTATTCTGTTTAACATAAGTTAAGTTGAGTAGCCAGGGGCAAAGGTAAGGGCAAGGGTTACTAAGTGGTTCTCTGAAGTTGTCGATAGTTTTTGGTATCTGCTCAATTTTGGCGTCAAGCGATTTTCCGAAAGCATTTTTCTAAAATGGAAGGTAATGTCTTTCCAAAATCCAGAATTTTTATTGTCCTAATTCAAAGGTACATTTTTTTTTAGTGTTGAAATAATATGTCTAATTGCCATTGTGTGTTTTTGAAAACTATAACTGTCAGTCGGGAGAACAAATTTTAACAAGAGAGAAAGTTGTAGTCGTGCGCAACCGACTACGAAATACTTTGATACCATAAGTAATACCAGCTGAACGGCTGAAAAGAACAGCTGAAAAGAACAGGATGGGTTTAACCAGGAAATACCCTTCAAGTTTGCCTTAATTGTTGGAAGAGCTTTCTAGTAACATTCCTTCCAAATTTGCTAACTATAGCTCTTGAATTGCGGCAGATATTGGCTTTTATCGTTTTTAGGAACGAGAGTGTGCTAAGAAAAAAATTGGCGGATTAGAAAATACATTTTTAATTTGGTGACTCTAGATTTAAAATTGAGGAGGCGGTGTGGGCGTGGCTATTCAATTTTCTATTGATCCCATTGGGGAGTTACCGGTAACAAACTTCCAAAATTTGGTGACTCTAGCTTACTAGACTAGATTGTGGAAGATATGCGCATTTCAGATTTCAGGGGCACATCTTTGAAAGGGGTTACCAGCAAGTTACCTTCCACGTTTGGTGAATATCTTTAAAATTGTGGGAGATATTCTTTTGGGCTTATCGACTTACACTTTCCGAAATATCTGCTTTGGCTCAAGTGTGGGCGTGTCTATACGAACTATTTTATCGATTCTTAATAGCGGCTAACCTCGGAGTCACATTTTAAAGTTAATTAAACTTTGGCACCCATGTGGAGAATGTGATATCAAAGTGCTTTAGAGCACTGTATGCATGTCGCAGCATAGCCGGCAAATCATGGGGTACATCACCAAAGATAATAAGATGGCTATACCTAATGGTAGTAAGGCCCATGCTAACCTATGGAGTAATAGGTGTGCGGAGTTTAACCTAAAGGGATACAATCGGAATGCGGATATGTCCATCCTCTCCGATAGTCAAGCAGCAATAAATGTTTTAAAGAGAACGAAAATAACATCCAAAGTAGTCCACGAAGTAAGATACAAGCTTGACCACCTCGGTACACGCAATAGGCTTATCCTAAGATGGGTTCCGGGTCACAGGAATATAGCGGGGAACGAAGCGGCTGACGAACAAGCAAGAATGGGGCAGAGAGACTCATGATAGGCCCTGAACCGTATTGTGGCGTGGGAAGACACACAATACGGCTGCAAATCAGGGATGAAGAAAGACAGATGCGGGTACGGAGCTGGGCAGAGACACCAGGACTCCGACAAGCAAGAAGTCTCCTAGGTGGCTACAATCGACAACGATTTAAGCAAATAATACCCATGGGAAAGAACAGACTCAGAATACTCACCGGTCTATGGACAGGACATTGTAGACTGAGAAGTCACCTAACCAAAATAGGTATCTACAGTAGCGATATATGCAGGTTTTGTGGAAATGAGGAGGAATCCTCAATACACATCCAAGCAGAATTAGAAAGAGATGCAGCATCCTAGGGAAGCATGTCCTGAGTCCCAAGGACATATAAACCCTCAACCCAACAAAGATCCTGACATTCGTGCAGGATCTTGTGTTGATGGAAGAGCTGTAGGCGCAGAAAGGGGGCACAATAGACGTTATAGGTCGCAGTGCTCGTTCTCCTCATTTATAATAATAATAATAGTAATAGCGGCTACCAATAATATACTTACCAAATTTGACGAATCCAACTGAAATAATTGCGGTAGATATAGCCATTTCAAATTGTTAAAAAACCATTCTCTAGTTTTCAGGGCGATTTCAGTTAACATTTTTAAATCTGACACATTTAAGCTATAAGCCTTCTCGTGTGCTCAGTCAATATTATCAGTTCTCAAAATTAAGTTGAACGTTTCATTTTCTTTTATTTTGTTGGTTATACACATTTAGTTTTTGGGCTGATAACCAAATTAGTTTAATTAGCCTTGCATTTGAAGTAATCTGATTGGCATTGAGTCAATTTAAATAAATAATTAGAAAATAAATGAACATGCTGAGCACTTTCTTTCATTACTCATCATTCATCGTTCCATTAACAACTTATTGACGAGAACTGGTTATTTGCTTCTCATTACAGCGCCGAAGGGTCAAATCATACGACTGGACTTTCGCAACTCATTTAATATTGAAGCCAAGGAGGAGTGTAAATTTGATTTTCTTGAAGTAAGTAAGTGTTGCACTATGCCAACGGCAACAACAGTGCGAATCAAGTGGAATTAAAAATACTATTTTGTTGGGCGCAATTGAGAAAGGAAAAAAAACAACAACAGCAGCAAAAGCTAACAGCAAAAACTTTTTAAGTAGATTCGCCTTACAGCTAACTAGTGTCCAGTAGCGAAATCTTTGGGATTGCTTGCCCCGTGGCAAGTTTTAATTGAAAGCTGACATTATACAGCTCCCTTCTGCTGCTGCTGAACACACGTCGTATGCGCAACGTAATTCAAAATGCAAAAGGCAACAAGAAATAAGTTCCATGAAGTGCCTTCAAAGCGTGCACAAGCTGAGCTATACATTTTATGGACACATCTAAAAAAGGAATATTTGCATATATAAATATATATATATATATATACAGTGTGCGTCAGCTTATTTTCAACAGTGTCAAAGAAAAAACGTAATTGCCTGCCATAAAGTAATTATACATTATTTTTCAAAAATTCCAAAGACCGATGGTAGGTACATTTATTACCCACCAATATGAATGGATGACCCAAATAAACTGAGGTTTCCCCACCTGCTAGGTAGGATTATGTAAAAATGTAGCCTATTTTTAGGTGACAGCTTATTTGGATCAGGTACATTGTGGACACCTGGGAGCCATAGAACCCGGATTTTTTACCTAAAGTTGAGTATTTTCGGAATAAATAGATCAATACTTCGTAGTCAGTTTAGTTATATCCTGCATCCCGAGTTCAATAAGCCCACAAGGACTATGGACAAACGGACTACCATTGAACAACGGAAACTCATCCTGGAACACCACAAGAACGGATATTCACATCGCCAAATAGCTGAAATGGTCAATCTGAGCAACTCAACCACGTATAACATCATTCGGCGCTTCGTCGACGCAAATTGGATTGAGGGCAAGGGCATAATGGCACCAAACCCGCTTTTCACCGAAGAGGAGGATCGGAGGATCATTAGGAAAATAAGGGCAAATCCCAAGCTATCGACTCCAGAAATGACTCAACAGGTGCATGATAAAATGGGGAAAAAGTGCTGTGTGGAAACTGTGCGCATTGTTCTGCGCAAACATGACTTAAATGCCCGAGTACCACGGAAAAAGTCCTTTATAAGCGCATCAAATAAAGGGACTAGGATGACGGTCGCCAAAACCCACTTGGACAAGGATCTGGAGTTTTGGAACACAGTCATATTTGGAGATGAGTCCAAATTCATAATTTTTGGCTCGGACGGACGGAATTATGTGTCCAAGTGGGTTTTGGCGACCGTCATCCTAGACTTATGGCAGGCAATTACGTTTTTTCTTTAACACTGTTGAAAATAAGCTGACGCACACTGTATATACGGAAGTTATATCTTTTACATTTCATTTAAAAGAGAATAAGTCCAATTATTTGTTGGCCTTAATAAATTCAGTGAACAAATTTAAGTTTTTGTAATTGCAGATGGTCAAAATGTTATTCACAACTATGGTCATATCTCTGTCGAATCGTAACAAAAGTAAATTTTATTCAAAATTAATTAAACCTAAAAATTGGTTAGCAATGTGGAACTTTGTAGAAAAACTTTGAAGTTACCACAACCCACATCGGTTTGGGGCCAATAGATGGAATCCAGAGACACATAAATCGTTGCTGTCATTGAATTGAAGCCAGCTCAAAACAACCTTTTTAAATTGCATGATTTTATTTATAGCTTCTGTTTTTTTTTTTTTCGCTCATTTTTCTAGATACGCGACGGCCAATATGGTTTCTCGACGCTGATTGGTAAATTCTGTGGCACAGATTTCCCACCGGAAATCACCTCGAAGGAACGGTATCTCTGGCTGCATTTCCATTCAGACGACACAATCGAATACAGCGGCTTCAGTGCTGTGTACGAGTATCTGGATCGAAATCGTGAGGCGCCCAGCACGGACCTCAACTGCACCATCGAGAAGGATGGCTACGAGGGCTTCATTAACTCCACAGATGTCCCGGCTGACATCAGGGAGCAGGTGATACGTGATAAGATTGCCCTTGACTGCATTTGGCGTATTCAGGTGAAGGATAACTGGAAGGTGGGTGTGCTTCGAACCGGACCCATTATAACAAATGCAAAATCACTTTTTATTTTCCCACTCTATCTATATATCTCTCTCTCTCTCTCTCTCTCTCTCCCTCTCTTTCTGTCCGCTTGCAGATATTTTTAAAATTTTTGGACTTTCATTTGAGCAAGCCGAATGACTGCGAGACGAACTTTCTGGATATATTCCCAGAGCAAACAGTGATGCCATTAAGGTAAGATTTGGAGATGTCGCAACGATATATGGGTACATACATACATATGAATGTTGTGCCAGAAAACAAATTTCCGCTCCACGAATGCGTCAGAATGTGAAGTGAGGCAAAAAGCTTTAGAACGCTAAAAAGATCAAAGCATCTTAAGCAAAATTTCAATTTATTAGAGGCCAAAGTAAATTGTATGACAGCGGAAGTTGCGGCGGCAGCCTTTCGACTCGCCCATCTAGAATTGTTTTGGGTCGCGAAGCCAACCCCTCCTACCAGTCCACCCACAACTCATCTTCCTTCAATCTGTCATTTGCCATGTGCCACTCAAGCACATCCTTCTTTCAACACGCTAACAAATTCCCACTTGTTGCTGTCCGACCATGTCCCATGCCAACCACCCTGTACTCCCTACATCCTACAATGCTCCTTTTACTCTCGGTTTCAGCCTTTTGGCTTTTGTGCACATTGATGATAATAACGACATCGACTCCATGGCTGATGTCGACATCGGCATCGGCAATGACAGCACTCAAAGTGATTGACTGTCCGTCTAGTTGGGAATGCATGTCTAGTCAGCCAGGTCAATTGATTTACTGCTAGTTATACACTTCTGTTACAACATATGTGGACAAAGACATGTGTATAGTGTTTAATAGTGATATTTACGCAGCGAGCATATATACATACATATATCGAAGTATGCTGCAGATAATATCATGTAATTTTAACGTCGATTAGGATCAGTGATTAAATAATTGCAATTTAAATAAGTTCCTGTCATGAATTTGACATTCATTAACTTTTACTTGGATTCATAGAAAATTGCAATCATTATTTTATATTCAGAAGATATTAAATAAGTATTTTCTCCGTGCAAGTGTATTTAATGTTCGGCACTGGATATTTAAATAGGTTTCCCACTTTTCAACGCCAGTGGCCTGTGCAATTGCTATGTTTTCAGTTCCTATTTCGATTCACTTTTCGACACAATTTGCTCCAAAAACGTTTCCATTCCTTTACTCATGCCAAATAATGTGCAGACTTCTGATCCAGATACTAGCATTATTAACCCCTAACTTTAACCAGAAGACATAAGAATCATACAAACAATTTTATCAGAATTCCCAAACGCTCTCAGCGAAACTTCATGATTAGGTTAACCACACCTTGGAGCCCAATAAAGTGTACAAAATATCATAAATATTTGTAGATATCATATTTTTATTTAAGTTTTCCCTTTGGCCAAAGACCCAAGCCAAACCTAAAGCATTTCTATACTCCATACTCATGAAATGTATACGTTGCTTGATTTCTTTTCGTAATTTTTATCGGTTGGTTCTAACCCTGTGCCATTTGCTTGTGTTCATTTTCAGAGTAAAAAACTTTTGCGGCTCGGCGGGCGAGAGCATTACGGCTGAGTCTAACATTCTGCACATGCGATTTTACGCGGAACAAAGTGCGATTAATTCGACATTCGCCATTCTGTATACAGCGTTCCGGGACCGAGGATCGGGAAGTAAGTTTACACCACCAGAAATTTGCCGTGTGTTGCCTCAGCAACCAAAAAGAGCACTGGAGAATGAAGTGATGCAAGAGCCTGATAAATCCTGTGCTAAGCTTACGCTTTACCAACCCGCACAAGCACCACCACATTCGGGGCCAGGAGTCGTCATTTTAAATGGATTTTTTTGAGCGGCTTGCTCGCAACCTCACAGTTTTTTGTTTCAGTTTTGGTTTTTGTTTCCTTGTTGTTTTTGTTTTGGTTTTGGTTTTGGTTTTTGGTGTGCCGGCCATTCGGCCAACTTCTTCTGTATCTGGATGCCTATCCACCGTCTAAATGATTGTCTGCCGCCCAGTTTTGTGTGATTAGCGCCTGTTGCCAAGGGCTAAGCAAGCCTTTGTTATTCAACGATTGTCCTTTGTTACGGCCATTGTTAACTTTGGCTCTAGTGTACTCCGGCGTTTTACAGTTAACAAGTCCCAGCCTAGCCAATACTACCATTTGCTAGGTACAAGCCAACAACAAGCCTGAGACTAACAGCGGCATTGAGACTGCGTCTCCATCTGAGACTGACTGACTGGGACAGAGTCTGAGTCTGAGGCTGGGGCTGTAGTTTTAGACGAGGCACTGCAATTATTGTTGCTGGAGAACGATTTACGTCGGAGATTACGTTTATTTGTTTTGTGTCTGCTGCTACTGATTGCCATTTCGATACCCTGTAACCATAAAAGAGATACGCAATGATGGACAGCGTTTGTATAGTTGTCTTGCCATTCATCGCGAAAGAGTTAAATAGAACGGTTATCTTTGGCACGCTGAAGATAATAATAGATAATAATAATAGCCCTCTGAGCCGAAGATAATCTGCTGACACCTAAACATTAGTCCGGAACTCGATATCTACAGTCGTGCTCCAATTTACACCAATCTTTTCCAATTCCGTTTCTCGTCTCGTTCTCGTCAAAAACCTGGCTAAAACGAAAATTTAAAAAAAAAAGTGAAATAACATTAAAATAATATAAATTTCTAACTCAAAATTCACTCTTTATTATTGCGAACAATTAATAAACAATCAACAAATGCAAATACTTCTATATAGGGTATCTCAGAGTGTCAGCTCGTCGACAGAGCTCTTACTTGTTTGATATGTGGTTGTGTGTTTTTGGTTTTAAGCTCTTACATTGTTGTTCATTCTTTTTTGTTTTGTTTGGCAAATTAAACTGAGTTTTAACTGCGCCTCTTTGTCTGCCGCACACCCAAATAGTCTGCAATACTGAGGTTGAGTACGATTGCGAGGACGCGACCTGCATATCGAAGGACTTAAAGTGCAATGGGCGAGACAACTGTAAATTTCGCTGGGACGAAGAGAAGTGTTCGGTAAGTTAAAAACAACAACAAGCAACAACCAATTTAGCCACCCACACATAACACACCCGCTCACCCATTCACCCAGAAGAGCCATGCACAAAAATCATGAGCATCTTTCATGCATAATGTAGGCCAAACTTCGTACATGCATCTAATTATAGGCAAACGAATGTGCCGCAAACCCATGACTATCATTATAGCTACGTTCAGTTATGGTCGCCAACAGTCACACGTACACACAGACACACACACACACACACACACACACACACATACACGTTTTATCCCACGTGCAAACACACAAACACAAAGTTGACCCAATAAATTTTGTTACTAAAGTCTGAGGTTTGTTTTTGAGGCGTGCCTTGTGAGTTCTCTCATCTTTTTCTTTTTTTTTGGTTTCGTGCAAATGTGTTAGATGATTAGATTTGATAAACTCTCCACATAGGAGCCGTCGGCTTAAATTTCACACTTCTAACAAAGCCCTCTGTTAACCGTACACTGGACTTTTGTGAGCTATTTAAAGTTGGAATCGTTCCATCCACAAATTGATCACAATTCTAAATTAAGTGGACCTCTTAAATTTGCACATACATGTACATACATATATGACAAACACCATGGTATACGAAATAGAATTATAATCAGATATTCACTTGCGATAAGCCTACTCTATAATTATTTAATGACTCTAATGCAATGTTGCCATTCAAATCATGAACAAATCGAATTTTTCAAAGTCACTAGCTTCATAATTGGGCCCATAGCTAAATCAAAAGCCCAATCATGCGCATACACAAATTTTGTTAATTTAATTGGATCATATTTAAATTGGCGAAAAACACTTTGTTAATTGAGTGCATCGAATTTGTTTTGGAAAAGCTACTAAGCCAGCTGCTTGTGTGTGTGTGTGTGTGTGTGGGTTTGTGTGGGTCTGTGTGTGTATGTGTGTTGTAGTGGTATATGAAGGTCTGGCCAAGAACGAGACCACTCAACTTGTTGAAAATTGCGTGGCTCGTTGTTATATAAAATATATAGATAAATGTTATTAAAAGTTCATAAATTAGAAAATTCATGTGTTGACATGCTTATTTGTCTTCTCTCATTATGCAAATTGAAGCTAATCCCTTTTGCAATTGGAGTTTGTCTGGCTAAGGCAAAACGGATTTGTTTTATATCCGATTTATAATTTTATGTAAAACATTTTCAGATATACATGAGCATATAAAAAACAATTGATTCGACTGATTTCTAATGGTCATTTAATATTATATTATTATATTTGACACAGAATGAAACGACTGGCCAATCTGAGCATGTGGTCATCATAATAATCGTATTTGGATTAATACTTGGCGGCATGGTCATCACATTCATTGTGAACTGCATACGTAAAATAATACGGGATCAGAAGATAATACGCGTAAGTATGGTGCAAATTGCCTGATTGTAATTGGACAGCTATCGATGTGCCAATGAGTGTGCTCACCCAAATATTCCCGTATGCTCACAACAATATACATAGATAGTATCTGTGTCTGACTTTTGCTATTTTGTCTCTCTAACCTACATATGTACGATATTTGCCTTGCTCACACACACTCTCCCCTCTCTCTCTCTCTCTCTCTCTCTCTCTCTCAGACACTGTGAACTCACTGTCACCCTCTTGCTTGCCCTCGCTGTGCTTGCTATGCTCGCCCTTTGACCGCTAAAAGTCGCAAAAAAAAACTTCCACACCCCCTCTCTAACGTCTACCCTTCGTCGCCATTCTTGCTTTATGTTGCAGGCCTAGTGTGCGAGTAGTTTTAGAATGCATAAATCATCCTGCAAATACATTGATTTTGCCAGCTGGCAACGAATTTCGGCCAGCACGTTATTATTGTAGGGAACACACACACGCCCCCATAGACAGATACTCAAAAGCACACACTCACACACACACACACGCTGCCCCATTCACACATGCACATAAGCGCATACAAAGCAAACAAGCAAGACAAGCTTTTATACTCTGTTACCGAATGTTTCTTAGTTTATTGGGTTTATGCATTGTTCATATTACTGTCCGTCCGTCCGACCGTCTGTCCGTCTGTGTGAGCGCAATTGTTGTAGACACACTTAGAGATAGAGACTTGAAACTTGTAACATATACTTGTCTGTGCCCACGTCAGACAAAGCTGCAAAAAACAACCAACACACATTTTGGAGTGCCACGTACTAGGCTAGAAAATCGATAAGAATCGATAATCTCAAATCAATACTGCCACATGACTCCCTCAAGTTTAAGGTTACGGTCACCAAATTTGGTTGCTAGGTTGCTGATTAGCAATCTGAAGTGCGCATATCTTTCAGCAAATTTTGGAAGTATATTACAAGTAACTCCCCTAAGGGATCAATATATAATTGGATAGCCACACCCACTCCGCTTCCTCAAGCCGATACAAGTGTTAGTGCAAGTCGATAAAAACCATATATCTCACACAATTTGAAAGCTTGAGTCACCAAATTTGAAAGGTATTTGCTAGTAACACCCTTCAAAAATCCGCAAGAGCTATGGCTACAAAACTTGGAAGGCAGATTACTGACGGAAAGTCGTCTATTTCATGGCTACACCCACCCTACCCACCCTGTCATCAGATGGTATTACTTATAATATTTCGCAGTCGGGTACGCCCGACTGCAACGATCTCACTCGATACGTATATGATTGTAACAATGTTTAGTTTTCCACCTGACTTGATGGGCAACTGGGCTGCTGTTTATTTTCTTCTTATATCAAAGAAACAAAAGCAACGTATCGCAATTGTTTAGCAATAATATCCAACGAATCCTCTCCTTACAGACAGGCCTTGTCCTTGTGTGGCTTAAGGCCTCTGCCATCAGTTTGCTGATAGAGCCAATCTCTTTTGATACTTTGAGCTTATACACAGTTCAATTAGCATCACTTGGCGGCATTCCAGTTACCACCTTAGTAATGGCATTCGTTTTACGAAGTTGCCTGTGATAGACAGACCACGGCCAGTATCATGCTCTCTGGGTCTGTCTGTCGTTCTGTGCTCTCGGTGGCATCAATGAAGCTGCTGGGGAAGAGCAGTGTGTGTTTGCACAACCATTGCCCATTTTAAGCTGGTGAGCAGTTCCACAAGACCGAGTGCCCACAGCATTCCACATACTCCGGCATTGCTTGGATCTGATTAAGAAAACCATTTCACGCCAGAAATTAAAATATGCGCGGCGACTATTGTTAAAATACTATTCGTTCTTGAACATCTATGTTGAGACAATCAAAGGTGAACCCAATCAGAGATCCGTGTTCACCTCATTCACTGTGCCTGCCGTCCGTTAACGTTTTCGAATTGGCCAATTTATGCCTGTACATTGAGTACTCCAGTGACACAATCTGCTTTTCTGTGCTCAGAGGTTTTTTTTCTCATTATCAAAAAAGTCAGAATGCTGTAGTCGAGTGAGCTCGATTACGATATACCCTTAATCCAGTTGCTTAATATATTCTAGTTTTATTTGAAAATTTCCCTTTAAAAAGTCTTGCACCCAAATTTAAGCAGGTCTGCAAGTCACTTCAGGTCCAGAGACTAGAGAGTAAAAAAAAAACTAAACTATAAATAGACCAGCATATATCGAACTGACCCGACCTGGCTGACTACAAACACCTGCACATACATACATGCATACACGCAATCGTAGGTACACGCAAAAACATATTGATTGAAATGAGATCAATATGAGAATATATATTCGTTACTTATCCGATCTTGTTGAAATTTGGGCAGTTGTTCAATAATATACATATGCATATTATGTATTAATTAGAAGATTCTGTCTTTAAAATTGCAGCATTAATTGCTATCAGAAATCGAAATCGATATCCCTTAAACTGTGGCAATCATAGATAAATTAAAACAAACTTGATCTACGCCTTGTATTAGAGAACCTATATTCCAAATTTGAAGTATCTAGCTTGAAAGAATATAAATACTTTACGGGGTATGAGCTCTTAAAACTGTGCTTCGGTATTTTCGGTCTACCATTTGTTTTTGCGCGTAGCAATTCAAAATTAACCATATCGCTAAAAAGTTATTATAATTGCAAGGATTATATGGAAACCAGCATGAAGCAGCGACAGTATTCACGCAATACAGTAGTCTAACCAATTTGGTCTGAGTTCAAAGTCAGTTTAGTTATACTTGATTTACATAGACTGACACTGTTTCAATTATGCTACAATTTGTACAAAAATATCAGGAAACCTTAAGCGATTGGTTTCAAGTTACTGCTCTCATTTTTTAACTTTGATCTGGTTTATATTTATTTCAGCAAAAAATTTGTATATATTTCTTCTTTCCGGATAACAAGGCAAAAAAGAATTCCGATTTCATGTTTGCCAGACACAAGCAGATTTGTAAATATTTACTTTTCAGAAGGCATATTACGTATACGCAATATTCATAATCATGTGAGTCTCACAGAAGTATTTGGCTGGCAACTTAACAGCTGACACGAATCTGATTGACAATATATGCATTTGCTTTCAGTTTAATCTGAACCATCGATATAATCGATAATGAATCCGATCCGTATTGCCAATTGTCTTCCATATAATGAAATGATAATGCAGACTGCATTTATAATTTATGACACTTGACATTTGGGAAGACAAATGCCGTAACTTCTCGGGACTCCCTTCCTCCTATTGAGACCTGCCGGCTGCAGATGCTTGTGTTGTGGTAGCTGGGGCAACATTTCATTAGCTGTCGATATCCTTACATCTCGTCCAATATGTGCTGGCTGTCTTGGCTTGGCACTCGGGAGCTAACTGGCCGCATGGCTGAGAAAACTATTTTATAGTCAACGCATTGGCAACGTCAGCCGCCCAGCGGCTCCCTGGGGCCTTACATGCTGACCCAGCTCAAAAGGCGAGTCGGACAGCGTGATAGAGTGGGAGGGAGAAAGACGACTTAAGGGAGAGAGTGAGGCAGATTCAGTTTGACTTTGACTTTTGCAATACTGACATCGATGAGATCCACAACCAGAACAAGATACAGAGCTTAAATTGAATATCGCCCTGCAGACGTGGCCAAAAATATATTGCAACTGTTTCACAGCAAGTTAATTAAGTGTATGCTTTTGTGTGTGTGTGCGTGTGTGCGTAGGCGTGTCAGTGGCTAAGGCAGGCCATATTTCTATAGCATGCGACCATCTACGCAGATGGCGGCAAACCGCTTGATTAAAGCAACGACCCGTCAAACTTCACTCCCTAATTCAAGCAGAGAGTTTTGTATCCGGTTGTTTGCTATTTGCTATTAGCCAGAGCGCTTCTGCTTAGTCAGAAATCGCAACAGATGCCAAACACCTTGTAGCCAATTTCAGGTAAAAAATGTAATCTGAGTTGACTAAACTTGCAACACGCTTCATCAACTTTGTGTGTGTGCGCGCGCTTGTAGTCAAAGTCTTTTTAACATTTCGAAATGTCGCACGCCATTTGAACTACCAGGCTGCCAGCAAGTGATTAGCGACTAGCAGGAGGCAGAAAGGAGAAGTGGGTGTGGGACGTGGGGAGTGGGGTGTGGGGTGTCAACTTGCCCACAAAAATTGTAGGAAAAGAGACGACGCATAGTCGTGTGTATTTAATTCCTGTCAGCTACCCAAGAGAGGGCGACAAGATTCCTTGTACGCAACCAATTGGTGTCTTACTAATGTGCCGCTCCTTTGGTCACGACTACAGTAAATATGGCACGACCTTAAAGGAACTCCACCCAACCACAGGTTCAGTTGCTGCGCATATACACTCAATGCTCAGGCAATTTGTTTAATTAACAGCACCAGACAAAGAATTGAATTGGAAACCTGCCTTGTACAATCAACGTTTGCTTTTCTTTCAGTCCCTTTCGAGATAGCTTTTATGTTATTTTGGCTTCATTGCAAAGTATTGGGTGTCTTCCACTCACTACATTGCATAGAAACAAATAAGAATGCTGTAGTCGAGCGAGCTCTTGCCACACACATGCGTTCGCATATTTATGCATACAGAAAGTGCTTGCGGCTGCTGGTAGGAATGAGATCAATATGAGAATCTACTTTTGATCTTGATGAAATGTAGGCAGTTGATCAATGATATTCATAAGCATATGTATTAATTAGAAGATTCTGTCTTTCAAATTATAGCATTATATTGGGAATCGAAATTTATCAATATTCCTGAAACGGTAGAAGCTATCGATAAAATAAAGTAAACTTGATCTGCGCCTGGTATTCGAGAATATATATTCCAAGTCTTTAGCTCTTATAGTCTCTGAGATCCGCTTGTTCATACAGACGGACATGGCTATGTCGACTCGGCTGTTGATCCTGATCAAGAATATGTATACTTGATGGGGTCGGAGATGCATCCTTCTGCCTGTTACATACATTTGCATAAAACCATTATACCCTTTTTAGCCATTTTTAATGGGTTTACGGTATAAAAATATATGTCTAAAACGATAGGTAGTGTCTTTTTAAAACCAAGGTTTTTATCTTAATTCCAGGGTATTTTTTAATTCAGAAAAAATATGTCCTTTTTTTCCAGGGAGTTTGTTTTTTATGTGTGGTATCCAGGGCTAATGTATGAACTTTTTTGTTACTCATTTATTATAAGTTTTTTAAGGTTACACGTATTACGTATGTATATACAAACATTTTAGATAGTTTATAAATTCACATAACTTAATTTAAAAGACTTTCGACTCTCTAAGGAAAGCAGCCGCTAAGCTCCAACATTACAGTAGATACAGTAAATTTCATTATTATTTTCTGAATTTCAGAAGGGATTTTTTCTAAAAATAAGAGTTTGCGTTTCCATGTCTTATAACTATTTTCAATAATTAAGAAATATATTTCTGAAAAGTAGTAAGAAATTTTTTTCGTATATTTAGAAATTAATTCTGTAACAGAGAAAATCATATAGTTTTCGGAACAATTTTCTACATTTCAAGGTAATTGTTTAGAATTTGCAAGTGCACCTTTACAACTTGAGATTTGTTTTAACTTGAGTTGAGGATGGATTTGAACCGATGCAAGCAGCTATCAAAGTACAATAACGAGAATGGAGCATCTACAAGTATTATGGCAATATACCGCAAATTGATTAGATAGAGGACATTTCAAAACACTTGTAAGCATTCGATTGCATTGACTTACAAGCAGCTGAGTAACCGGTGTTAGCTGCAAACATTTCAGGCGTAATATATATATATATACATATATGTTTTGCCCAATTCAGACAACACCGATGATGCTTTCACGATGTTTGTTTAATTTCCTTCAATCAAAATTCAAATTTAGCGTTGGCGTTGGTGCTCTTGAGTGTACTCTATAAAAAAGTATTGTGGCATTTGTTTGTCATAGTAAGCCAAAAGACCCAATCAAGAGTTTGTATTGATTAAAGCAAAAAGTATAATCTAGAAACAGGCTGTCTGCACCGAATGCGTGCTCTTCAATTTAAACTTTTTGAACTCAATTGAATTACACACACAGCGGGGCAGACAGACAGTGGCACAATGTTACGCCTACAATCATGTACACAATTAAATGGCAATCAAAAATTTGTGCAAAATTTTTCGCATCAATCGGCAATGCGATCCATTGAAGAATCTTTGATTAAATAACCGCAATCATTCATTGAAGCTCTGTCACTCAAAATTTCGGTTCGTGGCATATACTTAATGCTCAGATAGGACTCAGCTTTAAACAGCCACCTGGATTTTGATGCCGGGAACTCACAAGTGCCGACATATCCAGTCGAATAGTAAAACAAGCGCTGACTATGCACGCCAAACAGTTCAATTAACACACATACACATACACACATGAATATGTGCAACCCACACGAGAAGAAGTCAGCTAGATGAGGCTTTTTGGGGGGTTGGCAACTTGGCAATCTGATTATCGCCTCGAGTGCTTTGCAGAGTTTCAAGTGTCTACCGCATAAAGTGGTGAGAGGAAGGCAGGGCACGGAAGGTGTGGGGTGTGGTTCATTGATGCGCGGTGTGCTCACCTTTTTCGGACTTCGCCCTCGACGGCCAACCCCAATCCCAACCATTATCCCAATTCGTACATTTTGCCCCGCCAGCTAGGCAAACAGTTTTGTCGAACGTGGAAAATGATGCTATCAAAGAACGAGTGGAATGGATTTGAAAATGGTAGTAAGGAGAAAAGAAAAAAGCAAAATCGCTCGCACTTATTTATGGGCGGTCGCATTTATGAAACTGCATCATATATTAAAAAAATTGCACAAAGCGCACATCAAATCAAATCAAGTCAATTCAACGTCAGCGGATTTGATGAAATCATTCTGCACTTTGATAGCTCAACTCACTTGGGTGGTGATGCGAATGGTGGTTGGGATTTCAGCGCGTCTGCTTCTGGCAACACACGACGGAAATTGCTTTGCGGCAAAAATCCATCGATAGCCAGTTTAATACACCGCTGTGCCACTTAGTGGAAGCAAGAACGTGGCGCAAACTGCAAGAAAACAAAACAAAATACAAAGAAATATGAAAGCTCAGCAATAAAAAAAGAGATAAATTGTTAAATATTGAGACTGACTCGACAAATATAATATGTGCCTGTAAGTGTGTGTGTATCTGTGGTAATGTATGTTATTTTATTCATATTCCACATTTTCACAGTTTGAAATCGAAGTTGTTTCGTTGCATGCAGCGTGCGGCATGCGTCCAGCGTTCCGTTTGCTTGTGTAATTTTGCGTTGTTTTTTTTGCTTTCTTATGTTCTTAGACCTGATGCAATTTCTTGTTCAAAAATAAATATTTGTATGTCGATATTTGCATTTACTTGCCGATAAAAGCAAGTGCCAGGCACACCACAGACAGACACTCATCCTATGCAAGCTTGGCAGCGAGAGCTGCTTTGGATTCTTGCCCCAAATACTCACCACACTTATTATATCTATATTCTATATATAATTCTATTCTATACATAATAGAAAGTCTTACTACAAATGGTTTCTAAGATATACGATATAAATGTTTATTAAAAATACAAAATCATAAAAATCTATATATTTTATGTTGTTTTTTAAAGCGATATAGCCAGCAACAGCTTAACTGGTTAATCCCTATGATTCGATTCTTATGTATATCGAAGTCACAAAAAAAATGCTATGCATTTCGAAATCCAGTTTTGTCTGTGTACTGCTAATTTGTCGGCTAACTAAATCTTCCTTAAATGCAATTTCAACTTTGAACTTTGTATGAAGAGCCAGTTAGGCGCTTTGTGACAAGTTGAAACTTAGATTTTTGAATAAAACGCACCTCTTCGATGGCATCGCCCTGAAGCACATTGCGATGGCCATAACTGCATCCAATTTGGTAACAACCGCAGTGTATATTTTCCCTGCAAACAGAGCACAAACACACACACACACACACGCGCCCACACACACACACACACACGCATCTTATATTGCCCTGAGTGATATTTTAGTGTTGGCTGCTTGCAACGAGTTGCTGTTACTGTGGCCAAAATGATAACATCAAGGCAATGGGGCAATATCTAAAGGCGAGATGCGAGTAGACAGTTTGCTGCACACTCTGTGTCTTGCCGGCTGCCTTAAGAATAAACAGCTTAGGACCAGTAAGAAACACACACATGCACACACATATACATCTATATGTATGTGTGTGTTTGTGTGTACACATGAGTTAGATATAATTTTATTATTTTAGCAATTTTGTTGTCTGTACGCCATCTGACAAATGCATCTTAGCCTTAATTTGTTGGCAGTTTGAAATCCCCGTGCATCACAGGGTGTACTTGCCCCATCATCCCATCGCGCCTCGTGCCTCGCCCATCATCCCTGTGCTTTGCTCTCTGTTATTGTTTCATGTGTTATATGAGTATTTCATATATCATATAAATTAAGCAATACGCGAGTGCGATCAAGCATTGGCTAACATCTTGACGGTGGGGAGTGTGGCAATGGAAACTTGAGGGAGGGCAGCAGCATCAGCAGCATCAGCAGCAGCAGTAGCAGCAGCGGGAGCGAATAATGGAAATGCTGCCATTTCCGAGAAAAGCGCCGCTCATCCGTGCCGAGAGACTTGGAAGGCTGGGAATAGTTCTCGCCGCTTTGGTCTTTGGATACCGGTTTGGGTGTGGGGGCTTCTACATGTTCTGCTGTTTGGTTTATCTAACGCACAAGATTTCTCCACTTCACACCACTGCAGCTGGCATGCCTGAGCCGAACCCTGCAGTTGGGAGTGCAATATTTTATTTCTCAAACTGAATTCGCACACAGATTCCAATGGGCCAAAGTGATGAGGCGAACGCCTGTTGATGTGGGAGTGAGCTGCGGATTGAGGATTTCCGACTGTGGACAGTGGACGGCGAACTGGGCACGAACAAGCGGTAGCTGGAGGCATGTTCATGGGTATTGGCTTAAGCAGCAAGTAATAACCAACTTATGTAGCTAACCGTATTTCTTCGCTCACATCAATTTCGCCGGCCTGCTGGATGCTAGATGCTAGCTGCCCGTTGCACTGGGGCCGAATGAAATGAAATGAAATAAATCAAGCTGAAATGCAATTCGCAACGAAACAGCCACAGCCATAAAAATAATACAAGTAGCGTTGAGGGGGGCAGCAGTAAACATCATTCTCCCTCGCTCCCTCTCCCTCTCCCTCTCCCCCTCTCTCTCTCTCTTTCTCTTTCGCTGTGTGTTGCTGTCTCTCTCTTTAAGGAGAATGGCGCTGGGCGACTTTTCACAAGATGCGCAAAGTGAAAACCGAAATGGGAAAGCTTTGGCTTAATGCGATTTAAAATGCTTGCACTTTAACATAACACTTGGGTGTCCTTCCACAGGCAGCGAAAAGAAATGGCACTGAAATTCGGAAAATCGCCCAAGGCAGCTCACCACATTTTTCATTTAGCGAAAGAATCAAGTATTCAATGTCAAATATACATTTTTAAGTATATTCATTTTATTATATTCATGAATGAGTTCATTTCGTCAAAGGCATAACTTTTGCTTTGACATCGAACTAAACTTTTGACAATTTTTTAAATCAAATTTCGCATTGACAAACTGCAATTGAAATTTTTGATGCTGTAAAATAAAAATACACTTTCGAACTATTTACATACCATCGAATCAAAGCAAAGTCGTTTGATAGTTGAATGTATATATTCTAATATACTAGACTCACAAAGCTGGCACAACCGGGGAAACTAAATTGAGTTGTTTGAATGCTTTAATGCTTACCACAACTAACCAAATGCAAAAGACCAATTGACTAGCTATAAGCTGGATCTGAAGGTTAATACCAAGTTACTTTTCAAATGCCAGAAGCACAAAGCCAAACCCCCTCGCCCTCAGCTGACATTCCACACCTGTGCAAAATTCCAATTAAACCAATGCCAAACTTTTGCATGCAAAGCAAAGTCAACGAAGCGTTCAGCCAAAACTTTTACATGTCCATAAAATGCATTTCATAAAAACATACATAAAAGGAGAAAAAAATGTATATAAAATACAAATTGAAATCTAAATAGAAATCATTTGTCGGAAAATTGTAAAATGTTTGCTAAGGTGAACGCAACAAGAATAACATATGTGCGTGATGATAATTGGAGTGCACGACAAAATCGAAAAATATTGACAAGTGGAGCCGAAAATTCCGTCGGGCAATTGCAGCGTAACGACTAACATATATTTCATCAAATTAAAATATCGAATTTGATATACAACGATGTCGAAAGTCACGGGATTATCGAAATATTTTTGAATTTCGTGCACCATTTTCGTGGCCAATTAAAAATCTAATAAGAAATAAATTAAAACTGGATAAACTCGTGTGTGTGCGTGTGTGAGTGTCTGTGTGTGTGTGCGGGTGTGAGTGTGTGTGTGTGTGTGTGTGTGTGTCTTTAAGTGTTTGTATGTGCCCACGAATTAGCGACCCCCAACATTTAAGCTCAATTAACGCTGCTTCAGGCACTGCCAACAATTTGAATTAAGCTAAACAAAGCAGCGCTCAACCAAATTAAATTAATTGCATTAATTGCACAGCACATGGAAATCATTAAAAACTGAGCCACACTTCGCAAGTCATGCATGTGGGTGGCTCTGTGTTGGCAGTAACTATAACTCAAACAAAGTTAATTGTGGATCCTGTTTGTGGTTGGAATTTGCTTCATACATTCAGATGCTCGAACCACTGTCTGCAGCAAAACGTATCAGTGGTAGCCAGAAAGTAAAATTCATTGAGGATGTTCAACAGGACGCTACCCTGTAGATATAATATAATGATAGAAGTTATACGTATGTGAATAAACAAGGGGCTAAAATGTAAATATTCTGCTAACTAGACATTAGGTCTGGCTGCGCATAAAGAATATATATTGCATAAAACATTTACCTATTTAAAATACAAAATCGTGCAACAATTACGAATACGAAAAGCCAGTAAACGTTAAGAAGACAGATGAAGAGAAATAAAAAGTGTGACATAAAATAAAGAAAATATAGGATGTGGAGTAAGCTAAGCTTTCCACTGTTAAACATGATCAGAGGTTTTAGTTTCGATTATTAAATATACATATGCTTTCAACAAAGTTACAAAGAAAAGTGCGCAAGTTTTCCTGCGGCTTCTATGGATACAGGAATGGAAAAATACTGTTGACGTTTACCAGCATGCTGCTCAGCAAACAGTAATGAGCATTAAATAACCGGAAATGAATAATGAATTGGACATGTGAAATGCTTAAATTGGCATTTGATTCAATAACAATTGTTTGTCTTGCATTCAACATGAATGAATCAACATTCTATTGTTGTGTTGTTTGTTGCATCCACTCATGCATATCAATCAATTCATTCGATTATACCAGCACCGGATATTTTGAGCTATGTGAGTAGAGTGCTGAACGCGTTTCTCGCTCCCGAAACTTTCACGCAAAGCGCTTTACTCAGGTCAAGACCTTTGAGCGATTGGCAGAAACCCAACAGATAGCTAAGCATTATACCTATATTTTGTATCATGTTGCAAACTTTGTGTGAAAAGCAAAAAAAAAAGCAAAATCAAAAATTAATTGGGGTTGCTTTCAACTTTTTACTTGAACATTGTCTGAATGAATGAAAAAAACATGAATACGTAATGAAAATTGTTGGCAAATAGTTACAAATCCGAATAGTAAATAGATTCCATGCCAAACATAAGAGTCTCCATCTGCAGCTCAATGTCAAAGTTGCCTCAAATATTATTTCACATACTTACGTATCATATATGCTCTCTTTTGCTGCTCTGCACTTGAAGAATTTTTAACTAAAATTTTGGGTTAATTAGTTGTTAATTTATTTCACAGTTCTTATCCTTATTCAAATGAATCTGAAATATTGTCACTCGCTGAGCAACTAACTACTAACTTCTCAGTCTTCTCATTTTTATATATTTGTTGTATTTCCGCCATTAAAGAGAGACAAACAACGAAGCTAATTTGGCTCAAAAAATGAAAAACGAAATTGTTTGTTTTTTCCTTTTTTTTATTTTTTATTTGCTTATTTTTAATTGGAAATTGTAGTAGCCGGAAGGGACTTGTCTCTGTTGCCTGCCAAGAAGATTAGCATGACACGTTGTCAGGCTTTCAATGCCTGCTGGCAATGGGAATATCGAAGGACATCAGAAAGCTGCAGCAGAAGCCAATCAATAGATAGCTTAGAACAAATTGATATATGGATACAGCATACACACATACATGTATGTGTGTATATATTAAGAGATCCATTTCCATTAGTATGTTTGGCATTCAGAAGCTATTATATTTCGATAGCTGACTCGTATGTTGATTGTTCTTAAGCCATATATGTATGTAACAAATTTTGTTGCACTTTTTCTTTGATTTGAAAAACTAGCAACCAAAACTATTGATATGTGGAATCTTTTGAGTGAATGCTTAAATTTCAGATAGATTATGAGAGTTAAAAACTGCTTGGCTTTCCAAGGCAGTTAAGCTACTTATCGTTTATGATTATGCCTATGGTCTGTCGCTTCTCGCTCTTTCTCTTTCCCTATCTATCTAGCCCTGTCGCATTATGACAACAGCCATAGGAAAATTCCTTGTACATATATTCGCCATATAAAATTTAATATTTGTATACTCTAAGACCAACAATACAAGAGTATATTGGTTTTGTATATATGCAAAAACATAACATATTTTGTAGAGACTTAAAACTTGGAACATATATTTGTCTGTACCCGCGTCGGGCAAAGTGTTAATTGAGAAATTGAGAAATCTCCCACAATTTTGAAACTAAAGTAGCCAAATTTGAAAGGTAATTTACCGGTGACACCCACCCCAAAGATCGCCAAGTTAGTTTTCCAGGATCCAGGTAGGTAAAAAATTTGTTGGCCACGCTCAACACGCCGCAATCATAGCCAAAGCCTACATCTTTTGCAGCTATAGACACTAAATTCAAAAAGCGCATTAATGCTGTAATCGAAGCCCCCACCTTCGCCCAACAAGAAGGCTATTTGTTGGTATAACACTGATATCAGTGCATTCTGCAGTCGGTAACGCGCGCCGACTGCATCGTTCTCTCTTTTGCTAGCATGACTTCATTGCATTTGGCGTTAGAGTTTGCTAGTCATTTGAGGTAGAGGTTTGAGTCGTTCAGTTCTTTTCTCATTTTTAATGGAGTGGCTTCGCATTTTGTGGCAAACTGTCATAAATATGCTTCCAAGTAGTATGCGGCGACTGCTGCTGCTGCTGCTGATGGAGTCGTCATGCATGAACCACTTTGATGCACTTTTCGCTTTGCCACAACTTCCTGTAAGCTTTTTCTCTAAATCTCTGTATTTCTGTGTCTGGCTACATCTCTCTATCTCTCACTCTCACTCTCACTCGCCCTCTCTCTCTCTCTCTCTCTCTCTCTTTCTCTCTCTTTTTTTGCTCTTCTTGGCCCGCCGGAGTCATCCTGGACTCTTTCTCCCACTCTCTCTCTCCCTCTCTCTCTGCGATTGTTTCTGTTCCTATCATACTATATCATATTGTCTCGCTCGCTCTCAATACCTGTCTCTGTCACCATAGATTTCAATATTATAGTTAAATACACTCTGTCACACAATCACGCTATGTGTCTCAATCTCTATCTCTCTCTCCCTCTATCTCTCTCTCTCTCTCACGCACACACACATACTCACACACACACACACCTACATACACCACCTTCTGTACACACTGTCTGTCTCTCTGTCTTTCTCTCTGTTCTTCTCTCTGTTCTTCTGTTCTTTCTATATGTTCTATCCACAGGATGTGCCAGCGCTGCGCGATAGCGTCTATCATATTGACTCCTTTGTGTTGGGCGCTCCAAAGAGCGCCATTTGCGTGGGATTACAAAACGATTTCATGTGTGATTTCACGTATAATATTGAGAGTGAGCAGCGCAAGCAACAGCATCATGATAATAGCAGAAGCAAGAGAAGCAACAGCAGCAACAGCAATTGCAGCAACAGAGGCAACTTTGAGGCTCAGCAGGTGGCAACGCTGGGAGATGATTTTGATTGCGATTACGACTGTGATTACGATTATGATTGCGACAGCACCAATGGCCCGGAGCAGACGTCGGCTTACGACCACGCCTGCCACTATGAGCAAGAGCAGCAACAGGAAGCTGAACATCAACGGGAACTACAGCTGGAGTTAGAGCTGGAACAGGAGGACGATGAATACGACGATGGTATTGGTTTCAGTTGTGACAGCGACAGCGCAACCGGATTACCAGAGGATGATGATGAGATTGTCCTAGACGCTGGCCACTGCATGGCAGCTTTAACTGCTGGCCAAGTGGATGTTGCCAGCGCAAGTAATTCGTACAGCAGCTCGCTGCAGTACAGCACACCGACAGCAACGCCCACAGGCTCCCACGCCTCGTCAACGTCAACCGAAATGGGCGGAATACTGACGCAGTTAACACCACCGCCTCCACCGCCCCCACCACCAGCAGCAGTATCATCAATGCATCAGCCGCGTCAATTGGCAACCAAGTCAAAGTCAAAGGCCAGAAGAGGCTTACAATTTCTAAATAAAATCATCTAAAGCATCGTCTTCAACGTTGACCATATGCAAGTTCTATGGATTTGGATGTGGATGTGGTGCATCATTAGTAGACACAAAAAGCGCATGAAATCCAACCGAAACATACGTACACACAGCCACACACACACACACACCAAGCAAACACACACTCATACACAATCATTTGAGTACATCGGGCATTCGCTTCACCTCCTCCCTTCGCTGTTTGTGTACCCCCCCCCCCACCACCCTTCCCACAAAAAAAAATAATAATTAAAAAAAATCCTGGTTTTCCTCGGCTCTTTGGCAACCTTTGTAGCATGTATAAGTTGTGAACGTGGAACTGGCTGATGATGCCTGCCGGGTCACAAGCACAATCAAATTTTGCATTGTCGTTTTGGTCTCATTACATCTGCGGCATATTGTTTCTCAAAAGAAACACACCCACCCCCACCCCCCACCCACTCATCACGCCCACACATTGCACATACATACGGCACTAACTAATTAGAAAACTCATTTCGGTAACTGTTTGATTTTTGGACGCACTCAAATTAAATGTGCAAGAATATGTGACAATTAATACCGTATCATTCGACCCAGTCGAATTTTCGGCTATAATTTGGAAATTTACATGCTTTTATTTTTGGGGGAAAACCATTTACCTATTTAAAATGTTTGCAATTTGATCTTTGCATTTAGCCAAAACTGTATGCAAATTGAAGTTTATGTTTGCAATTGGTGTCTGGTCCAAACAGTTTTTTGGGAAAACCCCGAATTGATAGTTGAGTGGAGTTTTGGTAATAATATTATTTAAGCACTGCCACAAATTCGAATTTCATACACTCCGATCATTTCCATTCTTTTAAGTTTCCACTATGCAATCGCTCGCTTCAAAAGTGGTTTGAGATTATGGGCAAATGGAAAAACCCGTCAGAAACCACAAGAGGCGAATTCACTTTTAACAATTACATAATATTATAATTGCTACAAACGCAACGAAAACGAATTTCTCGAATCTCAATATGTCGTTTTTTTTTTGACTAAAATCAAAAGAACAAAATTCTGTTGCAATTATGTCACTGAATAATGAACAAAAAATGTTCTTTGGATACATTTTGAAAAATATTTTTAAAGTTATTTTTGTGATTAACTGATATTTGTGAGGAAAACTATTGATTTCAGAAATTTAAAAAAACCGGCTTAGTATGCATTTATAGAAGATAAAAGATAGCATTATATATATATATATAGTGATAAACAATTTACATTTGTATTAAATGTTTTCAATTAAGAGTAGATTTTTGCTTTGCGACTTCAATATTTGTATCAGCCATTTGCACAAAATCCATTTAGCAATAGAAATCTTGCTTAATCCCAATAATGCTTAACATTTATTTATAACGAACACGGAAAGAACACAAACAAATAAATATTGTAATTGATCAGAGACAAGATCTTCCGGGCAATATCGCTGTTGCCCGCTGCTTGTTAACAGTAAATAGTAGATATATTAAAAATATAGCAAACAAATATATACGCTGCCAACTAAATGCAAATATTACAAAAATGAAATTTTTATTTCGGTCTACTGAGGCTTTAATATACATATGTATGTATGTACTTGCAGGCAGACACAGTTTCGATTGCTGCTTCGAGCTCAATTCAAAATTTGTTGTCTGATCTTCAAGAACAATTTGTTAAAATTAGTTCCAATTCGATATATATGTACAAGTATATGTTGAAGCTATAATCACAATTACATTTATACATAGTATGATATGATTCCCTCTGGCAGGGAATATAAGCGTTGGAAATCCCTTATCAAAACAAAAATACGTTGAGTAAGCGATGAATAAATTAAAATCGAAGAAACACTTCAACAACTGGAAGAAATGAATATTAAATTGACTGCGATTTGCAACCATTCAAACGTAATCAATCGAAGCTGCAGCTTTATTTGGCTTTTGGCTTTTGACTTCCGTCTTTCCTAATTCGTTTTTATTTGTTTCGATAGTTGTAGTTGTAGTTGAGGTCCTTCATCCTGCAAACAGTATTAAGCGATGCCCACAAAATGAAAATGTAATATTGTATAATAAACAGAGCGAAAATGGAAACCAAAGAAACAAAAAATTGATGGAAATGATTTTTGTTTGTACTTGATTACGAAAGTAGTTTAAGGAACGGTCAAATGACGATTACAACTTGGCAATCTAGGCAATGGCTGCAAGGAGTCCTGAAGGAGACGGCCGTGTCCTGACCTCATCCACAGCTAGCCCGAGCAGTCTGTTTGCTACCTGTCTTTGCCGCCTCGCCTGCTACCTTCATTACTCCGTAATATTTGCGTATTCACGCTTTCTTTTATGCACGCTCAAGTGCAGCACGCCTCATTGTGCACAATCGGCGTAGCAATGACATCTACTGCGAGCCGGGCTGGGCAGTCGACTTGACGGGAAGGGGTGTGGCATCGGGAATCAATGTGGCTGGCACGTAATTGCTGCCCCATAATCCAACGGCAGACAAGCGAAGCCAGTGTTAAAGTGTTAAATATGAATATTAAGCATAGGCCCAGTTGCACACAGTAAGCGGCACATCGAAAGGGCAGCATCCAGTTGCAGCATTCAGCAACCCAGCAACCCAGCAACCCAACCCCAATGCAATTGGATCTCTTTGATATGCAAGCATTGCTTGCATATTACCCTATTTCCCTACCCTACCCTACCCTACCCTACCCTACTCCCTTCCCTGTCCTGTTTCAGCGCGCCCATGCCATGCCTGACCGTATGACCATTTTAAAAGCCATCAGGGCCGCAAATTAATTGAAAATATTTACTATTATTATATCGCTATCGCAATCGCTATCACTGTCGATTCTCATGCACATTATTGGTTTCTTTGGCCATATCTCTGTCATTTCTTGGTCATTGCAGGATCACATACGCGAGTCAAAAGAGAGCAAACTGGACGAGATGGGTCGCAATTCCAAGGCGCGCTCTCGCGAGAACATATCAAGGTAAGCAGCATGCACAAAGCAAACTTTTGGTCATCATTTGGTCAGGGATGTGGGAAATGGGAAATTGAACTGACTGTACAGTATGGAATCGCATTCAAATGAGATCCGCTTACCACATTGCAAGTATCCTTAGACAGCCAAAACTGACGAAATTGATAGCAACAGTGAATACTTGACATTTATGGCTTTTAATCATTTTTGATGGGTGATTGATTATCGTTGTTCCCATTGCAGGCAAAAGCACTCGCAGACCTCGCTACAAATTCTGGATGATGTGTCGAATCGTTACTATCGCGAGGCGGCGCACATATCGACGCAGTCTAGCAAGGCCGATTTCAAGGAGAAGGAGCACAGCATATTACGCCGAAATCCAGACATGACTCAAGCGAGCCTCTGCGGCGGCATCGATGTCGATGACGGCGAATCCTCTTCCACAACAACGGCAACGCATGAAATGATGATGACTAAGGCGTCCATTGCGACTGCACCAGTTAATGCCTGTGATATGGGCTGTCAAACGAGGTAAATATGTACAGGAGATGGAGGGGCTCGGTCCACTGGATTATCGGAGTTGTCATCATCATCAGCATATGTGCTGTGCACTAGACGCGCCTACGCCATCAAACAGATTGCGCAGACAAACGATGAGCAAACAGACAACAGACAAAAACAACACCAATCTTGCCATGACAGAGAGGAGTTATAGCATCAGGCTGACCGTGGAATATGGCGGTGGGGTAAGGGGGTATATAGTGTGTAGCGTGTTGCGTGTAGCGTGTAGCGTGTAGCGTGTTGCAAGGGATAATAGTGAATGGGGAAGGAAAACAAGTACAAGACCCGAAAACAGCGTCTGATGGATGCTTACACAACACAAATCGATGCAAATATTTGTATTT
Source organism: Drosophila cognata (assembly GCA_035041535.1). Taxonomy (NCBI): domain Eukaryota; kingdom Metazoa; phylum Arthropoda; class Insecta; order Diptera; family Drosophilidae; genus Drosophila; species Drosophila cognata. The sequence continues at coordinate 810,538 of JAWNLC010000242.1, forward strand.
GCATGCGTCTTCATATTGCCAGGACCAGCGGCACACAGCTGAGTCAGACTCCTTATGTGCCATATGCCATATTCAATAAGGATAAGGATAAGGCGAATGGAGGTCACAAATATGACGTAATCACGCACAACTCTGTATGGGCCACTGTGCATGCTGCGCTGTCCACAGAGACATAATCACAGTTGTCAGAGAAAAAACTGTTCAGATTTGAGTTGAAATTGGCAACTCATATAAGCATATGTTGGAAAATCCTAAATTAGTTTTCCGATTAATATGTATATATTAACAGATTCCCATCCAAAATAAGGACATGCAGAAATTGTCTCAAAACCTTTGCTTGAATGCAATGAACCAAAAAGGATTTTAACTAAGTTGTGCAAAAGTATTTCAAAGGCAGAAGGACGCTACGCCGACCCCATAAATTCAATATATATATTCTTGATCAGCATCAATCGAGTCGATTTAGCCATGTCTCTGTCATTCACAATAGCAGTGACAGGCACAGAAACAGTCACAGTAACAGTAACAGTCAGAATAGCAGTAACAGTAGCAAAAACAATAGTCAGAGCCACAAATCAAGCACTTATTTAACCATATGGAATCAGCTGATTGTGTTGGGTTTTGGGTTTAGTTGAGGTGCAGGAAACAAATTAATATTGAAATGAATGCATATCAATCATCGCTCAACGTTTGTCTTCCGTCTGCTCCACAGGGAATCACTGTTTGCGAACAGTCCCAGTGCAGTTGCCACGCTAATGAGACAAAAGTCCAGCTCGTCTTCGCTAGGCGCTGGGAGTGCGGCTGGGGGCGCATTGCCGCCACCACCGCCGCGGTTCTTCTCCACATTTGGCTATGAGCAGAGGACGTCGCCGGGTATGATCGCTGGATCGCCATCGCTGCCAGCGGCCACACCGCCGCCGCCACAAGTCCAAATGGTGGGCACAATTGGGCGGCGCAGCCAGTTGCACATGCAACATGCGCCGTCACAGTCACAGCACGAATCGCTTGAATTAGAGGAGCGGCACAGCGGCGTTGGCGGGAACCAGCGGTCGCACTATGGCCTAATTGTTGCTTCAGCCGTCAAGCCACAGGAGATTTGCCATCATCATCATCAGCACCAGCAGCAACAGCAGCAACAGCAGCAACAACAGCAGCAGCAGCCGTTGCAACAGCGTACGCTTCACGCACATCCAGCTCACCAGCATCAGCAGCAACAGCAGCTGCAACAGCAACTGCATCAGCAGCAATTACAACACCAGCAGCAGCAACCTGCAACGCGGCACATGAAGGGGCAAGGACAAACGGTGCTGCCCAGCAAATCAAGCGGAGTCGCTGGTAAACAGCAAAAGAACGAAGAGTCCAAAGTGTTCATCGACATACGGAATTCAGCGCCAGACGTGATTATCATGACGTCCCATTGACATTTAAGGATTTCACGCCAATCAACAAACACAACAACAACAACAACAGCAACAGCAATGAGCAACAACACCAACAACAACACCAACACCAACAACAGCGACACGGACAACAGAACAATGGCTGACATATTAACCACAGCCACAGCGGCGCCGTTGACACGGCACGGACATACCCCTGGTTATGGACAGAGACGTAGACAGTGGTACAGACACGGACACGGACACGGACAGTGAAACGAACATGAATGCGGCGGACATGAACACGGCGTGGCGCAATCAGCCATACAAATACCAAACGCCACTTTTCCGGCAGGAGCACAGTGTCGCATCCAGATGCATTTTTGGCTTTAGGGCCAGGTAATGTACATTTTTCGCATTATACTTTCGGTTTTTGTCCCTTTTTTGTATACGCTTATGTAAGCATACAGTGCAGTCTCACAGAAAATATCACCATTATCCATTCAGAGCTTACAAAAATGACTTTGTTAGAGTTTTTGTTGAGTTATGCTTAGGGCCTTATGCTTTCGATGTATTGAAGAAAGGTTGCTATTTTGCTTGGCAAGGGTGTCTAATCTTCGGTGTGTCCCATACAGCTGCTTATTGCCACAATTGTCGCTGTCTGCCGTTGCAGCTGGGCGTTCAGCCTCTTTGCTGTTGGCAGCCAGCAAGCTCATATTGCCAGTAAGCATCGCACAGATACAGATACAGATACAGCTACACATACAGTATGCAGATACAGATACAATACACAGAACTAGGCGTACACACTGCAGCATTTTCAAGACATGTAATGTGTGTGTGTGTGTGTGTGTGTGTGTGTGTGTGTGTAGTCGGCATAGTCCAGGGCAATGTCTTGCTAAACGTGCAGACACTAAGCAGACACGGCTGACAACAACGTGGCGTATGCAACAGCGATGTGGCAGAAGAATAACAACAACAGCAGCAGCAGCAGCAGAGACGATGTGCAACAGCGACTGGATGAACACAAGAATGTTGACCACCAACTGGACATTGTTCGTTGCATTCCCCAACAGCCGAACACAACGCCCCCCCCGCCAAGCACTGCCCCTTCTGTTTCGGTTATTCGAGGCGACTTTGATGCGGCCAAAGGGAAACTTCTTCATTTACATGCATGACGAACGTGACCGTCGCAGATTCCTTGCCCCGTGTCCCGTGGACTGGGTCAGACAGAGTTCATCCGTCACGTCTACGTGCAACCTGCAGCCTTTTCCTCTTTCCTCTCTATCTCTCTCACTCACTCTCTCTCTCTGTCCGCATGTTTCAAGCGACCGACCAGCAAAAGCAATTGAAGCAATTTGCGTGAAAATAGTTTCTAAGTGATTTTCTGTGCATTCGTCACGCTCTTATGCTCTTCGCCACTCACACCACCCCACCCCACTCCACCCTACCGACCCCCAACCGACCCCTACCGACCCCCTTCCGACGCAGCAAGACGCTCTATAGCTGTTTGAATCAATTAATTAAATTGTTGTTCACTCCTGTGCCCAGGGCAAACACACACATACATACATACTTTTACTTGCAACACATTTGACACAATCATCATTCAAGTGCAGTTTATTTTCTAAAAGAATTTTCTAATTTTCTGTGGCGGTTTTCACGTCTATCAGGTTTGAGAAAACTGTCATCTTACTATTAACATGGTCACTTTATGGTCACTTTTTGGCATCCGCATTCGCCAATTAAGTCATGTTAACAATCTGAAAAATGCTTAATAATATGCAATTTGATATTTTCCATAAATATTAATGCGAAATTGAAGAAGACATTAAATCTTGTATGGACAATTCAAAGTACTTTTCAATTTCGCAAATATCATAACTAATTTATGAATTATTCGCTAGGAACAGTATCGAATAATTGAGAAAAAATTGAGAAAATACTTTAAGCGTTCGGACAAGTATTAAATCAATGTTAGATTATCAGAGTTTTAAGTGTATTTTTGGATTTAATTTTGAAGCAACAGATAGTCACATTTAATTTTTATAGCTTTTTCAATTATTAGAAACTCTCAAAAATGATATTGGAACTTACCCTAATAGCCTTCGCCGTTGGTCGTCTGGGGTGGAGGAGGTGGGTGGTGTTGGAGGCTTGGGGGTGAGGGGTAAACGTTAACCCGGTACTAAGCCAAAAATGCCAAGCATTTGATTGATTGAATTGAAAGACATGGACAATGATAAGCAGGGCAAAATACTAGCAACAAAGGAAAACAGATAACTAAATGAATGGAGAAGTGAGGAGTGGAGGAAGTGTGCAAGTTGGGGAGTTGGATCCAATGTCAAAAGCCACTCATTGCTCATTACTCATTGCTCGCTCTTCATGTGATGCGCTGGTCATGCAGCCTTGCAATTTGGAGAACAAATCATTAGCAAGATTAAAGGGTGATTACGCAGCCAAGTGAAGTTTCGAAACCGAAAGATACAATTTGTAGTTGTTGTTCTCTTTGTTGGTATTGTTGTTGCTTTAAAAGCGACCCGACTCAAAGGTCAGACACTTGAATCCTTGGACCATTGGACACATTATGAATGCAGGCAGGAAATGAGATTGTATTCGGTGATGAGCGGACAATCAAAAACCGCCATTAAAAAATATGAAAATGTTTAAGCGATTTTGGTAAAAAACAATCACGAAACTTGTTAGCTGTAATTTGCTTCCCTTTTTTGTTTGCTTTCATTTTGCTGTTCACAACAAAATGGAAAATCATTTAATATGCGCGTTCATTATATCTATAATAAATAAAAATAAAAATGATGAATGCTGAATGCGGAACAGCCGATAGGAGGCAAAAATTCCCATTAAAAAATAGCATCAATATCAGTTCAGAGCTTAAATAAACTTAATTGTCTGAGCATTGCATCTATATTGGGTAACAAAAATTTAACAATAGATATTCGGAACCGTAAATTCAACCGTATGCAGATAGTGATATGCATGCATTGTGGAAAACGAACCTAAGCAGCAAGAAGGCTCTGAACTATGTGAAGGACCTTTCCAGATCTGAGCCCCATTGGGAATCTTTAGGCTGGAGTGTCTGATTATTATCGAGGAACTTCAGACAATAGCTTAGTAGTCAATAAAGTGGATCTCCACAAAACAAAAATTTCAAAACGATTCAATATTGCCAATAAAGATAAGGCAACTCAATATATACCTTTGTAAAGTATATATTCATTCAGTCGACATATTTTGCGAGAAAACTTTTCGATTTGTTATCAATTTTTGAATTTCATAGCGTGATATTTCGCCGTTCTTTTCCTCTAATTTGCATGCCTAGAAGCTGTTTTAATTGGTTAATTGGAAGTAAATTTGTTGTCTGAACTATAATCTGGGTATTGTGTGGATTAATTGGGCCCAACAATGCAGCGATGGGAATGAGACCCACAATATTTATGCTTTAATCTTCATTTTTTTTCGTTTCATTTTTATTTTGCAATTTTTACAAGTGTTGGTTTTTTGTACACGAACTGAACGGATTAAACAGACAGATATGCTGATTTGCAATAAGTTTTTTATATTGTACTAAAATAATACAACATATACATATATCGAAATTATTATTATGAAAGATAAGAACTGTGTGTTGTTGTATCTTTTGTTGTTATGGATTCTTGCAAATAATACTCATAGCTAAAGGAATTTCAAAAGAAGTTCAACTTAAACTGAAATTCAAGCTCAGCTACGGCTATTGGGTTGATCCACGTTGGTTTTTATATCTATTTAGTTTTCAATCATAGTGAAATTGTGTAAATACTCATAAGCAAAACTAACCAAGCAAGAAGATAGCTCCACGGTCGAGCTGTACACTTGTCGAAAGATTTAGCGATTTTACTACAATAATTGATTATTACAAGTATTGTACTCGTAAATGTCTACTAGATAAGCCTAAGGATAATACTATACACAGTTTTTTGTAATGCAAATTTTTTGTAAGCGCGCAACGCATACTTCGAGTATAAAAAATAAGAAATAAAAATAAAACCATAGGTAAAAAAAAATTAAAACCAGCAAAAACACAAAAATCAAAAAAAAAAAAAAAAAATCAAAGAACTACAACAATTTTATTAGATGTTATATACTTTAATAAATAAATATATACATAATAATATTTTTTTTTTGAAATAGCATTAAAACGCGTAAAACTAACGACTGCAAGCATTGTATGTAAACTATAAATTGTGCCGATACAATTACGAAAGAAAGGAGCATATAAAAATAAATGAATGGAGGACAAACCATAAATGCGTAAAGTTAACAATTAAGTTTTAGTATTTAAAAAATGTGTGTGTGTGTGGCTAAATGTGTAAAATCAAAATAGTCCAATGTGACCAAATAAACTTCATTGTGCAACGTGATGATCAACACGGTGATTTGATTTCATTTCCTGCAGCCCTGCCGTAATTATGCGGAGCTGAGCAATTTCTCACAGCGAAATCGTTGCTAGCAAAAAACAAATTCAGTGAAATATAACGGCTTAAGCACACAAACTTAACGGAGTCAAACTGATCTTTTACTTTTCTGTTCTATGCCAGCAAATAGAAGAGATGTAGAAATCACAAGTCAGCTTAACTCGAGCAACACACACGCACATTGCTTCTTGCTCTCAGCGAACACACGTCTGCAATTTTCCAGAGCGAGCGACAAAAAATGAACGAGCGACAATAATGAAAAAGCTGCGTTTGAGAGAGCGAGAGTCGGAAAAGGAACAAGCCATTTGATCACTGCCGTTCGCAAAGAGAGTGGCGAAAAAACCAAACCAATATATGCAATAATAGTGGGCACAAAATGTTTAATTTTGGTTTCAGCTTTCTTTTTATGACTATTCTTGATTTGAGTTTGCTTTTGCACTCAGTTCAATTATTGCTGTTAACTAGATTAATTAATTTCAGTGTAGTTGGGCTCTAATTGAAAAATCATTCAACTTACCGTCAATTTCTTAGTCAATATATTACCAGGCGAACAGAATCGGAAATCGGCATTCAGTGCTGCGAGCATAGTCTAAAGTTCTGAGTGCAAATTATTAGCGCTCAACTCAACTCAACTCAGAAATTGAGATAAACTTAAACCAACCGGCGATTCTGTTCGCCTAATACTTGTGAGGTGAAAAACGGATTTGGTACTTTGAGAAGAAAACAAATTTGGGATAGTTCACTACAAATACCCTATGTAGGGTATTCGTGCCTAAGAGCTTTTGCCAAAATATTGGTTTGTGTCTACACTAAGTTCCAAACGGGATAAGCTTAACCTGTTACGGTTTCGTTAAAAGAGTTAGTACTTAAGAGAAAAGTTTCGGTATAAGAATTTTCGTTAAAAATTTATATTTTCAAACTCGCATCGACAAAAAGCGTATTTAACTTATAGTGGCAATGATGTACTTAGAGACGAATCCAGCAATACGTGTTTACACACGCTGGCAATGCTGTTTACACTATCTGATAATTGAACATATGTTAAATTATTTTCGCTTAAACTTATAGCTGCTGTACAAATCTTCTAAAGAGAGGATATTGGTTTTTTTGCAACTTTGCTACAGTTCGCTTTCCACCAGACTGATGCGCAGCTCAATATCGGCTAGGAACCACTCGGGCTCATTGCATTTTTTTTATTTTCGTCCAGCTTTTCTTGGTGGCAATTTATAACAAACCTTTGCATACATGATGCACATGAATATATGTGCATAATAAAACATAATTAACACAAGGACACATTTAATACAGATCAGATTTACAACTACAAATTGGTAGACCCTGCCTCTGGCAGGTGAATGGCTGGCTATCAGCTTGCCAATTAAATTTATTCAGGGCTGCTGCCAGATATGTACGCTTAGGTGCTTACACTGGTGCTCAGCCATGCAACATATAGATCAGTGGTTGGCACTTAAGCAAAACTAATTTTGGTTTAGCGTTTGGGTTCGTTGCATCAGAAACGTTACGTTTCTTGCTTTACACTGAAAAAAATTATTCGTATCACACAAATTTGTTTTCTCTTTTTTTTGTTCGTAAGCATTTTCGTTCACTATTGAATCGTCTTTATAGTGGCATCCAAATCTATGCTTCCGTTATACGTTATACGCACTGCGCGTAGCCATCCACGAAAAATAAAACATTATTCCAAAATTTCACTAATCAGTATTGTACATATATGTATCTCTCATTAGTTGCGCAGCGCGGTCTCATTTCGACGACGGCTGAACTGCAGCTGATTAATTTTGCCTATTCGCGATTAGGGCGACGCAGCAAAATAACAGCCGAACGTGCATTGCAAAGTTGCTGTTCGTTTTCGTTTGATGTTTCAGGGCATGGGCGGCACACGGGGTACAATTGAAAATCTGAAAATAGAACAAGACCTCACAACACACACACACACACTTCAAAACGCTTAAGTAATAGTATCTGCTCATTAGAGGGTATTTAGCTTTCGACGCGCAGAATGTACTCATTAATTCCCCGATATGCGTCACAGAAATGTTTGTTGTCAGAGCCAGCAAATATACCATTTGAAAAGAAAGTAATTTTTATGTACAAATGTTTGAAAACCTATTGTTGCGTTATTATCTACATATGAAGACTTGTCAACTTATAATCAACTTTCATAATTTAGCCCAGATTGCAAATATGTTATTGACTAAAGCAGGGTATGTTGCTCGTTCACAACACTACATCATAAATGTAAAATATTATTTTATTTAACAACCAAAGAGTCCTGCACCTGTTTCAAAAATTCACAAGAATTGAGGCAGGCAATTCGAAGTCAATTGCCACTAATGCTAATAATCAAAGATCCACGCACACACACATACGCTAGCAATATGCAAATTTCAAAAGGCATACATCCACAGCATGTGTAAACGCATGAACATAAACATGCACACGTACACACAATCAAGAGGAACCAAACTAAACCGTGACGGCCACTCAGCAACTAAACGCAAACGAAGTTGCGAAACACGAAAGACCCGAAGCGACAGCGCCCAGACACGAAGCGAGCGCGCCCAGTCGGCTCAACTTTGTTGCGCCGTTTTCGATATTTGAACCGAAGAAAAGTATCTATATGTTGTATGGAGCGTTGCCTCGTCTCTCCGGCAAGGCATCTGGCAGGTGCTCACACGTATCTGGCAGCACTTTCGCCGAAAGTACTGCACTTTCACCGAAAGTAATGCCAGATTGTGTAAGCACCTGACAAATTCGCTGCCAGAGAAATATGGCAGCGCTTCCGTCAGAGACATTCATACATATCTATATTATAATCTGCGTAGTGCTCATATGTAAACACCAAAGCAGCGATATTTGGCAACATCTTATCCAACAGGAAATACGGATTTTGCAATTTGTAGTGCCACGAAATAAACAAATAAATATGACCTTTGTTAAATGTATGTACATATACATATGATATAATAAATGCCTGTGAGAGTGCGAAAAAAGTTTAGAGCCAACAACGCTCCTCAGAACCAATGACATCTCTCAGGGCAATCCCATTTGGAAACCCATTAACCCTCTACTCTTCTCTTAATTTGTTTTTTTTTTCCACTTAAATGCAATTAAAAAATTTGAGGACTCATTTTAAGTAAAAATAACTGATCAAATTAGTAGTTACCACGAAACACGTAAACGCGTATTGCTTGATAAGTTTCTGTCACCAGCATTACCACTAGAAATTTAATATGCAATTGGTCGTTCTGCGCTTAAAAAATAAAATGTATGGCAGCATTGCCAGCGTGTGTAAAAAAGGCTTTGCAATTTCACTTTCTGTGTGCCGATTTTCTAAGTTTCAGGTTGATTTCTGACTGTCGCAACAGAAAGGAGTGAGCAAGATCTTGGGGATTACCTACCTCGAAGCTTTGGTGATCCCATCATTAAATTTGCGAGAAATATATTTACGTAATCTGTGCGCTAACCAGATGCCTTATCATTTTCCGTGGCATTCCAATCTTAACACGTTATCTGAATTGGAGATGTTTGAGCATTCAACATTTCAGTAGCAAAATCGTCTGCCTTTAGTGTTTAAGCAAACAAAAAATATTAATATTTGTACAATAAAAGCTGCTGTCCCTCATTTACTTAATTCCAGTCGCTGCTAACTGTCTGTACCCGCTAGAATAGGCAGTGTGATTATATTAACAACCATTCATAAATATTTAATGGGCCAAGCTATAATTGAACACACGTATGTATAAATACTGTACTTGTCCACTAAACTGAAAGTCATTGCACATCGAGTACTTTTGCTTTTTACACCCGTTAGCTGAGTTCAACGAACTTTGAATAGGTTTAAAAATACGTTCATCGGCTTAATATAGTTACCAGTACCTGTTTAATATATATACCTGCTTCCTACGTAGCACGTATTGAAGATTTTAAACGGTTTTCTAACATCGCAGTTAACCGCTTCGATTGCTGTCAAGGCCGAAACTGTCGAACAAACGGCGTGACATCATCATTTGTTTAATTGTGTACCAATTGTGCACCTTACCGGTTACTGTTCCAACTGTGCGCAAAAAAAAAAAAGAAGTAAGTGTGCTCCACTGACGAGAGCCCGCCGGGAAATACCCAGTGCCCATCACGTGAGTAATGTTTGTGAGTATTGTCTAAATATGGTACTCTTTGGGTATATTTTTTGAGAAAAAAATACATTTAAGTTGTTATTAGCTTTTTTAATTTTCTTAAGTTATTTTGATTTAACTTTCGATTGGGTAGATCAATAAATGTACTCTATGTTCTTCTTCTGACTGTGACAAACATTAGCGGAAGTACGAGATACCCTCTTTAGCCATTTTGAATTGGCGCAGGGTATGAAAACATCATTTGATATGGCGATATGACCGGCGATCGGCCCGTATAAACAGTTCTGGGTATCTTTGGTATTGCATATGTATTGTGTAATTAAATATTCAAACGATGAGAAAACTTATTTATAATTCCAGTTGTTCCGGCAACGCTCAAGCCTTATTATAATGAATCATACGAAATAAAACAAATTACAAAAAAAAAAGCACACAATCAGAGAAATCAGAGAAATATTTAGCTTTTGGCTATATAAGTGGTACATCATGATACTTGGCATTACTTGAGTGTTAGCCATTCTATCTATCGGTCAATGCTCCAATTTTGTAGGACAAAATTAACAACAATTTTAACTTGTAGTACCTGTAATCGTTGTTGAACTGAAGTATTTTCCGGCGCCTGAGATAAAGTCGAGAACCGCTGAGTGCGGTTATCAGCCGTACGATTAGAAATTCCAGTAAATCGCTGTACGGCCGTATAAATATGAAACGCAACTCTTCTAACACTACAATTGACCATGGCAGTACGAAAACTACGGTTGCAACAAGGACCCACATTGGGTCCGGATGTGGGTCTGGGTCTGGGTCTGGGACTGGGTCTGTTGCTTCTGGTCTCTTCTGGCTGGGCAAATGATTACAGCAGGGAGGAGCTGCTCACTTGGTTACAGCACAGCAACTTTGGCTATCAGGTGCTACAGCAGGCACTGAACTCCAGCTCCACCTTCACTTCGGCAACCACAACTACACCCCCAAATAGCATTTCTAGCTCCAGCTTAACGAAAGTGGATTTGAATGCGGACCTTCTATGTGCCACTCAAGTGGGTGTACTGCTCCAGGCGGCGGATCATCGAGCACTGTCCGCGCTGCGAGGTAATCACTGGACCCCAAACACAACTTTAGATCACCTGGCCAATATATAATGCAGCTTCTTCTAAACAGTTTTGGATGCCTGGGGAAAGTTTCCACATGGCCTGCTCTATGGCCACTTCAGCGACATGGGCAACTACGAGTCCTGTTTAAGCCTTAGCGATGAAGCCTCTAATATGTTCCTAACCCGGACCAAGTACTGCCTGGCTAACATCAAATTCGAGAATATTGCCCCCAACTCCTTGGACAAAATTAGCGTCAACATTGGCGCGTGTATTCCGGCCAAATGCAGTGCCGCACAGCTAAATGGCTGGATCAATGACTATCTGCAGCTACTCTTCGAGAATGCAGTCGATCCAGAACCAGTGCTCGTTCAGGAGACCAATTGCGCCCTGGCTGACAGAGAACCCATGTCAGCCCTCGACTGGTTTGCTGTGTAAGTAGTACGCAGTATAGTGCAATACTATACTATATATATAATCTGATCTACTAAGCTTCTGCTCCACAGCGGGCTGCTCATCTTTCTGGCAGTACTCGTGCTTCTCTCCACGCTGCTTGACTACTTCAAAGGTGAGCTGTTGCCACCCGCAACTGTTTCATAACCTCAAAGTAGATAAGATGCTCTTAATAAGGCAGCTTATAATCGAATTTCCTCCTTCTTAAGTATATACAATACATATCATTATCTGTATTTAAAAGTTTGGGTCGAGAGATTTGGACTTCAGCAATCTTACTTATCTTCCTAGACTGTATTCATTCAAAATATATATAATGTAATATCAATTAGTCAAAAACTCTGAGCTGACATCTACACTCTTACATAATATCTGATTCCATCATTTCATAGGGATTCCCCGACATTTTCCACGCTGATAATTCGTGTATTAGCATTTTTTCCAAAGTTTATATTATTTTCTAACGCTATCTATAATATAATCAAGATTTTTATTTTAACAGGTCCCCAAAAGATTTTGGGCTCATTTTCGCTGCGCCAAAACATGCGTCAACTGCTGCAAACAACGTCGAAGACAACCCAATTGCCGCATGTCGTACCCTGTCTTCATGGCATACGATGCCTGACCATTATATGGATTATCTATGGTCACGATTATATGTTCATGCTGCTGGCGCCCAACGTGAACACTTTCGAGGTGATCGCCTGGGCCCAGACACCTTACTCCATGCTGCTGCAGAGTGGCACCACATCCGTTGATACATTCTTTCTGCTCAGTGGAACGCTGCTCGTTATGGCCACCTTACGCGAGCTGGAGCGGTATGTCTTATTATCTGGTTGCTTTCCTTCTTTCGATTCTTATCAAGCGTTGTGATCGATTCTTGTGCAGTCAATCGGGTCACCTTAACGTGCCACTTATGTATCTCCATCGCATTTTGCGCTTGACACCAGTCTTGGCTGTCGCCGTGCTCCTCTTCATGACAGTCTTCACCCGCCTGGACAGCGGACCCCTTTGGCAGCAGTTCACCAGCTCCTCACAGCTGTGCAGTGATACCTGGTGGGCCACGCTTCTCTATGTCCAGAATTATGCTGCAGCGGGTCGTATGGTGAGTAAATTCCAATTCGACAATTTCATTGATCTTCAGTTTGGGTCTCTCTACACTTAACAGTGCCTGGGTCACTCGTGGTACTTGGCTGTGGACATGCAACTGTTTGTGCTGTCGCCGCTGCTGCTGTGGCCACTCTGGCGCTGGCGTCGACGCGCCGCAGCCGGCATTGTTGTGCTAGTGATGTTGCTCTTTGGCTGCCTCTTCAGCATCATCATGCTCAACAAGCTGCTCGTCTTCAGTCGCGATGGGTAAGTGATGAATTTCACTTTAACTTTTGATCGGCATGCACCTGATATATTTTATAATTAAATATCGGTGACTCCAGCTCTCAGTAACAGTCAACTTAGTTTAATCTTATGAAGGAAGGAATTTCAATTTCGATTTCTAAAAATGAGATTTATTTACTTAATCTGCGCATAGTAAAGAACTTTAATTCCAAATTTGAAGCTCTTTTACAGTCAGATAGATATGATTAAATCTTGTTGGTTGTCTGTGTTTGATGCTGATCAAGAATATATAACATAATCAAACATAAACTCCGTGCTGTTTGGTTTGTTGCAGTAACCTTGGCGGTGACAGCCCCGAGATGCGAATGATCTATTATACGACACACGCCCGTGCCACGCCCTGGCTAATTGGGCTGCTCTTTGGATATTTTCTGCATAACGAGCGGGGCCGGCGGCGTCGTCTGTCTTGGTGGTTGCTATCGCTGCTATGGCTGCTGATGGTGCTGCTACTGGCCACCGTCATTTGGAGCGTTTATCCGTATACGCAGCCGGGTGCTCCGAATATGACTCCGTTGGCAGGCGCCTTCTATCTATGCTGGAGCCGCATCGTGTGGCCGCTGGCACTGTGCTGGCTTATTTGGGTCTGCCACAGTGGGCGGGGGGGCGTTGTCAATGCGTTTCTTAGTTGGTCCTTCTGGCAGCCCATCTCCAAGCTCTCCTACTGCCTATACATTTGGCATCTACTTGTCGAGACGGTCAATACGGGTCGCATCAAGACCAGTCAACACTTCTCCAATTATGACGCGGTAAGTCTTCGCTTTCTCTCTCCCTATCCCTCTCTCTTTCACCACTTTCACTTGCCTTTGCAGACTTTACATTTCTGGTCGGACTTTGGCATCACCCTGGCTGTCTCACTGATCATGTATCTGTGCGTAGAGGCGCCAATTGTGCGCCTGGAGATGCAGCTTTTGGGTTCGCGGAAGCGTCCAAAGACAGCGCCTATTGAGGGAGCCATCAATCCCATCACGCCCACTGTATCTTTGGCGGTTATTGCGGTGCCTTCAAGTACCTCTCAGCAGAATCTAGTCGAGGCATAAAAGCATTTTTTATGCAACTGAATTACCTTAGCTTACCTAGTGTACCTTGAAATTAAAATCGAAATGATGAGTTTATTTAAATAATGTGATTTTGACTTAAAAACAGAGTGTCAAACCCGAAACGAATTTAGGTTCCAAATCCGATTCTATGAAGTAAAATATAAAAGCTCCGGTAAAGATTCCGATATTCTGCCAAACTTTTTACGATACGCTACTGGTACATACGGTTACGTAATGGTCCAAAACACGAGTTTCGAGAGATAAATGAGAAAGTTCAAGTCTGAGAAATATATTATATTTCAAATTATTGGGCTTTGTTTTGATTCCGAAAAGGTCTTTTCGGGACAAATAATATCAGTTTAAAAAACATTTTAAATTTAGATTCTAATTCTGATTCCGAACATCGGTTTGATACCTGATCAAAAATTGATAGCACATCTACTAATATGTATGCATTTCAGAAATTATAAATAGCTCCTTTTTACCCATTTTGGCTAACAACAATATTAGTAATAGTTGTGATATTTTTTATTGAAATGGTTGCTGAATTGACACAAGTCTGTCTTTACTTAAAAGGCTCACAGTAAATCCTTGCAACTCTGCCGATTTCCTAATCAAATTACTGTGTCAAAACTAAACTAATTAACATTTTTATTCAAACTACAACTACATAGCTAAACTGCATTTGACATTCGAAGGAAGACATTTCTTTGGATAATAAAGGCAGTCGCTTTTGTGGGCCCAGAGTCAGTTTCCATCAGCCATTCACACGCAATATTCCACGAATTTTCAAGTTGTCTGCTGTTGCGTTATCGTGGAAAATTAAGACAAAATAAAACGGCCTTTTGGTTATTTTGCCACATGGTTGCAAGAGTTACCGGATTCCAGACCAGATTCGTTTAGTTTTTTTTTCTTATTTTTCACGATCGACTTTCGATTTCCGTTGTGCTTATGTAAACTCTGGACACAAAGAGTTATTAAATAAATGAGCTCAAATTGGGAAAATACTCTAGAAAATTGGAGTATACCTGCTTAATAATACAATCTTTATTGCATGCTGCCTGATCACTTGATCACAGTCATACCAATAATGCCTTTCAATCAAAAAAAAGTCGGAGTTGAATTGAAGTCGTTTGCATTGCTGTTAGCCAGTAATTCGACTGTATTCCAACCAACTACCCAAACAGCCAATCGCCCCGATCAGACTAGATCATTTGGCACTGCTCCAAATATATGTATGTATCCATACACATATGTATTTATGCATATATGTATATATGTATATACCCGCTTACACAAGTCGCACATAACTAAAAGTAAAGGCTGTTAATTGCTAAGCAAATGCATAAAACATAACCAGTACGACTAAGTAAACTCTTGAGGAGATTATCTAACTGTTCGATGCCCTGTAAAGCATACAAACAAAAAGTATCCAGTTTGGTTATTTTAATTTAGGCAAGACTTAAAGAGACGCACCAATTGAATTCAATCGCCCTTAGACTTCAAATATGGAAACTTGACTATTGACTTTTGACCTTTGACTGTAGTTCAAATGTTATAAATCGTTGTGTGCATGTTTGTTTAAGCACCCTGTTTAAGCCCCCGATAATAATGAATGCTTTCACATAACAGGTGCCATTTGCTGTCTAACACAAACATATGCACAGCATCACCAGGATTATAGGGTATTTAAGTCAAAGCTACATGGCAACAAGATAGCTGCAAAGACTTACAACTAATTTTTGAGGCATGCATTTGAGTATTAAACATCAACGTTTTGTGCACACTGGTGCATGGTGCATGTTTAACTGAATAACCGTTATAAATGATGGAACACCGTTAGCTGTCAATTTGGCGACACCACTGTGCTGGGGTCGCACTGTGCACAAATTATTTGAGTGCCGCACAAAAAGTAGTGCAAAAGTAATTGTAGCCATGCGAAGAACCCGTTGATAACTGCTACCTGACTAACCAATTGCCTGGCTGACTGGCTGGCTGAGTGGCCTGTCTAGCTAACTCGTCTAACTCGTTGCATTAATCCACTAACGCCCAGGCGCACTGCAACAACCGAGTCAAGGCAGGCAACTGGCGCACAGGCAACGGCCAGTTCTGATTGAAACGCCACACAGCGCGGTTCACCAAGCGCTCGAATTAGATTGGATTCGATTCATATCAACTGCCAGTTGCTTAGGTCAGCTCGGGACTAGACCATTGCAAATCTGTGTGGCGGGATGCAGCGCATGTATTGCACCATGCTGACGCTCTTGGCGCTGCTGCTCGTTTTGGCGTCAGCCCAGAGTGCAACAGGAGCAGTGGCAGGAGAGCGACCCAAACGTGGCGTAGTCACCATTGACTTTGGCCTACTGCTACGCAATCTGCTGCAGAAGAGCGGCGATTTCTCATACCTGAAGGCGAACATAACCCGTAACATTATAGCGGCGAAGACATCGCGTCGCCCAGCCATGATGACGACAACGACAACAACAGCGGCACCACCACCACCACCACCGCCACCACCACCACCACCACCACCACCGCCACCACCTCCACCACCACGACGCAGACCACGTCCCTATTATGGGCACGGCTGGTGGCCACGTCCCTATGACTATTATCCGGATCAGCCTTTCGATTATGACTATGGCGATGCACCGCCGCCTGCACCGCCACCTGCACCAACAGCAGCACCACCACCACCTCCACCACCACCACCACCACCACCGTCGTCACCAGTACCGCCGCCAGCTCCACCAGCAGCACCGCCTGCGCGTCCACCGCCGCATCCCTTGAGCCAGTATGACTACGACTATAGCTACGATGCTCCATCAGCACCAGCAAGACGACCACGTCCGCCGCGGCCACCACCACCAGCAGCAGCAGCACCGCCTCCACCGCCGCCGCCGCTTCGTCGTCCACATCCGCTGCAGCTGGGCAATCAGCTGATCTATCAGTACGCACAACCTACTGGTAAAATACACAAGCTTTTAACTAATTGTCGTACAATTGGATTCTCTCCAACACTTTGCAGATATCTACTCTAAGCGGCGATCCCTTGAAGGCAACGCTGCGGCTGCGGCTGCGGCTGGAGTTGAGGATGAGGCTGAGGCTGAGGCTGGTGCAGAGGCAGAGGCACACGCAGACGCAGACGCAGACGCAGACGACGATGATGAAGCTAACTATGCTGGCGACGGCAAACAGTCAAATCCCCCACATTTCCTAATCAACTATTCGGGCGAAAGTCAGCCCATTGGGGATTACTACAAGTATGGAACGGCCGGGCAATTGGACAAGTTCAATCCATACGATTTTGCTGCTGGTGGTGCTGTCAGTTTGGGATCCAATCACTTTAACGCATCGCCAGGACTGCCACAGTCCAGATATTATTTACAGTAAGAGATCTGCGAGTATTCATGGAGATTTTTTTTTTTTTTGTTGTGCTTGTACTTTGTCACTTTCTCGGCTTAAGCATTAAATATATTATAGTTTTCAAATCTCCGCCTTCTTCTTCTTCATTCTCACTTGTTACTCACATTTACTCATATATCTGTGGATGGAGGAGTTTATTTAATTATTGATACATATAACACGTCAAGCAATCATACCGTAACTAATGTTCTCCATTATAAGGCCAATTCTAGATTTGCAATACGATGAAAGTCAGTGAAATTGGGAATTCTCCATCGTCCTCCAATTAAGTACACTTTAAATGTGTTTTTACTCTTCCAAAATTCCATTGAAAAGCGTTTCAATCAATTTTTGAATATCCTAACAATTTTATTTTTTTTTATAATATTCTCAAGAAATATCATTTAATAAGTTATTAACACATAAAACAAATTAAGAGTAGTATTTGAATAAAAAATTTTTTCATTATATATTAACATCGTTTTCTTTGTATTTTTTTTTTTTGTGGTTTCCTTTTTTTGTGTTATCGATCCATTGAAATATATATATGTATATGAATATATATATCTATATCTATATATGCTCAATATATATATAAATATATATATATATATATATGTATATATATAGAAGTTATCTTTAAGGTTTGCTTTTATCATATATAATCATGTATAATAGTTTGTGTTTATCTTCAATCGCTTCAACTTCTCGTCGCTTTAATTTTATTTTAGTATTGAAATTTTTGATAAATAAATTGAGAATATCTTATAATTTTGATGCTTTAATAGTTAAGTTTGTAAAGTTGCCAAGTATGTATATATACATCAAAATAATTCAAATTTTATGTATGTATATGTATATATACATACATGTACATATATATGTATGTGTAATATGTGTAAAAAGATTTTAAATTGTATATTACAATACAATATTCATAACTATTTAGATAAATCATACGCAGAAATTCAGTCTTATTAAATAAATAAAACTTAGGTACATCGTTTTTAAGTATGTATGTATGTATGTTGCAAGCTGAACAACTGAGACAATCAATTAACCAATAAATGCATAACAATCAATCAAACAATGAAATAGATGTGGCATATTGAGATTCTTCTGATGCGTGGTTTAGCGTTGAGTTCTATAACTATTATTTATTATGTCAGTTTGTTTAGTTCCAAAAATCAATAAAGTCATCAATCAGATGAACCCTATCTTATCTCTCTTTTTACCTGACATTATATTCAAATTTTCGCTCATTTTATTTTGATCTTAGTCCTCGATTCTGTAAGGTTTCTCAAACAAACAGATAATCAATCCTTCAACCATGTTTGCTTCGACTTTTGCATTTCGTTTGGTATTTGGTTTTCTGCTCGGTTTTTTAGTGATTCTCTTAACTTTTTCCATCAATCAATCAATTATTCGGATGTGGCCCAGCCTATTTCATTTATATCTCTATCTCTTTCTATCTGTTGCAATCAATCTGATTGATGTTTTATTCAGCTATTGCTTACTGCTCGTACTTATGTTGGCTGATCTAGTTTGTGTCCGCTTCTCGTCTCTTTTGAGCAGCTCTCGAATGGTATAGGGGTACAGTGAGTACAGTTAGTTTAAATTGTTTCATAAGTACAGTAAGTACAAGGTGCAAGCTGTAAAGTTGGATGAGCATATGCAGTAATGTTCCCTTTTTCATTCTGATTATTGTTATTATAAATATTTCTGCTTTTATTTCCCATTTAAGTGTAGCGCTTTTAATCGCAAGTTTTTTTACGGAAGCATTCCGTTTTATCGTATATTGACGAAATATGTCTAGTATTTATTTCGGAACTGTAGAAAATCTATGATAATCTATTCATATTATTTGCTGTAGGTAACAATTATGCTCATTTGGTGGTACCGAATGAACCAAAAGGTGGAAGAACAATCTTAAGTTTGTAGTTTAGTTGGGTTATTGGTTAACTAGTATATCGAACAACCTTGTACATATTTGTTCTCTGGCTGTAAAACAACTTTCAACTTCTTGTTCTAGGATATGTTTTTCGTTTTGTTTGTTTCGCATTTGTTTTCATGCAGGTTTTTCGAGTTTTTAATCGCTGGTTTTATGTTAATTTCGGTTTTTCATTGCATCTCTTCAAAGTTTCATATGTACAGGTTGAATATTTAATAGATTTGTCCACTCATGCCTATGTCTTGCAATTGTTGGATTATCAAATTATAACAGTTTGGTCCTGAAAGCTTTACAAACATAAAAAGCTATGAATTGGTACGGGACGGGTATACAGGTATGGTACTTTATCGAACATATATGTGCAATTTTCATCAAATGCGTGCATTTGGCACTTCAAGTGAATGAAGGTACTTTCTGAACAAAGACAAATTAAACTTTGGTATGATATAACAAATAGGGAACAAATTTGGAAAAGCACAATAATAATTGTAATCAATAATAATAATAATCATTTTAATTCGAAATACATGTACTTTAACAATGCTAAATGTTAATCGAGGCCAATTCTTATTCGTATTGGAATATACATATGTAACGCTTCTTAAACCAAACTTAGGAGTAGATTTTTTTTTACTTTCTTCTTTGTAAATATTTCTGTTGCTTAAGGGACATAAATATTTTAGTATTTGTCGTTTATTTTGCTTGTAAATTTCAAATCTTTGGTAATTGTTAGTATTTACTTAGTATGATCTTAATTTGTGGCGAATTACGTGGCTCATTCTTTGATTTAGTGTTTTGCTTATTTTTGACGAGGGCAACTCAAGAAGTTCTTGTAGTTTTAATTACCGTTAGAGTCTCTTTGTGTATATTTACAGGTTTTTGCAGTGTTACTTGTAGTTGCATTTAGTATTTTTTGAAATTTAACAAAAAAAAAAAAAGAAGAAGAAACAAGTCCAAATAATTAAGAGTTTCGTAATTATTTGTTCAAAAATCGTATGTACTCATAATATAGTTTAAAATGTTGGTTTACTCCTTGTAGTGTATAAAGTGGCAAAAGGAATGAATTGTATATAAATAGTGTTATTAATATTATTTTTTTTTAATTTTTTATACATAAGTATTTTTGCTTTTGCTTTGTTTATATGCATTGTATTGTTGGAATTTTTGTTTTGTTTTTTTTGTTTTACATAAATGTTGAACTTGAATACTTCGATTTCGATTAGTAAATATGGTAAATTTATGTCATTTTTCGTAAAGATTTTCTTTAGTTTTTGCATAGTTTAAGTAAAGTTAAATATTGAATTACAACAAATACCGAATACCGCTTAAAAATGAGTTTAGCGCGAGCCTCTAGAGTAGTTAAAACAATAACACTTTGAATATAAGTATTCGTAATACTCGTAACCGTATAATATGTATAATGTATATAGTAACAATAACTGTAATGGCAATGTGAATAATCATAAATATAATATACATAGGATTGAGGATGATAATATTTAGTAGAGAATTGTTTTTGTTGTTGTTCTTTGTGTGTGTGTGCTGATTATACGAATGCCCCAAAATAGCCCAGACATAACCTAGTTATACAACATGTAATAAGGTTAATCTTCAGATAGAAGGCTTCCCAATTATTTTGGAACTTTCCTATAAGTATATACATATACATAGTCTACCATTTAGGCGTGAGTATTTGTGTGTGCGTGTGTGTGTGTTTTAAGCCACATGTTTATGTGTTGTGTGTATATATATACTGTACAGTGAACACACGCACATGTGCGTTTTTAAACTAGTTGTATTTACTTAAGTAAGGCAGCCTAACAATGGGCTGGCCTAATTCGCGTTTCATTTGTGCTCAACAATCTCAAAAATATGTTTTGTGTTTCCTCTTTCTCAATTTCGACTGGCAACATAACCCCAAAAAACCCAAGAGCCCAAAGACAAAATATGGTTGCCAATCGGAGTTGAGTACAATATTTACTCCCTAGTGTGGTTCTTGATCGATTTTTAAATAAATTTCACTGTATCTTGCTCAATATTAGCATATTCAACTAATAACCAAACAATTGTATGTATATAGGTATATTTGTATAATTGTATGTATATATATATATATATATATATATATATATATAAATATGTATATATATATACTCATATATATATATTGTATATAGATAGTAGATGCTGCTGATTTGTATGTATATATAACTGAGTGATTTTTACAGTGGAACCTCAATGGCACAAGCAAACGACAACTATTGAAGCTGCACTGTATGTATATATGCATATATATATATATATATATATATATATATATATTTATATGGTTGTTTATGTTTGTAAAGGTATGTATATGTTTATTTATAACATCGTTAAACTTAATAAGTCTAATCTTATTTACAGGTATTGGTTTGCCAGCTCTATACGCATAGTTAGGTTAATTCATATGGTAGATCGTAAGGGCGCTAGGTCTTTAGGTAGAAACGTTTGTACAGTGGTCGCTTGATAATTGGGACTTACAAAAACTATGAGTATTCAAGTGGTATTTTTAAAACTTTTGCTGTTCATCTTCTTTTTTTTTCTTTTTCTTCATAATAGATTATTTTTTTCTGAGTAATTGCAAATAGACCTTGAAAAAATAAGAATTACTTACGAATGAGAACCAAACAGAACCAGTTTGATTGGCGAGCGACCACGGTATGACATACATGTACGATTATGTATGTATGAATAGTAATGTATTGCTTGCTCCTCAATGGACGTGCTTGGCAACTGCTTGGGCAACTAACGATCACAGAGTGGCGGCGGGGTGGAGCAGCTTGCAGTGGTCCAGAGAGGTGCGATGGGAATGAATTATGACTTTTTGGAAATTTTGAGAAGAGAGATCTTTAACACTGATCAGCTTAATCCTCCCACGAGGGGAACTGCCCCTCATCCACGAACATGCTAAACTGTCCGGTATACTGATGCTCCAGTGTGCGTCCGCTTCCCGTCGCGCTGCGCTGAGCATTGCCGCCAGGAGCGCCAGCTGCATCAGGTGCACCAGATGCGTCAGGAACTGCGGGTGCTACTCTCGCTGCCGCTGCCCCTGCCGCTGCCCCTGCCGCATCCTTGCCGGACTTGTTAGCATTCCTTGAGCCGCTCTGGGCGCCAGCTGTTGAGCTCTTTCCATAGCTATAGCGTTGCTCTGTAAAGCGAAAGAAGCGATAATTATTACAGTAATATATATAGTTAAACACATAGTTCATATTAAGCTGAGCGCTTGTCGAGGCAATTTACTTGTGGACTGTTTAGCCTCCTTGCTGGCCCAAACGGGCTCGTGCGCCTGGTTGTACGATTGCTGGTCCCAAACGGCCTTTTCATCCACACTTTTGCTCTGTACGCCCAACGGAATCACACGGAACATATATAAGATTAGCTAGCTTAATCGTTAAATATCATAACTAAGTCACTCACATAGTCCTTGTCCACATGCAGCTCGAGCTCATCGGTGGTTTGCTCGAGGCTGCTGTGCGTGATGCCATAGTAGAAGTACATGATGAAGCCGAGGGACATCCAGACGGTGAACCTAATGAGGGTCAGTATGCTTAGCTTAAATATTAAATAAATATTAACAGTTATTGCGATAGCCGGAATAAATGGAAGTCCAGGCGTTAAAAACGCTAGTGCATATCTGTCAAAATAAAAATCGAAGATTCAATTAGAAGATGTACCTTACAGCATATACATAGATATAAAGAAAGTTCAGAGGAGAGTATGAAAGTTATCTTCGGTCTACCGAAGCTACTGAAATACCCTTGCAGAAGAGATTCTAAGAGCTGTTCTACAGTTCTTAACCAATAACTTAACTTAATTGTTTGCCGATTGATCTTTTGGCATTGTCTTCTTGAAAAATAAATTATTGAAATGCGGAAGCAATACATTAATAAGCAACCCATTTATTTTTTAATTTGACTTTTCGATAATGGTATGACCTTTAGGTTTATCAGCTAGCAAACATCCAAGTGGGCTTTTCAATAAAAAATGTCGAGGGTTTACACTTTGGATCAGAGATCCGAACTGATGCATGATACAGAGAATAATCCAGACAATCCTAATACATGCACCCTCTTTGATTTTCTGCTAGGGTACCAAATATAAGAAAGCAAAAAAGTAGATTGGCGTTACCTATTCTGTGGTTGTCTCGATATAATCAATAATATCACAAATATGCCGATAAATAAAATGATGTAAATGAAGATGGCGAAGCCGCCGGACCAACCGATGGCCGCGAACAAATCCAAGAAGAATATGAGACCGAACATGATTCCAACTAGTTTCGTGACATACATGCCTGGTGCGAGTATACATATATACATACATACATATATGTTCGAATTCGCGTTTCGATATCGATTTCGGTTAGAATTTCGTCGGGAGCAAAACAATGAGAAATGAGAGAAAGCAAAAGAGCAACGAGAATACAATTGAATTTCGTTTTGATTTCGAGTTTCAGCAAATCAGTTGATCAGTTGTGGTGGGCATCCCAATGGATACCCTGTCACATACCACTCTCGGCGGTCGCCTGTCCGGGATTAATCCAGGGAAAAAAGCCGGGACAAAGGTATGCATAGTCGTGAATCTTGCGCGTGATAAAGTTCAGCCCCATCGTATCGAACGCTGTCGCCTGGCCAGTGGGTCCGGTGGGTGCACCATGAACGCTGCCATAGAACTTGTTCTCGGAGCGATCCGATACCAGAAACTGATCGTCCCTGCCGCCCAAGTAGCCTTCGGGACTGTCATCGATGAACGAATCGTCCGAGTCGGACATGCCGCGCGTCACACGCTTAATGGTCAGCTTATTTGGCTCCAGCACCTCCGAGGGTCGAGAATGGGGATCCGTAGTGGCGGTACCAGGAGCAACCGGTGTGCGCAACTGTGCCGGCAGCAGCTCCACCAGCGATGTGCTATGTGGCTGATAGCGCAGCACCAGCACACATGTGGACACCAGAGTGTAAGCCAGCAGGGTGCCAATCGACATCATCTCGACGAGTATGTCCAGGCGCACGGTCAACGCCACCAGAGCAGCAGCAAGACCGCTGCCCAGAGTCGCCAAGCCCGGCACATTTGTGCGCTGCCACAGATGCGACAGTTGCCTGCGAATGCAAATGATGAATCCCCAATCGTAATTATCAAATCGAAACTCACCTGAATATCAAGCCATCCTGCGCCATCGCATAGATGACACGTGGCATGGGAAACATGGAACCGAACATGGCCACCGATAGACCAGCTGTGGCTCCAATGGCAACCACAGCACGACACTTGGGCGCATTCACATAGGACCACATCTGCACCAGTGCGGCGCCCACATTGATGTGATCATATGGCACTGCAAAAAACAAGGGTCCATCAGATATGCTCTTCTTGTACAAAATAATACATAATATACATATGTATATAATATATGTATATAACATATGTATATAATAAGAGTAATGCCCTTTTCAGCATCGCTTGGCCTCAAGATAAATACGGCATTCAAATTTAGAATTGAATTTGGAACTGATACTCACCGACTAAAGTAAGGACTAGACTAACGCTGACGTAAGCAAGAAGGACAACGATGAGGGATCCAACGATGGCCTTGGGTATACTCTTCTGCGGATTATGGGCCTCCTCGCCGGTGGTCGCGATAATATCGAAACCAATAAATGCATAGAAACAGGTGGCAGCACCAGAGAAGACCTGTGTATAATTAATTAGTATAAATTTCAAAAATGCTGTCAGCTATGAGTGCGAATGCGGTTAACACTCACGCCCGGCCAGCCATAGGGTAGAAAACCTTGATGCTCCGACCACGTCTTTGTATCGACGTAGAAGGCACCGGCGGCCATCACAAACACCCACGTGGCCAGGTTGATGGCATTAAGGGTGTGATTAAAAATAACGGATTTGCTGGCGCCCATCGCCAAAACGCAGGTCATGATGAGCGTTATGCCAAAGGCTATAAAGTCAGGTGGTTTGCCTACAAGCCAAAAAAAAAAAAACAACAAAAGAAGAATACCGACAAAAGTAAACATTGTGTTAGCTATAAATACTCATCCGCAGTTCCAAACTCACCGAATATGGTGCCAATTGACTCGCTCATCGCGGTAGCAATAGCATTGCCCGTCAGTGAATCAAAACTTGAACTTAACGCACAGGCACAGGCACTTGTTCCTGCGGGGGGAGAAGCCAGTCAGTTGATGGTTTAACTTCATTTTACAATTTTTCATAGACTTTTAATCAATGTGTCAAACCCAAACACTGGAACGCATATTATTTGTTCCGAAAAGGCCGGAACCATAATAGTCGATCACTTCACTGTGTATAAACCTGTGTAGAAACCGACCAATCTATATATTTATATACGTAAAACCGTTTCGGTTTTGACACCATGCCGTAAACAGCAAATTAAGATCAAAAATCTCGAATCAAGAATATGTTTTGCTGGAATGAATGAAATTGTGACGAAAAAGGACAACAAATTTTGATTCCAGATTATTAATTTAAGCAAAACCTTTTTAATTTAAGCATATATTCCGATTTTTGCCACGCAATCGAGCATATATTTTTATGGGTGGAAAACTATTGTATAAAACTCTTTTCTTTTGTTATTTTCTCAAATTTTTTGTTCCGAAGGTAGGTTAAGATTTTCCAATTTGTACAAAAAAAACACGTTTCATTTGACAATTGTTGCTTTGAAATATATTTTCTAATTCTAAAATGTTATTTCTTACCTATTAGATATTCCAATATCATGTTCCAACCAATTATAAAAGCTACAAATTCTCCAACTGCCACATATGAATACATATAGGCCGAGCCGGAGGTGTGTGGCACACGAACGCCAAATTCCGCATAGCACGCGCCTGCAAATACATAGCCTAAGTATCAGCGGAGATTATTCAAATGGTGGCTTGCGATTGAGTTACCTGAAAAAATACTCGCAATTGCGGCTATAATAAAACTAATAATCACACCCGGTCCAGCCATCTTTTGTGCCACCAGGCCGGCAACAAGGTACATTCCGGTGCCGCAGCAGGATCCAATGCCCAACGATGTCAGATCCAGCGTATTCAGGCATTTCTGTCAGCGATTATAAAATTATTTGATAGATTAGAAACGCATATATAATAAATGAATATAATGATCTGATCCTCCATATAAACTATGCTCGAACTTCACATTTGCTTAGAGAAAAAATCGGATTGAATTTTACAAAATCTTGCTAAAATGAAAATCGACTTAAAGATTCGAAAGTTTTTCTTATTTTTAGAATTCATTTCTAGTTTAATTAAACATTTTCTGAAAATTAGAAAACCTTTATTATTTTTCAGAAATATATTTCTTTATAATAGGAATTATTTCCAAAAATTCAAGCCCTGATTCTTCGAAAAAAAAATAAAATACCTAAAATGAAAATAGTACTAAAAACTATGAAGTTCGTTTTTTTATAAATAATTTCTACAAAAAGAAGAGA
This sequence comes from Drosophila cognata, assembly GCA_035041535.1. NCBI lineage: Eukaryota > Metazoa > Arthropoda > Insecta > Diptera > Drosophilidae > Drosophila > Drosophila cognata. The sequence continues at coordinate 837,376 of JAWNLC010000242.1, forward strand.
AAATTTACCTTTCTTTTATTTCTTAGAAACTTATTTCTTCATCGTATAAAGTATAGAAAATAACAAGTGATACAATAAGTATAAATATATAAAAAAAAATACAAAATAAATCAAAAAAGTATAAATAAAAACTGAAAATCTTTGGAAAAATCCAAAACTTTCTACAATTTAGGGCGATAATGCTGAATTGGGTTCACATTTGTTATCCAGTTAAAAATTGGATGACTTTTATGCAACCTCTTACTTACCGTTAGCTTTGGCTTTGTGGGCTGTGCGTTGCCGTCCTGCAGCTGCTTCACATCCTTGGTGCGTATGAGCTTCGGCAGCAACGTCGTGGAGCTGACGCCCGGCGGCAATGGCACCTTGAACTTGACCTGGCCAAAACCGAATAGAAGAGCAACAGAAAGCATGAGAATGGAATGGGAAAGAGAACTCAGGAATAGGAAGAGCCAAGTGACAGAGAACAGCACATTGCTTTAATTAATATCATAGTCGAGTGAGCGCCAATGAACTGGAAGCCAACGATTTCTGTTTTAGAAAGATGAAAGAGGCGTCAATCAAAAAAAATAATAAATATCGAGAAAAAAAAGACTTGTTAAGCGTCGAGTGCGTTGAGTGTCGAGCGTAAATTGAAATGCCTGCACCACACAAGTACACAAGCAAACACACAAGCTCACCATCCAACAATCCACACCATCCCACTCCCAGCCCTTTTGGTATCTTTTTGAAAGCAGTGCCTTTGTAACCTACAATCGATATTTGCAACAAGTTTTCCTGTGGTATACACAGCAACTTACCATATACATATATATTTATATATTTTATATTTATATATAACAATATATATGTAACAATAAGTTTTTTTTAAAACTAACTATTTGCATATTTAAATTCGCATTGCAATGGTCTTCCAGTGGCTTGTGTTGTAGTAAATACATACAAGTTTCCTTGTGCGTATATCAAGTGAGGGTATAGATTTGCCTGTGGTAGTGGTAATGGCCGTAGTTTGACTTTTGCTTATGTTTGTTATGTAACCACAACACAGCTGGTATGCTCAACATCCTGACCATCCCGTGCAGCTCTTTGTTTAATCACTCAATGAAAATGCGCCAGTCAAATGCAACAAGCACTTGCACAACACTCAACCACAAAAGCAACACCAAAAACCCCACCTCGCCCCTCTGATGGAGTGGCTGTGTTATTAATGGTTGCTGCAAAGCTAAAGGTCACGGAATCAAAGAGCATGGGATGATGGAATAGTGAGATGTGGCTGCATGAGATGCGAGCAGTGACAGCATCAACATCAAGAGCAGCCCACAGCCAACCACAGCAGCAATAAGTGCGCCCGAGCTGAGCTGAATGGCAAACAACAATTGGAAAGGCCCTTTGTTTGTCTTGTCCTGGCTTGAATGATGTCCCCCAATGTTGACGCAATGCTGCTCATCAAATTCCATCAAAAGAAACTCGATTCAAGCTGCCGCCTGCTGACTGTCTCTCTGCTCTGCTCTCAAGGTTAACGGAAAATAACGTTGCAATCAAAGGAAAATCAACCGACTGTGCAGTACTCTGTTTAAATTCAATGATAGCCTCATCAACACTGAAAGCTGACAAAGATATAAATATATATATATATATATATATATATATATGTATAAAATTTGGCAGACATGTATAAGGATATACAAAAACAAAACCAATCGATTGATCATTAAATTTTTCAATTGTTAGTTTGATAAAAATTAAAGATTTTTATCGGTTTTTTCTTTAATATTTGCTGAATCAAATAAAATCTTTTATATTTTTCTGCCTATTTAAAATATTCAATTGAGTCACTCAAAAGTGAAATCCAATTATTTGAAAATAGTGTATACAAATGTTGAGTGAAAATATAACATTTTCAATTTGCGCTGCTTTCGCCAACGGGTCAATGGGGCGTATGAGTAATATACGTATGAGTGCTGTGAGTCGAATATAACTTAACATCAAATAAATAATATATGTATGTTTGTATGTATGTGTGTAACTCATTTGGTACTTGTTGAGTAACCGTAGCATTTCCGCTAAAATCTCAGTTTTTCTAGTTTCCCAAACATTTTTCCTCAGAGTTTGCCCACTGATGAACATCATTGGGAAACTTTTGTAGCTGGGGTTGTGGGGAACAAACGGTTACAGTGGATTGTTTAAGAAAGTGTAACAAACGAAGTGGACAATTCCCATATACTTACATACATTCTTCCATATATATGTATATATAAATATATAGTATAGTATGTAGGTGTATTTATGTATACACATGGGGAGCATACGATATATAAATACTTGTACACGTTATGCTTATGGGAGATGCTAAAACTGGGTAGCTGGACAACTGGGCAACTGGGCAACTGGGCAACTGAGTCAGAAACAGAAGCAGCCATAAAGATAACTCACAGTGGAGCCAAAATGTTGCCTTCCCGTTAACCTAACCCTACAAGACTACCTCCTCCCCGTCCCCAATCTTGCTCTGCAGCCATCCACACCGCATGCTCCCACAGGGATTTTCTTATATATTTTTTTTATTTATTTTTTTTATTTTTATTTTTACGCTTCGGCATCGACATTGGCGCTCGCTTCGTTATCGTCCTCGCTGCGACCACGTCCCTTGCAAATGTGTTGGTGAGCAGCGAGCGAGTTCGCAGCCGCCAAATGGATTTGCATAAGTCTACACACACAAGCAAACTCCCACATACATACATAGATACACACATATGTATGTGCATGTGTATGTGTATGTGTGTATGCGACTATCAAATTGGCCATTTAAAGGCAAGCATTACAACAGTAAATTCGCTGTTACCCACATACATACATACATACATACATTAATTTATATGTATGTGTGTCTGCTCTAATTTTAACAGTGACAATAATTCGCTGTGCATTTTTGAGTTTACCTTTTCCAACACCAGCAGCAAATCCGATGGCTTCATTGTGTATGTATGTGTGTATGGCACTATTTGAAAAAGTTTTCGATTAACTGTTAATAAACTGTGCACAACTCCTATTTTGCTTCTTCTTCTGCTTCGCTTTTTTTATTCCTGGCTATTGCTTGTTGTTGTTGCTGCTGTTGTTGTTGTTGTTGTTACTGATGTTGTTGTTGTTGTTACTGTTGCTGTTTTTGCTGCTGTTGTTGTTTATTTTCGCTGTTGCTTTTGCACTCGCTCTACCAATTTGTGCGACTTCCCTTTTGGCGCACAGCTTAGGCCTTTCGCTGCGTATCCGCCTTCCTGTTTATATGTATGTGTGCGCGTGTGCGTGTGCGTGTGTGTGTCTTTTTGTACGTGCGTGTGTGTGTGTATGTGTGTGTGCGAGCGCGTTTTACGTGTCTGTCAGTCTGTCTGTATGGGTGCGTGCTTGTCAACGGCGGCGCAGACTTGCGCTTGTTGTTGGTCGTATTGTTGTTGTTGTTACTGCTTTTGCTATTATGGCTTTATATTTTACATTGATTTTTGTCTGCAACGTCATTCTATATTCAACAGTTTTTAAACTTGTATTTTGTTGCTGCTGCCGCAGCTGCTGCTGCTGCTGTCGCTTTTGATGTTGCTGTTGAGCTTGCTGTTAAGCATTTATGATTGTTGCTTTCAACAACGACTGCTGCAATTGCAAATTCAAATACAATTTCAATTTCATTTTCTATTACTATTCACGCACACATACACAACACACACGCACGTACACACAGACACAGAGACACATAGACTCATAGACACACACGAGCACAAAATTCACATTCGCATTCACTTTCGCTTTCCCGCATATTTGGAAAAGGAAAGGAAGTGAAGGAACAGTGTGGCGCTAACGCTGACGTTGACGTTTACGCTGCTGCCAAAAACTCGGACTTTGGCACTGACTTTGCCAGCGCCACACTGTCACTTTCTCTATTGCTTCCTGCTGCTTGTGTGTGTGTGTGTGTGTGTGTGTGTGTGTGTGTGTGTGTGTGTGTGTGTGTGTGTGAATGCGTGTATGTGTGTGTGTTGTGGAGTGTCGTTGCGCGCGTTTGATTCACGTGGCCACACACACACACACACTCACACACACACACACTCACACACACTCACACAAACGCACACAGAAGTAATGCAAATGCATTAATTGCACATAGTCACACACTCACACACACGCACGCACACATTAACACTTCTGCAAAATGTGTTAAATTCCATTAGCTATGAACAAGCACAAGAACAACGACAAAAAAAACACACACACACTCAGGTACAGGTTAAAAAAAAAATCCAGTTGCGCTTGCACCTTTTGGTGATTTTATTAATTTTCTATGAATATTTTCTCTTCTTTTCTATATATATATTTATTATGTTTTTTCTTTCTTTTTTTGTAACGCGCGTTCACTTTCAACGACTTTTAACTACTGTTTGCGACACGTACGCGGAGTCGCTGCGGCGGTTATTCTGTGAATGAATGGTTGCAATTTTTCCGTATGTATCACTTTTTTCCAAGGAAAATAGACACGCTTTCACTCCCGTGCGAGTCGTTGCTGTCTTCTGCTGCCGCTGCGGCGACTGCTGCTCCTGGTAGTGCTGCTGCTGCTTCTTCTTCCTTCGCTGCTTTTGGCGTTTTACAAAAAGTAGAGTAAGAAAGAGAAAGCTTTCGGTGCTGCCCTTTAAGGTTTTAGCTTTTACAAGCACGTACGTTGTAGGTGTGAGCAAGACAGAGTATGCGCGAAGTTTGAGAAATGGTTGCCAGACCAGCTGCGGTGAGTGCATACGTACATATGTATTTCTAGTGGCTGTCCTGCAGGATCTGGCAACTCCAGAGTTACCGCTTACTGACACCAAAGCTTTTTGCTTCCATACAAACGCACACACACACACAGGCATACTCACTAATACATACACCCATGTGCATATGTGTATCTATAACAGGGTTCATTGTTAAGCGAAAGCCACAAGTTTTTTCAATACGAACTCTCTCTCGCTCTCTATCTTGCTCGTTCTCGCGCTGTCTCACGCACCCACACATCCTGCGTGCGCTTGCTTGGAAAAAAGACCGCCCTAATTGAAGCGACGCTCGAAAGTAGGCAATGCTAAATACAACTAACAATAGCGCAGACGCACGAGCGACAAACTCTCTTGTGTTCGCTGGTTCGCTCTCCCACGGTGAACTTTCACTTTTTTGCGACAGTAATTTCAATTCACCCTCAAGGATATGCAAATACGTTGCTGTTGCGTCTCGGTGGCAACGTGTTATAATACCGAAGCTTAACTGTGCGCACACCTGTTATCATATTCCTCACCTCAACATGTTATTCAATCTGCTATGAATACGATTAAAGCTCTCCAAGCACTTTTGACACAACACATGCTTAACTATGACAATGAATGTGTGTGTGTGTGTGTGTATGTATGTGTGTAGCATATTTCAGGGTTAAGCATTTGTTGAAATGCGACAAGCGCATTGGTTCGGCCTTGCTGCTTACATGCTGCTGAAAGAGCTGCAGCATTTTTAGACACACATCTAGAGCCCGCTGGATGGCGCTGTTGTTTAAATTACTATATTGTTTATGACTTCAATTTTATAATGTGTTCAATTTGTGCGATATGGACAGATATCCGTATTCCAATTATGATTTCAATACTAAACTTATAACGCTTCAAGTAATCGATTATAAATTTATTTTTAGATTTTTTTTACCATGCACTTGATACTTAAATTCTAAAAAAGAAAATAATAATAATACTAATAATTAAGATATGCAGCTAATGCAAACCTTTTGAAACTGACATTTACAAATTGGTATATTAAATATATACATAATAAAATGTATAATATACATATATATATATATATATTAAATTAATTGAAATTATAACCAGCTATGACCGAACCCCGTAATCGGCAACGGGTTCAATAAACCCCACAGGCCAATGCACAAGTTGCAGTCTCCAACTGAATCGGGGCAAATGTTACACTCGTTCGTTAAATGAAAACACTGATGCCTTATGCCACAGAACAAAATCATTGCTGTTTGTATACATACACAAGTAAATATGCAAGTATATATGTACTTATTTATACACATGTATATACACATACATATATTTACATGTACATGTACAGTGCGTACTATTTTACGAGTCTGGGCGATCCCTACGGTTGTTAGTATGCCGTTTTAAAAATAGGAACTATAAATCTTAGAGAACGTCTGCGGTTGCCAGAGACCAACAACGTTCGACATTCAACGAATAATTTTACGAGAGGCCCCCATCCCCATCAGCATCCCCCTTGTAAAGCACTCCCAAAATCCGTCACACACACACACACACACACACACACACACACACACACACACACACACACACAAACACACACATATACACTTATTTCATCTCTGTACATCTGTCTATTTATCTATATGTATATACATACACATAAATGTGTGTGCCGACCATTCAAAACTAATGTTACTTAAGAAAAATCCTAAAATCTACGGGGAAAATCCACAGCAGAGACCACAGAGATACAGTCACCATCGTGACGATCGACAGCAGCAGCAACAGCAACAGCAACAGAAGCAACAATAACAACAAAGACGACGATGACAACAGCGACGGCAACAACAGCAGCAGCAACAACAACAACAACAACAACAACAACAACAGCAACTACTACAAGAACGGAGCGTAAGCAATGTTAACGAGTAAAAATCAAGAAAATTTTAGTTCTAAAAATAACTCTTGTACTCATTTCGTTTCAAAAGCAGAAATACAGAGGAAAAATAACAAGAAAACAACCAAAATCAACGAACGCTTCAGCGACCAAAGACAATAGCTATAAAACGCAAAGATACCGACGATGCCAACGATTGCCTGCATACGGATCTCTTAATATCGAGTATATACTGTCTATATCATTTCTACATATACGTATATAAACATTTATAGCGAGCGGCTGATTGATTCATTTTACACTTTTCTGAAGGTGGGAATTTAACTACCGGAAAATGTATGACTATTTCTGTGTTCTTCATTTCGTATTAGCATTTGTTATTTGTATCAAATTATTATACCTTATTTCAAAGAAGACTATTCCAGTAATATATTTACATTTCTTAATTAAGATTTTAAAGATTTTATTTTGAGATATTCAGTGACTAACAATGTAAGTCAACGGATTCTTTAAGCTCAAGATACTTTAATATTAAAATAATATAATATTTCAATTTGGAGGAATCGATATTGATTAAATCACACATATATATATGTATATATCTTGTAATTGCTCTATTTATCTCCTTGATTTGTTGGAACATTTCAAGCTAGTTGTCTGAAGGTTCTCTCAGAGCCTCTCTAAAAAACTACAGCCTGTTTCTATCCTCAGTGTTCATTATAAGCATTTCTTCTGCATAAGGGCGTAAATAATTACTAAGCTAGAGATAACCCAAGACTATACAATGCACTATCGTAACTAGGCAGATAGTACTCGTACTTCTGAAGTGATCTATTCTTCTGTATGTCTGTATTTATGTTTGTAAGTAGTCGCTTTGTGCATGCGGATGAACGAAATCAAAGCGATTTGGTTTTTAGTTTTTTTTTTTTTTTGACTTCTTGGGGGCATCAGAACGAAATAAGAATAACGAAAAGCATTTACAGCGCGGCTCCAGCAGCTGTACCAAAAATATCAAAAAGAGAGTGGGCACGAGAGCTCGTAAAGTGAACCACATACGGCTACAGACACAGCTACAGCTACAGCTACAACTACAACTACAGCAACAGATACAGATACAGATACATTCACTTATTTTGGATTACAAATAGAATACGATCGTTGGCAGTCTTTCGTGTACATACATACTTACATAAATTAAAAATACGTATAAACTGAAATCTATATATGCACAGAAAATGTACATTCCGAATTGAAATCAAACGCTTTCGAAATGTTTTCAAACACTTTTCCATGTTCCGAAACTAATTAATGAGAATCCATTTCGTTTTGGAGGTATTACGTTTAACAAATCAACCAAATAAGAAGAAGGAAAAGAAAAAAACATAGCGTTCCAAATCCCTCTCCTCAGTGTTATGGGGTTCAGGGGTCATCTGTTGTTTGACTTTCAAATGTAAAATGGTCTACAATGTATTTATTTATTTATTTATTCTTAGCATTCTCTATGCATGTAGCCCATTTGAATATAACCCTTTAAACTGCAGGCAAACTGTATTAAGGCGCACTATACGGTCTAAACTTAGGGTAGAAATCGATTTCAATCAACACAATTTTTGAATATTCAATCTGTTTCTTACAATTGTAATCTTCAACATTAAAACACTTAGATACAGTGTTGGCTCAATATTTGCGGCATTTTATATACATCTAGTTAAGTTTCGATTGTTTCAAGTCTTAAAAGGAGGAAGTTAATATAAAAAGCCTTCGTCAGAATTAAGTACTTTAAATTCAAGGGAAATTCACTTCAAACTTTTCGATTCTAATTTCGGATGGTTTTCAATTAAAACCACTGCATTTCAATTTCAGACTTCGTCGCATCTGGTCGATTAAGAGAATTTGTAAATATTTAAGCTCTATTTTAAGCACTTGAAATTTATTCTTATTTGATTTTCTAAATAAAGGATGCATTCTAAGAATTCTTTACTTAACCAACTCTAAGCTTCGATTAGTAATATATATGTTATAAAAAAAAAACTGTATTCATATAATTTTGAGTTTTGGTAATTGCAAACGATTCTAATCGGATCAGTACAAAAAAAAAAATTCTTTAATATCCCAACTTCAACAGTTTTTTTTTACGGAGCAAACGCTAAAGATCATCAACCGAGTCGCAGCTTCTTTGGGGTGCACATGTACACATACATACATGTAGGTATGTATGTATGTATACATAAACGTACGTATATGAATATCGAGCATACTTGTATCTATTTATAGGCTACGATTTTTCCCACTCGCTGCTGCAGCACAGTAATGCCCATAGATTCCTTCTGCCTGCACATGCACCATGCCCCAGACAGAAAAAGAGAGTGCGAGTGCGAGTGCGATTGAGAGTGAGAGTGAGAGTATGTCAGCAGCTCTCAACTCACACACACAGAGAGATCTGTTTGTGCATATGTATGTGTTTCCTTGTTTTGACTGTAGGAATCGAAATCGAAATCAGAATCAGAATGGCCATACGGCGCAGCATCAGTTAACTGGCGCTATTCCCGTTGCTCTTATGGTCGCTGCTGGCGTTGTCTTTACGTTCGAGATTCTATAAGTAGACATACATATGTATTTATGTATATTTACATACATGCATACATACATACATACATATATATATATATATATATATATACGAATACACCAACACACAAAGACATCTGCACTCGAAGAAGACATTTGAACACATGTGAAACAGCGAGAGAGCGGCGCCTTTGCCTCTGCTCCGCTTCTGCCTCTGGCTCTGCCTCTTTTGCTGCGGCTGTCGTCGCTACCAACGCTGCCGTCACAATCTACTAAGTTAAAGCACAGGCAAGCAAGCAGCAGCGGCAACAACAACAACAACAACGACGCACGCAATCCCGAGGAGCAGCGGCGGCAGCAGCAGCAGCAGCAGCGCCCGACGAGCGCCTAACGATCGTAGCAGAACTTGGCGCAATGTGTATTTGTGTCTGTGACTGCCGTTAGTATCGGCAACGGGATCGCTACGAAAAGTTCAGTTTCATTTTCGTTGCCAGATTGCTTGTCGTTGTTGTTTAGTTTCTCTGCTTTGCTTTCGTTTAGTTTTTGCTTTTTGTTTTTTTTTTTTGTGTTTTAGTGTTGGTTCGTTCAATTTGAAAGCGCACAAAAGGCAACCGTCGAGGAACGGACATTTGGCTCGGCCGTGCGAATTCCTACGAACATCGCACAGCAACATACATGCACCGATTAATATGTCCATATGCTAGTGTGCATGTGTATGCGCATACATACATCTCGATAAGCCAAGCCAATAAAAAAAACGCAAAGAGAGCGCAAAGTGAACGAGCGCGGGATCGATCGCTCATAGTATGAAAAAAATGTGCAACAAAGTGCAAGTGCAAGAATAACAGTTTTGCTAGTGTCCGTGCGTAGTGCATGAATGAGCGAGTGAGCGAAAGAGCGAGTCAGCGGGCGAACGAGCGAGTGAGTATGCTAATGCTCACAATACCACGCGAATTGTTCTTATTGCTGCTCCCTGCAAAGCGCCCAAGAAGAGCCACAACAATTTATTCAAACCAATAACCAAAAAACGAAAAACCAAATAAAAAGAAAAATAAACCAAGACAGCAACTAGAGCCGCCGTCAGTTATATTCGAACTAAATACATGCATACAAACACATATGCACATATCAAAATACACGTGCACATACATGTGTATATGTTCAATTGTACATACACACATGCATAAATACTCAATTTTGTGCTTTACTTTTTTTTTGTCTCTATATTTTCAACTGTAGCCGATGAGCCGCAGTCCGAGGCTAAAAGGTTAACTTCTAAATATTAATAGTCGTTGTCGCCGACCGCAACGTTTGGTTGTCAACAAAAACAAAAAAACCAAATTTAAATAATAACATTGGGAGAAACGAACCTTTTGAACACAAGCGTTTCATGTGCTCACCCCAAGTATTTTTCTCAGATTTTCGCTCGCATTTGGTTAGTGCACACTTGAAACACTCTCATGTATGCGATGCACATGTATGTGATACAGTGATACATATATGCATATATACATACAATGTAATACTTACAGTTTGTACATACCAATTAGAAGTGCGTTATTTTTAAACGGTTTTCGGCATTTTTTCTTTGTGTTCTTGTGCATTTTGAAAGGGTAGCGTTGCCAACAATAGCAAAGATAGCTAAAGGAGGCTGCCACACCGAAAGTTAATATATAATAAAAGGGACACCGTGCTAGAATACTATAAAACACAACAGAATCTCATCGTTGCGCCTTCTCAGCACAAACGCTCGCTGTTTCTGTTTTGCTGTTGCTGTAGCAGCTGACGCCGACGCTGTCGCTTCTGCGAAATAAGTTGCTGACTCAAATAAATTTTCAAATGGTAAGTAAAGCGCACCTAGCAAGAGAGCAACAACACCAATAACAAGAGCAATTCCCTTCAACAACGAGAGAGAGAGAGTGAGAAAATAAAGAGCGGGGGAAAGAGAGGCCCTAAATTCGGAGCAGGCTTTTTGTCATGCACGATTGCAATGTGAGAATGCCGAATTCAAACTAATCCCCCATACATGCCACCAACCGCCCACCCCTCTGGCGATCCGCTCGCTCAAATGCAAGGCAATGCTCTGCAATTGCATTTATGTTTGTTTTGTATACTTGTCTGAATGCACAAGTTGCAAACGGCACTTTGAGTTGGGGCTGGCATTGAAGAAGAAAAAGGGTGCTTAAGATCTCAGCTCATATATCCTTACACACCCCAGTCGGTATCTGTTTAGAGCGTCTCAGCTACTTCAAATTTTGAACGTCATTAGTTCGCGCATGAAATAACGAGACGAAATACAAGTAGGTTTACATTTACAGTTCACAATAAGTTTTTCTTGTCTGGAAATTTAGTTTACCTAACATTTTTGCATAAGTCATTCAATATTAGAATTGTTAATATATGTGCAACATTTTAATAGAGATACAATTGAGATGGCAAGTTAGAAGAAAAATAAACCATAGCAGGCAATAACACAGATTCTTTGTGTGGGGATGCAATTGTTTTGCTTCTATATTTTTTAAGTTAAGCCACATAGAAATCCAACTCTATTATATTATATTGCCATTTCGATAAGCTGTCGAAAGGAACGCATCTGATAATTAATTTGAAATACCCTCTGGTCAGTCAGGTATCCCAACAATAGATTATTTAGCCATAACTCCTCGTATGCATACCCCACTGAAATTCGAATTTAGCGGCGACTCGACCGGTTTAAGTTTGGGGGAAGCTGACTGAGCTTATCATCTGTGAGGTCTCTCGGGTCAAGTTGTTGGATCGTATGAATAGTTTTCGTTGTCTTTGCTTTTTTCAAAGCTACAAAAAGACGTTGAAAGTAATAACTTCCTGATTCCGTACTTACTGCCCCGTAGTCTAATTCTTAAGTTCGTTATACCCTTTTTACTTAACGAAGCAAGGCATATACTTGCCATATGGATGTAGGACCCGTAGAATGTAGACATTACTCGCATAGAAAACATAGATCACCTGTTGGCTAACAATTTTTTAAGTATAGCCCTAATTTGTGATATGTGCACACATTTCAATACACACATAGGCTTCAAAAATTGTATGATGATCAAATAATAAGCAACCAAAAGAGAGAGAGAGAGAGAGAGAGAGATAGGGAGAGAGAGCGAGTGAGCGAGAGAGACACAGGGCAAGGATAGTTTACAAGTTACTTTTAATCTGGATTAGCTTACTTAAAGCAAAAACTTTTAAAAGGCCCCATTCTGCTTACGTGTGCAGGAAGCATCTGCGACTCCATAATGTATATACATTCTTGATCAACATAAATGTTTGATCGACAACTGGCCCCGTTTCGGAAAATTCGATTCAAATCAATTTCCGAAAGCAAAAAAAAAACATGATTTGAAAGCCAGAGCATTATATATTATTGATCAACTTTAGAAATTTAGAAATATAAGTTATGCCACAAAACTGGTTCTCATATACATAGATCTGATTACGATCAGATTCATGCGGTGCATGCATATGTGGGCTTATACATAAATGTGTGTATATATGTATATTTATAAATAATATAATAAAAATAAAAATTAAAAATAATACATATGCTTATATATGTGTATATATATATAGATATAGATATATGTATGCATTTGCTTATGTATATCTGTAACTTAGTGTTGTCTGTCGCTGTATATTGCAGGAGACGAAAAATCCACCGACAGTGACGAGCAGCTATCATCATCAAAGGGCGCCGCGAACACCTGAGAGCTATTTCAATGTGCCCGAGTCTGTGGCGCTCCTGAACATTGTGAAGTCGGAGCGAATACAGAGCGCTTTTCAATCAAATCGGAAGAATCATGCGAGCGTTTGGGAGATGGTCGCCGAGGTGCTAAACCGGTACAGTGCGCGAAAGCGAACCGCGAAGCAGTGCTGCAATCGCTATGAGAATCTGAAAAAGATCTACACTCAGCTGAAAAAGAATCCGGAGCGTCATGTGCGACGCAATTGGCCGTACATGTTCCTCTTCAAGGAGATCGAGGAGCAGCGCGGCGAGTGCTGGGGCTCGAATGGCAAACGTCTGGCGCTCATCTCGAAGAATCACAATGAGTTGTCCTATTACCAGCGGCGGAGACAGGCGGCTGAGCTTGGCGTGCTGCTCAACAAGGATAATCTGACACCGCATCAGCAGAGCCTGCTCCAGACCCTTAGTCACGCCCACTCCACAGACTCGTCACAGAGTGGGGCAAGCAAACTGGACCGCTTCGTGCCCAATCATTTTGTTGAGACGCAGCTCAGCGAGGGTGCTGGCATACCCGTCGTCGGTCTGCCAACCAGTGTCTTCGATGATAATCCCCTCCAACTGCAGGTCGCCGGCGCTGTTGCAGCCGCTGCTGCTGCTGCTGCCGTTGCTGCCCAACTGCGCCACGAACCACAGCTCCAAGGCAATAGTAGCTCGGGGCTCAACCAGGACGAGGAACATCTGCACAGTCAAAGTCACAATCACAGCCACAGTCACAGTCACAGTCACAGCCATAATCTAAATCTCAATCTCAATCACAATCATACTACAGCATTTAAGGATCACGGACACGGGTTGCAAGAGCCGCCCGAGGCGCCCGATTTTGATAAGGATTGCAATGGTCCGCTCAACCTGCACCACAATAGCACCAGCAATACCAACGACAACAACATATCCATGAAGTGAGTCAGTCAGCAGTCGAGAAACTAATCATTCCTGCATCCATCCATATAAATGAATAAATTGTTCACTCCTCCCTACAGATCCGAGCCTCTTTCCGAAGGCGAATTCAATCCGGATGACATTCAGCTAATGCAGACCAACTATAATGGGTGAGTCTATGGTTAGGGAAAAAGATTCTTTTTTGGAAACGCTATGTATATGAAACCAATTAATTGGCACATTTATTAACAATCTTAATTGATGGTTTATTCATTTGCAGCGCGCAAAACTTTTACTCGCCCAGCATAGATCAGAATATTCTGCATCCGGATGTGATTGTGGACACGGACAATCTGTCCGATTGCAGCTCGTCGGCGTCGCTGAAGAGCGGCAAGCGCAAGATGTCCACATCGACCGATGGCGACAGCACCAATTATGAGCTCATTGAGTATTTGAAGCGGCGCGAGAAGCGTGACGAGGAGCTGCTCAAGCGGATGGATGCACGCGAGGAGCGATTTATGAGTCTCTTGGAGCGCACGGTGATTGCTATTGAGACGCTCGCTACGGGCAAAGCGGCAACCACAACGACACATCTCACCAGCGCCTACAGAGAAACAACTGCCAGATCAACGTTGGCTGCCGCTGAGTCATCAGCACCAGTTGACAAATGTCTGGGCTTATCGGTGAGCAGTGCTGCCACTCCCACCGATGCAAAAGCAGACGCCTCCATTGTTGATGATACCGATAAATTTATTGTTCTGGTGCCTGATGACCACAAAGTGGTGGAGCTGGTGGAAGGGGTAGAGGAAGAAGTAGCTGTCTCCAAAGCCGAAAATCCTGAGCAGGCGTAAAACATATATAAATATATCAATAAATTTAATTGAACGCAGTGCCAAAGACGAGCCGTGTCTCGAATCTAATTGAGATTTACAACGTTTATACTTAATAGCCAATGTGCTTAAGAATTCCCATACATATTTTAAGCATACGCAAACCCTTTCTCCAATCTAAGTTGTAATTTCGCCAGACGCAATATTTGTGCCAGCACTAACTTAATTTTACGTATGTATCTAGATTAAGGTTCAGTGAATCCCCACTATAGTTATAGGCGCAGAATTTTAGCAATCAACTTTTGCATATATGTATGTAAATATATAATTGGAATCATCCTTCATGCGCACGTTGCCATTATTATTTTTTTTTAGCTATTTGTTTATATCGTCTAAGGTAATAGTTACACACCCAAATATATGGTTAACACCGGAGTTGTTAACTGGCCAGTCTGCGGTTTGTGTGCTCGACTCAAATTGTCCTTTATTTTTTATTTAACCAAATTAAATTTTAATTAAGTTGGAGCTGAAATGGGGCTCAAATGCATTTGTGCAGAAACATATTATTTGTACGTGTGTATGTAATATAAACATTTTTTTTTTAAATTTATTATACAAAAAAACAAATTTATAAAAACAAAAAAAAATAAAATTTGAATTTATTATTTCCATATCGTTAAAGTAAGTTAGCTGGAAACCAAATCGAACTCAAGCTTATGAGTGATTTTTGGGTGACGAAATATCAATTTATATTCCCGAATTTAACTTCGGAATTGCATTTGCAAGATGCCAAAATAGGTTAAAAACAAATCATCTCTGGCAAAAGACTTTGTTTGAGATTGCATTTAGAATTTGGTGTCTAAAGCTCTATAATTACTGGAGCCGTTGGCTTTTACGATTTTTGTGAACGGGAGTGGGCGTGTCTGGACTTATTCTTCCGCTTTTTCAGTTTGTTATCAGTAATATGCCTTTCAAATCTGGTGACTAGCTTTCAAAATGAGTGAGACATAAGTTTTTATCGAATTATCAATCATAACTATGAGTCAATTTTGGGGCAGGAATGGACATTTCCGTAAATTGTTGTATCGATACTTGAAAACGGTTGCCGGTAATATGTCTTCCAAATTGGTCAATTCTAATTTGTAGGAAGTAATCTAAGAACTTGACTAGCTTTGAAATCCTAGGATATATGTGATCTTATAGACTTGCAAGATAGATTTATCGACTTCCTAGTGGACTTCCTCCTACAGTCGGTATTAGAATATTAAAACTCAAAACATATTTATCCTTCCAGAGCAAATTATAAATTTGTTTTCAAGACGTCTCCGTCTTACATAGAGTATATTTATCAGCAGTGCAAGCTGTCCGTCCATCCATTATTGGACCAATCCATAGAATAATTTGTTCTCGTATTAAAACAATTTTGTTTTACCAAGGCACCCCGACTAAACTCATATTTGCCTAACAAAATCTTCATTATCGGACAACTATATCATAAGTTGTCACTGGAACAATTAGTAAGTTTTAAGTTGCAAAATCGGCAGAAAAATGTCACCCTTTCAGCTACAAAAATGTTGAGTGTTCAGTTCACAGCCAAAAAACAAAACATAAATAAAATTTGATTGGCAGACATTATATTTTGAACTTTGGACTTCAATTTAATTGATTACGGTCTACAAGGATTTGTAATCTTCAGTGTGCCTAAGATCGCCGTTCTTTTTTGTTACTCCTGTTTTTCTTGACAACCTTTTGAGGATTATTCTTGATCGTTTTTGCAATTTTCTTGGTAATGAGGAACTTGAGGCGCTTCTTAACATTGTCGAAATTGTCATTGTCCAGTCCTGGTTTGCTGGACTTGAAGAATTTGGCACCTTCTGTAAAGTATATACAGATTTAGATAGTTAGGTAGAAATAGATATTGTATAAGGAAATACCTTTAAGCCTGATATCGTTCTTGGGTATAAAGAAGGATTCAATAAAGATTTGCGGCTTCTTTTGCTTCTGTTTGCCCTGCGTCTTGGCAGGTGCCGTATTTTCATTGGCCCCCAACTGATGCTCGTTTGTGTTTGCTGTTTCCTCGTCTTCGGTGTCGGAAGAATCATAACTGAATGGATTCAAATTGCCCAGTCCAAGTTTGTTAGACTTGCTCACTAGAATCTTCTCGTGGCTTAGCTTCTCCAGCTGATCGTGTCGCTGGGCCACAGCGTCCTCGTGACTGCTAGAAAACATTTCCAGCAAACTGAAACCCTCGCCGCGCGTTTTAAGCGACTGCTTCAATGTGTCGGTGACCATATAAAAGGCGCTCTGCGCGACGGGTGCTGGTGTGGAGGAGTCCTTGCTGTTAGCTAAGGGCGCCTTCGGCTGCTGATCCTTGTTGGACTTGACACGCAATAGCTTCTGGTGCTCTTCTTTAGCGGGATCAAATCGTAACATTTTCTTATTATTGGATGCCTTCGTACTGGGCGCATTGGCAGTGTCTATTTTGCGTCCAATGACCTGCTCTAAAATTCCCATTTGCCAGTTACGTTCGTCTTCCTGTGGCTTTTCCTGTGTCTGGTTTTGCTCCTCATGATCTGCATA
This sequence comes from Drosophila cognata, assembly GCA_035041535.1. Taxonomy (NCBI): domain Eukaryota; kingdom Metazoa; phylum Arthropoda; class Insecta; order Diptera; family Drosophilidae; genus Drosophila; species Drosophila cognata. The sequence goes on from JAWNLC010000242.1 coordinate 854,671, forward strand.
TTCGTCCGCTTCCTTTCCCGCCTCTTCACCCACAAAGTTGGCTGTTATACGAAATCTGGGATCCAAGCTCTGTTTGCTTTGCATTTCTACCAAACGTTCGCCCTTTTTGCCACTATGCTGGGGAAGCACTATCTCCTCTTCCTCCTCCTCGTCATCATCGTTATCCTCGAAGAGATCTTTCTTGACACGCTTCGCTTTTTGTGTGTGCTCCACTTCATCATCCTCTTCGGCATCGCTGAATTTGACGTGTTTGGCCTTCCCATCGGTCAGAAAGGCTAATGCCTGTCGTATGGCAGATTTTTTCTGCTTAAGCTGCTGCTGCATTTTGTTAAGCGACTCCTTGCGCTTCAGATCCGCTATAGAGGCCTGAGCATCCAGAGACTTATTGCTAGGCTTTCTATGCTGCTCTATAATGTGCAGCGGCTTAACATCATGCTCCTTCTGAATGACAATCTATAAGAAAAGCACAAAATATAAATCTCTTTAGACCTTCAAATCGATTACAGCACGTCGCCACTCACTTTGCCATTGTGCATATAGTTTGCGGCACGCTTCTTGGTTATCAGAAGCTCGGGCGCCACATCCTCATCATTGATCTCCTCATGTTCGCCAAAGACACGTCGCTTGTTCTGCGTGTTCTGCGCAAGCAAACGCGAACTACTCGTATTTAGCTCGCTGGCATTAGACTGTGCTTGCTCTTTTTTCTGGTCGTCATCGCGCTCGCGCTTGAGTCGATCTAGAAAAGACTCCTTGGCGATCGATACACGTAGCTTGGTGCCATGTAAACTTTGCCAGTTGAGCTCATTCACGCCTGCAACATATAATAACAGTTATTATTATCTATATTAAGCCTTCGAGTTCTCTGCCTGCACCAAGTAGCGGCCTTACAGTAATCGGCATCATTCGTCTGTACTGTGACAAAGGCTATGACTTTGTTGGTGCTTTGTCCAGAATCCACCAGTTGCTCTTTTGTCTTTAGCTCCACACGCTCCACGTCGCCATAGACCTGAAACAACTCTCTCAGATCCTGCTCTTTTGTCCTTGTTGGCAAGTCGGTAAGAAAGAAACGCATATTTATGTATGCTTCTGTACAAAAACAGCGCACGTGTAGCAATGCAGCAACAAATACAACAGCTGTTCAAAGACCGCGATAATAATCGAAGAAGAAGACATCTTTCTTATCAAAGAAAGCATTCACACGTTTTCTAGATGGATATTTAATCTTTTTGGGTTTCAGATAATATAACCGGTAAGTTAAAGCGACAGTTTGCTATGCAATTGTCGAAATTTTCGAATACAGCAAAATTGACATCCAATTCTTTGAAAACACTGTGAAAATATACATTTGAATACAATGAAATATTAAATATGTGCTAATACCATTATTCACTGTTGTCTTTTGCAATAGAATACTGATTTCCAGAATAGAATAACGTGTCAATAAAACTCAAATCATACATCTAACTTTTGTCTCCGCGCTAAGCTAAGCCAAGTATGCTGCTGACATTTCTGACGTTTGAACTTTAATCGAACTATCGTACTGTAATCGAGGACGTTCGATAATTCTTGTTAAGAATACACTCACACATACACGCACCCACACATCCAGATTTTATTATTTATTTTTGTTTTCTGCCGAGCTAATATTTGGTAGCGCCAACGGTATTTTCACAATCAACTGGAGAATGGATACCAGCAGCACAGCAGGCAGCAAAACGGCGCTGGAGAAATGGGGCTTTCCACTGCAGGAGCTCTACCGTCTGGCGTTTACATTCTACAAACGTAAGGCAACGCAAGAAATATGTTGATTAACCGCAGACGCTCGACGACTGCGTTTATGTGGCTTCATATAACTAATGCAAACACTTATTCAAACACCCACCCACTCACTCATGTCATCTTTGCAGAGAACTCTGGGAAGGCCATACACCTGTCCTACGAGGACAACCTCAAGCTAATCGCCTTCAAGCAGCAGGCAGCATTGGGACCCTTCAATACAAACCATGCCCCTGCTCTTGGCGTCCTGGACGTTATCGGGCGGGACAGGCAGCAACACTGGCAGCTCCTGGGGGACATCACACGCGAGCAGGCAATGGAGGGCTTCATCGATCTGCTTGACACCATGTGCAGCGCCTTCCGGCCTTACATTGAGGCCGTGCGCCAGAATCGCGATGACACACTGAAAGCCGAGCTGCGACGCATGGAACAGGAAAAGGAGGCCAGACAGAAGCGGGAACGCGAACAGCAGGAGCTGCTCGAAGAGGGCTACAAGGACGAAATGCAACGACGTCAACTGCAGGATGCGCTCAACAAGCAGACGTATCAGCAATTTAAGGTAAATCACCTGCGACATGCAATCGATATTAGAACACCGCGTATGGAATGCCTGCCAAGCTGCAGGGTATATCCAATAGTACGACTGCTTTGCTATTTTTGCTGGTATTTTCTAATAATCTGCGAAACGGTTTAATGAAATTAAAAAATACAAACAAATTATGTTAGCATAGGATGACGAATGAAGATCAGAATGATGGTCATAAAGCAGTGCTTTACCGTTTTTCAGCTCCTAATCCAATTGTGCTCATATTTCTTTTTAATATGGCTGCAATATGCCGAAGTTTAATTTACGTCCGCTCGTCCTTGCAGTAGCTTTCGAATAAAAAAAAATCAATAGTCTTCTCAAAAGCCACCTCCACAACTTACATGCATTTAACAACAATTGAACTCTCTAAGAGGTATCTCACAGTCGAACACTCCACACATCGTCATTTGCACCTGTTGTTGCCCAGCCCGCCGGGTCAATAATATATGTCAACGCTTGTCGTTGGCTGTTGTTGTTGGCGTCGGCGACAGTCGAGTCGAATGAGGTCACGACACAATTAGTCAATAAACAATTTCCTATTAATGGTCAACATCAAGGATCCGAGCCGTCTAGCTAATTATTGTTACACTGCGTTACGTGTGTGACTTGCCTGTTGTCTGCTAAACTTTCCGTCTGTTTTGCTGTTGCAGCTGTACGCCGAGAAGCAGTTTCCAGGTAATCCCGAACAACAGGCCGTGCTCATACATCAGCTGCAGCGGGAGCATTACCATCAGTACATGCAGCAGCTGCATCTGCAAAATCAGAGCCAGACGCAGAATCTAAACCAAAACCAACAGCAACAGCGGACAATTGACGAGGACAAGGATAAGATGCTGCAAACGGTGGATGATCAGAGCAACAGTCGCTGTCCCACTCACCACACCAACAACAACAACAACAATAACAGCAGCAGCGGCAACAACCGTCCAGATAGTGCTGAACTAACCAACGCCATGGAGGGACTGCATCTCAATCATTTTGAGTGCCAGCAACAACAACAGCTGCAGTCGCAGCCGGAATCAGGTGAGGAGCAACTGGCGCAGCCGGAGCAGTTGGGCAGCGATGATTACGACGATTATGTGATGATACGTCCGGCCAAGATATGGACGCGTCCGGATATCGAACTGTTCAAGAATGAAGTATCAGCCGGCGACGGTGACGGTGTCATTACCATTGGACATGGCGATACGGTAACGGTGAGTAATATATCTGCTATAGACAAACTATGTTATGCCATATTTAGTGATATTTCAACTCGAGGATCAGTTGTTCCTTGGCCTATGTGCATATGTATACTAACTGGTTGAATTGAACCGGCAGGTACGTGTGCCGACAAATCTGAATGGCAAGTGCATATTCTGGGAGTTTGCCACGGACAATTATGACATCGGTTTCGGTATCTACTTTGAATGGGCGAAGCCCGTTACCAGCGAGGTAACGGTGCACGTGAGCGATAGCGATGACGACGAGGATTGCGTCGATGAGGACTATCTGTCTACAACGGAGGATCTGGAGTCGGGCTCAATGTCTCAGGAGCGCAGCACATTGGCTGCACAGAGTACGGCTGCTGCATTAAAGGCACCCATTTCAATTATAGTGCCAATATATCGGCGCGAATGCTACAATGAGGTCTACGTGGGTTCCCATTCCTATCCTGGCGAGGGTGTCTACCTCTTAAAATTTGACAATAGCTACAGCATCTGGCGTTCAAAAACGCTCTATTATCGCGTCTATTACGAACGATAAGGCCAAACAAGTAGTTCAATTGTGGATCACTTACCTTTTACTACGAACATACATACATACGAAACATATGTATTTGTAAGAACTTCAATAAGTGTGTGTTGTGTGTGTGCGCTTTGTGTGTATGAAGTTTGCATGCCGAACATGCATGCATCAATTAGAAAATGCACTTTTCCATTTGCAAAATGATTAAATCAATATATTTATTACATAGTTTTCAAAATAAATCAAATTATTATGAATTTCAGAAAGTGCCTTAATATTCATTTTCAGTAAAGCTACTGGGTGGATTTATATTTGTTGTATTGTAAAACCTCCAAAAAAAAAAATGTTCAGATTTTGAATTTCGAGAGTTCTTTCGACTATTGCAAAAGAAAGTGTTCTTGACCAGCATGCATGGCCCGCCTCAAAAACACGCCGCATTATGTTTGACTTCAGCTTATAATAATTTGATTGTCGCACAGAATCTAAATCCATTTTATTTCGTTCGTCATTGTTTTAAAAATATTACCGCCAAAGTCACCGATTACTCGTTAAATTCGAAATGTAGAGTTGCCACAAAGTGAGATCTTTGTCAGTGCTGCCAGTTGGTGCCAGGGCTCCGAAGACAGCGTTGCCCAACGTTGACAACAACTTTGTGCTTGTAACATGTATGCGGTTGCAGTTCAACTGCTGAAATGTCCAGCCGCAAGCAGACGAGTGGCTAAACGTCTCGTGAGCCATGTGCTGGGCATCGAAACATCCTGCGATGACACAGGCATTGCCATAGTTGACACAACGGGACAAGTGCACTCCAATGTGCTAGAGTCCCAGCAACAGTTCCACACGCGGTATGTAAAAGAAAACAACTCGGATGTGTTTAAGTCTACTCATGTGTATTTCATTTGCAGTTACGGTGGCATAATACCGCCACGCGCTCAGGATCTGCACCGGGCCCGTATTGATGCTGCATTCGAGCGCTGTTTGCAGCAGGCTCAGCTACAGCCAGAGCAGCTGAGGGCGATTGCGGTGACCACCAGGCCGGGTCTGCCATTAAGTTTAATTGTGGGCTTGCGATTTGCACGCCACTTGGCACGCAGGCATCAGCTGCCGCTTCTACCCGTACATCATATGGAGGCACATGCGCTGCAGGCGCGCATGGAACATCTGGAAGAGATTAACTATCCGTATCTGTGCCTACTCATCAGTGGTGGCCACAGCCAGCTGGCCATGGTGAACGGTCCCGGCCGCCTGACGCTGCTCGGCGAAACACTGGACGATGCTCCTGGCGAGGCATTCGACAAGATTGCGCGTCGCCTGCGACTCTACGTGCTACCCCAGTATCGCCTGTGGAACGGAGGACGTGCCATTGAACATGCTGCTCTGGCGGCACAGAATAGTGACGCCTATGAGTTCCCGCTTCCCTTGGCCCAGCAGCGAAACTGCAATTTTAGCTTCGCGGGCATCAAGAACAACTCCTTCCGTGCCATACGGCATCGTGAGCGGACGGAGGACACGCCGCCCGACGGCATCATCAGCAACTATGCCGATTTCTGTGCGGGGCTGCTGCGTGCGGTCAGTCGTCATCTAATGCATCGCACACAGCGCGCTCTGGAGTACTGCCTGCAGCAGAGGCTCTTTGGCGAGACGCCGCCCACGCTTATCGTATCGGGGGGCGTGGCCAACAACGATGTGATATACGAGAATCTGGAGCGCCTGTCGTTGGCGTACAACTGCCGCTGCTATCGGCCCTCGAAGCGCTACTGCTCCGACAATGGTGTCATGATTGCCTGGCACGGCATCGAGCAGCTGCTGCAGCAGCAGAATGCCAGTCTGCGTCGGGACATCGATCACATTGACATTGCAGGCAATGCTGGCTTTCATGCGTCAGCTGTCAGCGATGTGGCCCTGGCGGCCATCAAATGCAAGTGGATCAAACCAGCGTAGAAACAAGCCAAATAAAAAACAACTTACACCCTCAGAAAGTACATCGATTATAGGGCCTTACAGGCCCAAATCAAATCCTTACATACTTATTAATGTAAGACAGCGACCAATTGATCCTATATATTCCTCCACCTCAGACACGCTTACATTCTGAAAAAATATGGATATGTTTCAGAGCTCATCCAGATATATTTAAACCTAAAACTAGCATAGGAACAGACAAACAAACGGACATGCCTGTATCGACTCGGCTAGTGAGGCTGATCAATATTGAGGTCTAAGATGCGTCCTTCTGCCTGTTATACGAGTATACACCTAATGGGGTCGAAGAGTAATTGATCAAATTTATGGAACTGCTTCACTTTTGTTTTACATTATATATTTGTTTTTGTTTTTTATTATAATATCTGAAATCAATAATGTCAAATGTTTAAGGTCTAAAAAAAAAAAATGTAAAAATTGATAATGTATACATATAAAAATATTAAAAAATGCATTAGTTCTTTATCTTCATTGCTTTCATGCTGAACTACAATACAATTTTATCTCATTATTTTCTTTCGCTTCTTGTTGTTGTTGTTTGTCGCTGTTTTTGCTTTTTTGTTACTTTATGGATTATACTTATATAGTTTAGATTTTTTAATTGTGGTTTTCGTTATCATTTTTTCAATGCTTTTGTTTTCGCAACCCTTACTTAATTTTTTAAATACTCTTACTTTTATTACATAATAGCGTTACATACATTACGCAATTTTATATAACTTTTTAGTTAATGCGAACGCGAATTATTACGTGTGTGTGTGTGTGTTTGTAAACAAATGATAGACATATTTTTATGCTTCTATTATTATTATGCTCCATACATGCATTATATGTATTTATGTATCTGTTACTTCGTTTTATATTTCACGTCTCTTTGCTCGCTTCTCTTTCTATTGCTGTGAACATTTCTTCTTCCTTCACATTAAGCTTTTTTTTCGCTCCTATTTTTTTAGGTTATTTTTTTTCTATTTTTATATTTATGCAAAACATAAAATTTTCTCCTCTTTTGTTCTTGTTTTTGTTTGTTTTTTTTTCTTTACCTTCTCTTAATTTTGTATATATATATATTTATATATATGTATAAATAATTTGTTTGCTATGTTGTTATTGTTGTTGTTTTGTTTGCTGTTTGCTTATTTTTTCTCTTGTGTCTTATAATAATATTGCGCCAAAACAATAGAGAAGGGGATGAAGGTGGGCTGGGTAGGGGCTAACGAGGGCTGATGCGCAAGCAGAAGTTTTGATTTGATTTCATTTAGGTTAAGCAAAATGTAGCACATTATAAAAACTAATTCAAATAAAAATTGATTGCAAAGGATTTGCATTTGCTTAGGGTAGAGCACTGGGCTCCAAGGGAAGAGTATAGGGCAGAGAATAGATACAAATTAAAATAATATAAAATATTGATAGAAAAGTTATCATACATATGTAGTATATAGTAGTACAAATTTTTTGTTTTCCTTTTTCTTTTTTTTTTGTTGAGGGCGAAGAAAAAAAACAACCGAAAAAACAACAGACAATCAAAAAAAATTAAAGGAATCTGCATTTCCTCTTCTTGGATGGCTCTGGCGGCTCCAGAGCGGCCAAAATGGCCTCATCGAAAACGTTTTTCAGGCCCTTCTGTGTTAGTGCCGAGCACTCCACATATTTGACTGCCTTCAGCTCCTTGGCGAGCTTCTCGCCCTGCTCAGATGTAATGGGTTTCTGCTTGTTCTTGGCCAGCTTCTCCAATGTGCTTGTCTCGTCGCGCAAATCAATTTGTGTGCCCACCAGCAGGAACGGCGTTTTTTGACAATGGTGCGTTATTTCCGGCACCCACTGTTAAACAAAAACAAATCGCAATATTAACACATTATCTTCATATATATGTATGTATTTGTATTTGTATATTAGCGTACCTTCTCCTTAACATTCTCAAATGAACTGGGGCTGACCACCGAGAAACAGACGAGAAACACATCCGTTTGCGGATATGAGAGAGGACGCAGCCGATCGTAATCCTCTTGGCCAGCCGTATCGAATAATCCAAGCGTATAGGGCTCACCGCCAATCATCACTGTCACCGCATAGTTGTCAAATACAGTTGGCACATATTCTGATGGAAATTTGTTGGTTGTGTACGATATGAGCAGGCACGTCTTGCCCACAGCTCCATCTCCAACGACCACGCACTTGATGGTTTGCATACCGAACTAGTTTTTTGAATAACGGTTACTAAACGAACCAACAAAACAAAAGATGAAAGTTAGAAGTGAAGCAATTATGTTAAACACAGTGTTGAGGATGCGCCGCAATTAACCCCCGGTTTCGAACCACTACCCCAACTGTCAATTAAAACCTGGTGCATCTGGTATCTATAATGCAATCTCATTCAATTTTTAACATCAGTTTCATTTTACTTATAACTTGGATGGAAATTAAATCTACCCAACTTTTCTATTAATCGTTCGATCAAATTTAAGCCCATTTTGCAAGATGAGTGCAAAAATTAATTTGATTCTAGTTTCACCCTCTTTGAAAACTACAACATAGCAAAAGTGAATTTTAATGATTGAAAATTAATAAAATACAAAGTATATTGATTGTATATTGGCGTGCAAAGTTATTGAATCTTCGGAAGCTATTTCCAGTGGCCAACTTCACAGGCTTCGCTGTAGCTAAACAGAGACACGAGCGTGTGCGAGTGTGAGTATATATATATATATATATATATATATATATGCGTGTGAGCGTGCTCATATGCCTTAATTACTTTCGCAACGACGCGACGCAGTAAATCGCGGGCGGAACGGGACAGGGCGTGGGTGCCTTAGAAGGCCCTTGCCCGGCCAAGTGATTGGAGTGGATTTGAGTGGAGTGGAGCGAACAGGCTGACAGTCATATGGGAGGAGTGCGGTTTGTTATTATCGCTGCACCAGAGCTACTACACACAAGCACATATTTTTATATATATTAATATATATATATATATAGATATACACATATCAGGCAATAGCCGAGACGCAAATTGCTATTTCCTTGATATTATTTTTTATTTTTTGCTCAACTATTGTCTTATCTATGCGTACGAGTTGTATCTATAGAACTTTGTACACACACACATTCACACACAGACAGACATACACACACACACAGAGAACGTCAGCCGGGCGGTATCACTGCTGTCGCCGCCGCCGGCTTCCTTTTTGTGGAGCAGAGAACCACAGGCGATGGCGATGACTCAAACTGTGCATGAGTTTGTGCAGAATGAAAGAAAAAAAAGCACCAAGCACACACACACACAGAGAAGTACTCAGATAAGCTCACAGGCAGTTCTAATATGAAATATGCAGCCCTCTCCCTCTCCTGATGATCCCACACACACATACGTATGTATGTGTTTATGAGCACGTTCAATGCGTACGCGCGCGTATATGAGTGTGTGTGGGTTCTTTAACGTAGTTTTGCTGCAGCCAATATGCTAATTTATTTTGACACAAATGTAGTTGTGTATAAATATACACGACTAATGCACGCATACATGCACAGATGCAGGTGCTATGGTATGTATTGTTTTGCATCGCCCACACACACAGATATACATGTAGGGTGCATACAAGTTTATAATTATTAGAAAGCCAGGTGAACGAAATGCACATATTACAGGCACATTTCGAATTCAGAAATTCGCCAGCAGCAAGAATAAAATTAAACCAATCGTTTTTCACTAACACTGACGCACTCGGCACACACGCACGCATACTATAACGGCCATACTGACATGAGAGCAGAAGCAGCAGACAAGCAGCCTAAGCCAAAGCAGTCATCGTTAACATTTTTCGTCACTTTTCACTACAGAATTTTCTCTTTCTATGAGCACCACATGAATTGATTACTGTTGTTTTTACTGCATTCAAGTGGCCAACTTGCGTAATTTTACTTACAACTGATTTATATTGAAATCGACAGTAAATATGTTCTTTTTGGGCTGGGTTGGGCGTCGATTCGTATAGAAAACTACTATTTTCTTTTGTGTGTTCGTTCTCTCAAGCAATAGTAATCTGTATGCGTGCGAATGACGAAGCACAAGGTTGCCACTGCGGCAATCGCTATCGCTATTTGACGTTTACAAGTGGCAACGCTCTGAACCAACAATCCTATTAGTGTTGCCACTCTACTCAATTGCAGCTGTCATATGTCTCTAAGAACAAGACAAGAGAATAGCAGCGACAACAAAATAGTCAACCGAAATACCTCGCTAGGCATAGAAAAGAATCAGGGGATATGACATCGAAATGGCTGGATTTTTAAGAACAAGGTATTCCAATTTGAAATTACACACATCTGTATATACGAACAGCATTTTCTTTGTACTACATTTTAAATTCTAAATTGCTAACGATACAAACTCTCAGTACACAATAAAAAAATTGCAAATTCTTTTAACCAATTTTGTAAACTAGAAAACGTAGCCGTGAAGATGATTTGCCTTGCGAATCTACGCCACTGTCAAAGCGCATCAATAACCTGCATTTAAACTACGACGATGGGAATAGCAGCAGCAGCAGCAACTGTAGCATTCCAACTCTAATCAATGACAACAATAACTACGTACTGCCCACGATCTCAGGCGGAGCAGTCGGGTGTGGGGTTGGACCAGCTGAGGTGATAGGAGTCGGATATGAATATAATCCGGAGCTAAATGCGGATCAAAACCCATATTACTATGCAAAAAACAAAGTGTTGTATGACTTGCACGTTGAACGTGTAAAACGCAGCAATCATTAGTTTGAAGGACATATTTTATTAAGTGTGTGTAGATATCAATTCTGCTTTTATAAAACCGTGCATGTATATTCAAATGCTTTATTCTACAGTGATAAAAAAAAGTAAAAATAAAAAAAAAACAATAAAGTCTCATAGGAAATACAAACATTTAAATACATGCTATTATCGAATCAGGAATAAGCAAAACTGATACTCAGTTGCCTTATCCATTCGTATACAGAATGAAATTGTATAGATTATAGTGCCAATAATTCAAGGAAAATCTCAGATGGAATAAAATGCCGATCTTCTATCGGAAATTAGTTGCTCTTATTCATATTGATATACAAATGGTTCATTTATGTATAAGGTAGCAATCAAAATTTATGCAAACAATTCAACTTGCTGTGTTCAAAGTATTTATATATGATAATGATATTTATGCGTTAACCAACGATTCAGCTGTACAAAATAGACCACTAAAAAAATAGCACCAAGCGAATGATATACCTAGAAGCATACATAAATATTAATAAAAAAGACTTAAAATTTGCTCGCACATTTACTCAATCTGCAAATGTGTACACGAGTGCTTAACTGAAAACGGTCTTCAACATCATTTATATCTTTAAAATCTAATTTAAACACTTTTCTCAACTGTAAATAGACAACATTTAATAAATAAATAAATATACAGAATATTTAAATAGGGTATGTAATATAAGCCAAGTATAATGTAGCAATACTGTCAGTAAAATATCAAATGAATTTCTCCATTTATCGAACTTATTTTATTTGGGAACTCAACATTGGCACGATGAAACATTCATGCTTGCATGCCACTGTGCATTCGCATACCTAAGTTGTTCTCAATTTTGACAGCAACAAAAACAAAGCACAATACATCATTCGCTCTCCTGCCTGCCTGCCTGCCAGCTGCTCTCTCACTCTCTCTTTCTCTCTTTCTCTCTCTCTCTCTCTGAGTCACAGACACTCATTGCACTGACACAAGTATATCGGTGTCTGACACACACTCATACATACAGAGACTTTCAGTCTTTGTTGTTGCTATTTATATGCTCGCAATTTATTTCTTTTGACAACGTAAAATGTTGTAATATATTGTTAAATGTTAGTTTTAAAATTTAAATGAAGTGTCTTAAAAGTGCCAGTGCAGTATTTACATCAGAATTATGTTTGCATTATGTGCAAATGCGATCGTTATGGAAACTGTGCAACAAGTAAACACAACGGTCACACATAATACCTAATTATATATGTGCATATATAATTTATATGTGCTGAACAATACATCACAATTGATATTGACATATAGACAATATCAATATTGCAACATTGCAAACACCAGCTCTGTAGACGATGAGCCCCTTTGGTTCGAAGAAGAACCGCTCGCTGCCGGTGCGCGTGAGCACCTTCGATTCGGAACTGGAGTTCGAGCTGGAGCCACGCGCTACTGGCCAGGAGCTGTTCGATCTTGTTTGCCGCACAATTGGTCTGCGCGAATCGTGGTATTTCGGACTGCAGTATGTCGACACGCGCAACAATGTCTCATGGCTCAAGATGGAGAAGAAGGTCAAAGATCAGCGGGTCGAGCTACATGCAAACAACAGCATTTATGTCTTTAGTTTCTATGCAAAGTTCTTTCCCGAGAACGTTAGCGAGGAGCTCATCCAGGAGATCACCCAGCATCTGTTCTTTCTGCAAGTGAAACAGAGCATTCTCTCCATGGACATCTACTGCCGGCCCGAGGCCTCCGTTCTTCTCGCCTCCTATGCGGTGCACGTCCAGTACGGACCCTACGATTACGAGAGCTACAAGGATGGCATGCTTGCCGGGGGCGAACTTCTGCCCAAGGGCGTCACTGATCAATACCAAATGACGCCCGAAATGTGGGAGGAACGCATCAAGACCTGGTGAGTCCAGTTATGCTCTATCTATATCTGATCTAATCATTGTCTCAGTTACAGCTGTCTCTCTTAGAGTCACTCATTTTTTATTTTATTTATTAACATAGATTGGTATTTTTTCTTTCTTTTTTTGGATTCGTAGGTATATGGATCACGAGCCCATGACCCGAGATGAGGTCGAAATGGAATATCTAAAAATTGCACAAGATCTGGACATGTATGGTGTTAACTACTTTCCTATTACAGTAAGTCGAGAGTCAAGTATTGTAATGGGGCATTCAAACTGCTCAACTCTAGGCTTGATGCAACATTACATTACCTCAAATATTTCATAACTAAAACATTTTACAGAATAAGAACAAAACCAAATTGTGGCTGGGCGTAACAGCCGTGGGTCTTAACATCTACGATGAGCGCGATAAGCTAACTCCAAAGACAACGTTCCAGTGGAACGAGATACGACATGTTAGTTTCGATGACAAGAAATTCACGATTCGTTTAGTCGATGCCAAAGTGTCGAACTTCATATTCTACTCGCAGGACCTGCACATCAATAAAATGGTGAGCACCAATGTCGGTTATTAACTAAGTGAAGTTATACTACTACTAGTTCCAAACTGGGAATGATACTTCCACATTTGAACTGTTTACAAAGCCTCATAACCTCACTTATCCATAATATGTGCATTCAATTTGACTATATATGATTTGGCTTATGATGCGCAGATACTTGATCTGTGCAAGGGTAATCATGATCTCTACATGCGACGCCGCAAGCCAGACACCATGGAGATACAGCAGATGAAGGCGCAGGCAAAAGAGGAGAAGCAGCGACGTCAGATTGAGCGTAAGAAGTTCATCAGGGAGAAGCAGCTGCGAGAGAAGGCCGAGCAGGACCGCTATGAGATAGAGAAACGATTAGAGCATCTGCAGGACGAGATGCGCATGGCTAGCGATGCGCTGGTGAGTAATTCGAGTTAGACAAAGCCTCAACGAAACTATATAAAATTATAACATTGCAGCGGCGCTCCGAGGAAACCAAGGAGCTGTACTTTGAGAAGAGTCGCGTCAACGAAGAGCAAATGCAGCTCACTGAATGCAAGGCGAATCACTTTAAAACGGAAATGGATCGTCTGCGCGAGCGCCAAATGAAAGTGGAGCGCGAAAAGCATGATCTGGAGAAGAAGATACGCGATGCCGACTTCTATGTACTGCAGCTAACCGTGGAAAACGATAAGCGCGAAGCGGAAACCGAGAAGCTAAAAAAGGAGCTTATCTGTGCCAAAATGGCCGAGCGCGAGGCCACCGCTCGTCTGCTTAACTTCCTCAATAGTGGCCGCAAATCGTCCACAGACAGCCTGTTAACTGCCTCAACCGTATCGCATGCGAATGTGAACACCGCCTCCTGTATTGCGGCGATCAGCACGCCGTCTCTGACGACGAGCAGCTCAACGAACGATATGGAAACAGCCGGAGGCGCTGAGCTGACCACATCTGCCTCCCACTACATTGTGATCGGCGACAATTCGAGTGGCATTTCGGATGATTTTGAGCCAAAAGAGTTTATACTCACCGATAATGAGATGGAACAGATAACGAATGAGATGGAACGCAGCCATTTGGAGTATCTGCGCAAGTCCAAGAAGCAGGTGCAGAATCAATTGCAAACACTGCGGAGCGAGATAGCGCCACACAAGATTGAAGAGAATCAAAGCAATCTGGATATACTCAGCGAGGCGCAAATTAAAGCCGGCGAAAACAAATATTCAACGCTCAAAAAACTCAAATCCGGATCAACCAAGGCGCGTGTGGCCTTCTTTGAGGAGCTTTAATGCAAGCGGAGTTGGAGTTGGATACCCCAAAACAGAAACCTAAACAAGACTCTTATCCAAGTTAAGCGTATTCTAACTTTGTCATTTATGAACACAATATTTAATGTATGTATATCTCTGTATATGTATGTATCTATGTATGTATATCCCTGTTTAGTTGTGTATATCACATGTCAATAGCTGTAAGCCAATTATCGGTGACATTTTCCGATTCAATAAACTCAAAATGCGGGTGTATAAAACAGCCAAACATTTGTTTTTGGCCGGCCCAAACACTTACAAATTGTCCTTAGCATTTGATTTGGATATATCGCCTTACGCGCCAATCCTTGTGTTACAGAGTTAATCTATTCATCTGGCCGATAAAGAAACTGAGAACTTGTTGCTGGAGAAGCTTAAGGCAAAACTTGACTGACACACAGCATACTAGAATTGCTTGCAACATTTGAAATAATTTCAAACAAACTCTTTAACTACGTGCCTCCTGCTCTAATCCATATTCTCAACTATTGCTATCCCTGTATTATTGTTGTACTCTTCCTATCCCTGCAAAGGGCTTCGAGTGATATATCCATATGCTTGAGACTTGTAGGAGAAATGCAATTTTTTTTAGATGATTATTAATCAAATGGTAGCATTTTAACGTTAGTTCAGACCATGAATGTTCAAAATTAGCTTTACATTTATTTATTTCAAATTCATTTGATTCAGAACACTAAATTACATACATAGTTGCCAAAAGAACAATTGTCCAATATTTGGTTTGCATTTTTTTGCCTGTTCACTTTAGGCATATAACTTATATAGCTTCAGAATTCAAGAAACACTTTTTTCCATACGATGTATTCTTTTAATTTCAACGCTATGCTAAGGAAACTTAGTACAGTTACATACATACATACAGCATTTAATTATAAATTGTATAATTAGCTGATTATAACGCAAACAAAAGGTGAACATCGATTATCGATTTTATCTTTTCGATTAAGCTTTTTGTATATATGTTTATATATGATATACCAATTTCAAGCTTGGATCTGCTGAGGATTAGAACTACCCATCAACAAAGTTAAGAGTTGTTTTTCGTTTTTGAAAGAATTTAAAAACATGTGACCATTTACATTTATTTATTTACTCTTTATAGCTTTTCATACAGAAATGAGTAAACGTAGTTTTTCCTATAGAATAATTTGTTTGTTTTCTTTTTTGATACATTCTTATGACCGGCGGCTTCCTGCCCAAATCTCCATATATTATATATGTTAAATTGTGTGTTAAGGTTTATGGAACGCGCACCTTTAAACTTCTCACAAGATAAAAAAAAAAAACAGCTTTCCCCCTACCGCCGACCCATATTAGTAGTTTAACACATAAAATAATTTTTTTTTTGTTTTTTTTTTTTTGGTTTTGGTACTAAGGAATTTCAAATAGTTACGTCTTTTCTTTTTGTAACACCATGGAATATTTGATGTACACATATGTATATGCACATATGTAAGTGTTTGTTTGTTTGTTTCTGTTTGTTATTATTTGTTTTCTATAGTAGGATAAAATAAAAAGCTCACTTTTTTATAATATATGTATGTAGCATCCAATGCATCGAAATCCAAGACTACAGCAAGTAACGCCAGACGCAAAAGTATACATACATATATATTATGTATATACATACATACTACATGCATATATGTTCGAGTTTCTTTTTTTGTTTTTTGCTATGTTCCTTGTAGAAATCTACACTTGCAAACTAAAAAAACGTTAGATTTAACATAATCAAAGTTCGGTACATTACAGTTGCTACAAAAAAAATAGTAATATACATATATAAATGTATAGATAAGTAAATATACATCGATATACATATACATACATACATACATACACACATATATATAAATATATATATATATATATATATGTATATTATGCTTATAATGAGAATTGCATATTATTAAACACGAGCCCAAGGATATACATATTTGAACAAACACTTTTGTTGCTTGTGTAAGTTTCTTCCTCGTTGGGTCCGTGGCTGTATTAAAGTTATACCCGCCCTCTTAAGTTCATTAAATTAACTTTTTGAACATGAATTTATCAATAACATTTAAGAATGTCGATCATCGATTACTCTGCCCAGACTTTGGCATCTTCTCTCTTTTACTTTTTTTAATTTTGCACCGATATTTTGGGTATGTGGATGTGCGTGCGCGTGGTGTATGTAATTTATAGGATTTACGACGTATTTTCTTCTGCTTCTCTCTCCATCTCGTTAGGTGTGTGTGTGTGCCAATTTTTATCAGTGAACATCAGCGTTGACTTTTGAGTGAGACAGGCACTCCCGCGGGATAGTTGATGTTTTAAAAGGGAAATCGTATGTGCCTCGGGTTAATTATATTTATTTGTATACATACATATACATATATTAATATATATATGTATATAGACAATATTTGCGTTTGGCGTATACGAGAGGCGTGCGAGTTAACCGTGTTAACTCAGAGACAACTGATTCAGCGACAACAGACGTTCGACGGCCGCATTAATGTCTCCAAACGTGGCAATCAGCGCTGCATGGGATAAAAACAAGGAAAGAGGACACAACATTAGTTGACGACAGCTGACAGCAGTGTAATTTATATGAAACGCAATCTTACCTTGCAAATTGGCCTCACGATTGGCAAATCCCATGGCGGCTAGCTGCTCCAATTGGGATTGGTAGCGCACCTCTGGCGGCTGTGTGCTGTCGGCATTGTTAGACATGCCGTTGAGCATGCGCATTATGAAATCGTTGAAGAGCTGCGCATTGGGTCCGCCGCCAGGTGCTAAAGGGGGCGTGGCCGTTGTGGTGGCATTGGAACTTGGTGGCGCGGCGGCGTTGATAGGCGTGGTGTTGTTGCTGATGGCGCTGCTCCCATCGCCGATAACTGGATCAGCTGGATTATTAACGCCCGGCGGAGGTGGCGGTATGCCCAGTGTGCCGACAAGATTCGGAGCGGCGGTGCGCAGCTGCTCCATGCCCTGCTGGATTTGTAAGATAGCATTGATGGCATCCGGATTGGTCAACATGTTCATAACATCGGGATTCTGCATTTGGGACATGAACTGTGGCATCATCTGGCGCACCTGATCCTGCAGCTGTGGATTGTTGAAAACCAAAGGACTGCTGCTGAGTAGCCGGGACGCCATATCTGGATCCTGTGACATTGACTCCATCATTGAGCGCGTATAGGGGGCATTCAATAGATTCTGCATCATCGCCGGATTATCGGCCATCTGCTGCAGCAGGCTACGCATTGCCGGTGTGTTGAGTACATTGTTTGGTGGCTGATCGCCGCTGCGACTATTACCGCCAATTTGATTCGGGCCTTGGGCACTGTTGCCGCCGGTGCGATTGCCAGTGCCGCCCCAGGGATTTGGTAACGGATTGCGATTCTCGGTGCCCTGTTGCGGATTGACACCGGCACTGCTGCCCTCAACAAGGCCAGCGAACGGATTACGACCAAAGGATTCGGTGGCCGCGTTCATCATCGGCTCCTGTATATCACGATAGATTCGCTGCAGGGCACTGTAGCCACCCGGCACCGATTCAAGATTGGACATGGCTCGATCATGCGATCGCATCAGCTCTTGTAACATCGATGGATTGCGAGCAAGCTCCATGGTCTGGCGTAACAGATCCGGATTGTTCAGCATGTGCGAGATCTCCGGATTGCGCTGCATCAAATCCTGCATTTGAGGATTCGATGTAATCAGCTGACGCATCGTCTCCGGATTATTCATCATCTGCTGCACAAGCGGATTATCCATTAGAGATCGCAGCAAGTCCCCATTATTCAGCAGCTCATTCTGCATGCGCGCCTGCAAATCCATAAACGTATTCGAACCGGCACCGAGGGCCTCCATGCCGGCCAGGCCGCCAAATTGATTTAGGCCGTACGGCGATTGGCGCACATCAGCCGGAGCTCGTGCCGGCGCATCATTAGTGCGAGTTGGGGCCTTAATGACCAGATGCACTGTCAGATTGTCCTTAATGTTGTGCATTTTGAGCGTGTCGGTGTCCTTCATGATTTTACCCGCAAAAATAAGCACCAACTGCTCGGCTTCGGCCTCAAATTTTTGTGCCACCAACAATTTGAACTGCAAAACATTAAACGAAACTTGAAACACGCAAATACATACAGTAAGTTTCACAAAATTGTGCAGAACAAAAAATGTAGCCGTCGTCGTGCCCAATATATTTAATATATGCATATTTATATGAAATATATCGGTATATATATATACATATACACATTGTTACACACAGCTTATTTTTGCACTTTGCCATCCTTTCGAGAATGAGCGAGAAAAAAATGCACTGTACCTTCAATTACATATGCACGCACACACACAGCATACAGACACAAACACACACACTCGTGCATAAGTGGTGGACAAGTGTGCCCACCTCATCGGGCGGTGTCAGCCGCCGCAATTATTATGTTTTATCAGTGGGGTGGAATCAAGCAGCACCAGGGCCACCCACAACAATCACACTACATGTACTCACATCTTTTATTCCAGAATCTTCATCGACTTCAACAGTTTTCTTTTCCTTTGGCGTTTTAACTACCACGTTGATGCGTTTACTACCGCCTTCGGCCATTTTGATTGTTTTTGCTGCGTTAGTTTTCCGTTCTTTCTTAAAATAATGCAAGTAATTGCAAGCGTCTTTTATTTTATTTTTTTGTGTTTGCCTACAAGAATTTATGTGTACGTGCTTTCAAACCAAATTATTTTCCATTTGATGAAAAGTAATTCGTCACTTTCTCACATACGACACACACACACACACATATGACACATTCAAAAGCAGTGTGACCAACGTGGACAGTTATTAAATAGTTGAAACCACATAGAGAACCATATTGTGTGCTGCCAGATCAAGTATTGCTATCTGTAAATATAGTTGCTTTTCTACCTGCTGAATGACGCAGAAACTAAAGTTAATATTTTACTTGTCACTATGGATTTAAATTTTTTTTGTAATATTCAGAAAATATATTTATTTGATTCTTCAGCATTCGGATGCGCGTACTTTATGTATTTTGTCGTAAAAATGTATTTTTCCATTTTCTGCAAACCGGTCACACTGCTGGTGGAATTCCAAGCAAACGAAAAGCAAAAGGCAACGCATAAGGCAGAGTAAACGGTTGGGTTAGTGATATCTTGCATACGGTTTATTAAAACGAAACAAATAAACAATAATACAAAACACTTTAAAATTTATTATTATTCAAAAGACGTGACCTTTCAAAGTCAATTCTGGACATTTGAAGATACCAAATACTATTTGTGCAGAGCATTCGAATCAAAATGCCATAAAATCAGTTCTTGGAATTTGGTAACATATATAAACGGTTTCCGAGAATTACCAATACAGTGCCAACAAGTGCCTCTTACCTGTGTGGCCAGGTATTTTCATTCGAATAGCAAAGTGTATACTTACTCGGGAACACAAATGTCCGAGTGTGGCCCTTTAAAAATAATAACATTTCTATATAAAATCAATGTTATTCATAATGTACATACATTGAAAGCGAAGATGCAACTAAATGAAAGCAATTCAAAAGTGCGTTGCAACGACCTCTCTTTCGGTGCTGTTGCACTTCTGGTGCTGTTTCTTTGCTCATCGATTGTGAGTATTAATGCGGATAAGCAATTACCTGGTTGGTTCACACCGGAAAGCGCCCAACTAGCCATTGGCAGCGATCTGAACTTGACCTGTACCATCAACCAAGCGTACTTTAAGGCTGGCCATGGCAGAAACCAGACTTGCAATGTGTCCGAACTGTACTTTGCTGTCAATAACCAATCAATTATCATAAATGGAACGCAGTTGCAGCATATTAATGCAACTACAATACAGACGACCCTAAGGAACGTGACGGATCAGGATAACAAATATGTTTGCATGTGTAAGGAGCATGCCATGAGTGAATCTCGTTTGCAGGTTGGCACTAAGCCGCTGCAGGTGGAGGATTTTAATTGCACCAGCTACGACTGGGACTACATGTTTTGTAATTTTACGGCGCCTAGAAATAGCATCAATACCAAATACAACATTAGCTATGGCACACAAAAGAATTCAAATTATCGGTACCCTGTCGATTGCCAGTATGAGGCATCTCCAATTGTCAACTGCAACATCACCAGCGAGACGTATAAAAAGTTCGCCGAGTTATATTACTTTCGACTGGAAAGTGGCAACATATTGGGCGATGATGAACAGGAAATCGAGATAAATAATGTGGAGCGCATGATTCTGGCGCGTCCCGGACTGAATCTAAGAGTGCTCAACAAGACAAAGGACTCGATATGCCTCATCTGGTCTATGCCGCGACGCAGTAATTTCATTGGTGGCGTCCTCTGGCAGGTGCACGTGACGCCCCAAAATTTCCCAATGCTGGTGCGATCGACGTGGCGCAACAGCTCCTCCGACGCCAAAGATACACTCTGCTTGACGGAACTACCCTATCCCGGTTACCATTATGTACTCGAACTGCGTGTGCGCAACAACAAGACCAAATCACGTTATAGCGAACCACTCGAATACAATTTTCGCACTGCTCCCGAACGGCCATCACGTCCGCCTCGCCTTACCAACGGCAGCTTCTACGTTTACTCGTCGGGTGCATCTCTCACCATCTACTGGGAGCAGCTGGAGCAGCACGAGTTCAATGGCGATAACTTCACCTATGTCATCAGCGGATATAGGCACAACAACACTCGACCGTGAGTAGACACACACACACACACACACACAAATTCTAACTGTAAAATGCACTAGTACTACGCGAGAGATCAGACGTATTCACCAGTCCCAAACGAAATAAGTATAATAAGTATAGTATAATAAAAAGGTATAAATAGTTCAAGCTTAATCGTGATTAACTCATATCGTTATCGAATTAATTGCTAACTCGTGTGAACAATGAATTTATTTGTATATTACTATTATACAAACAATAATGGTATAATATTAAGAAAATGACTTGGCAAGTTATGGTCTACCGTGTTTGAACTTAAAGTTCATTTCATTTTTGTGTTAAGTAACATGCAACATGTACACAGTAATGATGCCGCATGAACTGGAAGAATAATACACAGGGCTACAATTTGTTGATGTACGTATGTGTTTTCCAGCGTACTGCGGCCAATTGTCGTTATTAAACTGAATTTGATCAATGCGCACATTTCTGCCGCGCAGCTCAACTGAAACATTAAGCAATTTCTACTAATTTTCATCTATGTACATTTCTCATGCATATCCACACACGTAAATAATTCATTCACATTATAAAAAAGGAACGAAATGAATGCCAGCAGCACATGCAGGAAAATTCAGGGAATTTATAAAAATAAACAATTTTCAAGAAATTTGTGCTCGCCTCGCATCTACGTGTGTGTATGGCCCCGTATTTCTGTACGGATGTGTATGTGTAGGTTGTTGAAAACTTGCAAATTGAATTTATGTTCCAAATTCATCCCGTATGTGTGTATGGATGGATGGTATGGTATGCATATATGATTATGAACTTGCTGACGTGTTTTCGCTATCTAAAATACGTAGAACAGAAGTCGAAGACATCAATTTGACAACGTTTACACGGTAACAGTTTCATGAGAAGTGATTACAATGACATACATGAATGAATTTAAATTCCATGACATTTGATTAAGTTGAAAGCAGTCAACAAATCGATTGAATTTCGCATGAATAACTTGTTTCTTATTTCGCTTGAATGATACAATTTACAATTTAAATTAACTGAAAGATCTGCATGTTTCTTAATATTGTTAATTCAGAGATATGACACACGTTTCAAACTAGATTCTAGTGTGGATGAATCAGTTGAATTTATAATTTCTATATGCATACTAGGTGCTATTAAATTTTCGTTCGGATACTTTTTGTGTATACTCTTAAACACTTTTGACACAGATATCAAGACTTTTTTTTATCAATACATTGCTTGACTTTTTATTTGTCCGCGTTAGTTCTATTTAATAATGTTTGTTTGTTTTGCTTTTGTTCAAATCACAGCGATGGCTCAAAGATCAAGTTGGACACGAATTCGGCAACAATTCAGAACTGGAATCAAAATGCCTACCATGAGATCTATATACGCAGCATGAACAATGTGAACAGCTCTTTGGAGGCGAGTCGTCTCTACATACCGCCCATCAGTGATGAGGATACGCATCAGCG